>JAQFVV010006247.1:947105-1547105 GCA_028023455.1 Epiperipatus broadwayi
GGTTTTTCGACTGGTAGAATATAGATAACAATCAGCAATCTCAAACTTATGTCAAGACGACCTCCTTTGAGCCATAAGGTGGAATCCCATCTTCATTTATGGTATCATATAAAGATATAGAGTATATGAGCATAGACTCGTATACCCTATATATTATGTATATATAGACACAGGTATATAATAAGCCTGTGTTTCAGTTATTACATTGTAGAGATGTCTACCCATCCTTGCATATGTATTAAATGGATTATGTCCTGTACATGTGGGGTTCAGATTGACCTTAGGTCATTCAGATTGACCTTAGGTCAACATGGGTGTGACAAGAATCTCGGCCTCAGGGTGGCCTTTGAGCATTCCATCATCAGATTTTCAATTGGATGGACGGTTGAAGAGTTGGAGTGTGGAGTAGATTGAAGCCTGTCCATTAAAGTATGAGGATTGTCTATCTTAATATATATCTGAGCACTTATAGTATATATGTGTAGAGATGATAATCTGGACCAACTGATGACTTCTGGTTTAGCATGAAATGCGTATATTGGTGATTATTTATCTTTTCAACGTATATGTGTTTAAGTGTATCAGTGTTATTAGATAGAATGGAGAGTGGTGGGTCGTGTGAAAGTCTATGCTCATATACCCTATATATTACATATATATATAGACACAAATATATAATAAGCCTGTGTTTCAGTTATATCATATATTTATATAGCCACTAAAGATTACATCTTTACCACAGAGATTGACTAAACCTCATTAAACAGGTAAATAAAACCTGTTCTGAATACAGACTAATAAATAGTCAATTATAACATTACAAACTGCAATTATAAATTTCAAATTGCACCAAAGTAAATAATAAATGTAATAATGCTTAAGGCTAAACCAGTCAACACTTAGATAATTCGAATGTACATAACACTCAAGATTGCCTTGACTAAAGTTTGAGACTGTTGATTGTTATCTACATTGGGATTGTTTTAAGTATTGACTGGTTTTTAATGGTTATATATAATTAAAGGGGACTTGAACATAGACTTGCAAGCTCTCTTCAGTTATCCACTCAATCTTTAATAACCGATACACATAACCACATAGTGTAAAAACGATAAATGGACTCCAATATGTGTATTTCATGCTGAATCAGCAGTCATCAGTTGGTCCGTATCATCATCTTCTACGCATATATAGTCATCGCTCTGGATCAACTAAGTGCTGATTCAGCATGAAATACAGATATTGGATTTTATTTATTTTTTTCACATGTATATAGTCATTTGTATCGGTTATTTATGATAGAGTGGATATATTAGGGATTTGAACTCAGAATTCCGCACGACACTTAACTCTCCATGCCATCTCATGTTGCTGACCCACCTGATCACACACGTGTTGAAAAGATAAATAATCACTAATATCGGTATTTCATGCTAAACCAGCAATCATCTCCACACATATATACAATCAGTGCTCAGCTTTATATTAAGATAGCCAATCTTCATACTTTAATGGATAGGTTTCAAACTACTCCAACCCACAACGTCTTAGCCATCCATGTGTGTGATCAGGTAGGTCAGCAATATGAGATGGAGATTTGAGGGTCATGTGAAAGTCTGAGTTCGAATCCCTTATGTATTACATTATATATTGCAAGTGTGTATAAGCCTTACAGTGTACTAAATTAGATAGAGTGGATAGTTGAAGGGAGCTTGAAAGTCTGTGTTCAAATCCCTTTTAATTACATCTAAGGTTCAGTATATTTCAATATACTTGTTTTTATCATATTTTTGGAAATATATGGAAAGATTGAATAATAAAAATGGAAGATTAGTAAGGGAAAAAAATAAATTAAAAAAAATCACGTCTCATTGAAGTGTCGTAGCATCAGCCGGGACGCGAACCCGCAACCCGGGGAACTGCCTACAAGGCAGTCGTGCTGATCTCTCGATCACCAATGCAAGACCACATCTCCTTTATTTATGTTCAGTTTGGTATAAAACAATAACATTTTAAGATGGATTTCATGATTTTAAAAAATGGAAAGCATGAAAAACCACAGGTTAGTTAATTTAATTTCTGTGCCCTGGCACTTTTGATTAATTGTGTCATAATAATCTCTGTTTCAGTGCTCAGCTTTAAAAGTCTCATTGCAGTAAATAAAGTTATTTTCGCAATAGATTACTTAAAATTCATTATTAAAAATATTTTTAAATGGTTTATGTTTTCAGTAGTCTTTTTAAAATTATTATTACCCTTTAATGTATTTTAGATGTTTAGATAAAACATATAAAAAATTACCAGCCACAAGTGTCGTCATAATATTTTATAATGAGCCATGGTCTACTCTAATGAGGACGGTCCACAGTGTGTACAACAGATCACCTCCTCATTTGCTTCATGAGATTATTTTAGTTGATGATTTCAGCAATAGAAGTAAGACATTTCTTATTAGCTTGGTTTAGTTTATATATAATGTTCATTTTTTAAATTTATTTACTAACTTTTTTATGATGTTTTTGGCTCGGATAATTAATCATTTCTCCCCCCCCCCATATCACACAAACTGCATAAACTAATAATACTAGGGGGGGGGGTGCCAGATTAATTATGAAATAAAGAATACTATCGTTTTTCTTAGTATTGGGAGAGCATTATTTAAAATACCATAAAGTTTTGTCTTCTTACATAGATTATAAAGAAGACAGATAATTAAAAAGTAAATATTATTTTATCTGCCATTGGAGCAAAAATTTCAGTGCATGAAAGCACTGAGACAGATAATTATATTATTTTATGTCAGTTAACAATAAACGCATGGTGTGCTCTAACGGTATAATCTCTTCACATGTTACTTGAGGATTATGCTAAAGTTGAGAACGATATGTAGGAGGCACATCCTATTTGCGTTATGAATTCTCTCTCAAGAACATTCCAAGTAAGTGTAACGTTGATCACTTTCATTGGAAAGAGTTAGCTTAGAATGGAATACGTTGGAGAGCTAAAATTAGATATGACGCTGAAGTTATTACAAAGAAATTTTTTTGCAGTTCAAGCTAAAAACATCACATTGCAAGTATCGATTAACACAGAATACAAACTTTTTTGATTATCGCCCCCTAAAAATCTTGAAAACCTTTTATCGATCCCCACAAAATTTATTTTCCATGATTTATTTTATAATTTTACATTTATTAATATATGCAATAACAATTTTATAGTAATCATTTTAATATTTTTTCTGACTGACAATCAATGAGATGGATGGGCTTGATGATTCTTAGCAAGATTAGCAAGATTTGGTTCAAAATTAATAAGTTTTAGCCTAATTCGCCTCAGAAATTCCACATTCAACCCAAGGCAAAAATAACATGACTGCAAACAGCTTCAACCATATATGAACTTGAAAATGCCAGCAAAAAACGGTATACCATATCACAAAGTTCTGTGTATTTTGGGATTATATTCATCCAAAATTTGCTCAAAGTTAAATTTTTAAAAGCTCTTTGCTTCAAGATCAGCTAATAATTCAATAAGTTCATCTTGCAAATTGATGCTGACGTTTTCAATCTGAGAGGAAAAATGTCACTCGATAATCCATTCTGGGATATGAATATTTTCTAAATCTGCAAAACCAGTTTCAAATCATTGTTCAATTTGTATATCTTTCCAAGTCTCCATCTTTTCTTTGCAATGACTCGAGTCCCAAGCCCAGATCGACCCCAGCGGCCGATATCGACCATTTTGGCGACTGCTGGAATCTAGTGAGTTGTATATGTAGCAGTAGTGGTGTTTCTCAGATTGATTTGCCTAATCGTCACAAAACTTATTTTCTTGTATATTTTTATTTTTGCTGTTATTATTTCCTTTTGGTTTTAGAGTTGGAGGGTCATGTTTATTTGTGAGCGGTTTCTGCCGCTATTGATGATGGCCTTTGCAAAATGCTAATCACCGCATTTGATATGCTACTGGAAGATAAAGACATTTACCAATAAATAACTGCATACAGAGATATCAAGAATATTTATCAGTTCTTTCTAAAAAATCATTTCGATAATTAATGCAATTAATGTCTTTGATTATTCTTGCTCAAGAGTGGAATAATTCAAACTAAAATTATACTCTCCATTAGCTTTCTTAATTATATTGCAATAATATTATTGCCACCAAGTGCCTATTATATAAGAATTTAAGAATTTGTTTAATTAGCTGCTTATCCTTTCTTTTAGTAGCCGATCTTTGGAACTGTTGTAGGTTTGATGGTGTTTTTTTTTGTTTCATTTGAAGTGATCAAAAGCAAAAACTTCAACTTCTTGCCTTTTGAATATAATTCTGTTATTCTTGCTAATTGAAAAGGGGATGTACAGAATGTATTCAAAAAGTGCAATTTATATGGATTTTTGGATTAGAAATTCATGTTTTAAAAAAATCTTCGAAATCTTTTGTCAGCCAATGATAGAAAAAAAAATTATCAGTAACTTTTAACTTGGATGATTATTGACTTGAATAAATGGGCATATTTTGTTAGAATTTTGAATCAAATTGGATATCAAGATGGTGCTAAGCATACTGTGTATGGTTCTGTTCTTAACCATTTAAAAGATATGGAGTTTCATCACAGTGACATAACTTCTGTAGCTAAATAGGATATATAGAGCGATTATTTTACTTAATTTATTTTACATAGAGAGCTCACAAATAAGCTCTTAACAAGCTTTGCAGACACCGGTTTTTGCTACTGGCATCCTCAGTGAAGTGCTATGATATTCAAGCATTAGATTAAAAATACCAGGACAAGCCCAGCACTTTATCTAATGTATAACTATTAAGTTGAAAATTTCAGTAGAAAATCTGAAATTTTCAGACATCCATACATTTTCCAATCCAGCTATCTAACTCAAATAGCCATATGGGACTGAACAAAGTTCCAATACACCATATATTAATAGCTTTAGCAATATAAAATCACCAAAGCCTTGATAGCAAAAAATAAAATTTACAAAAAAAAAAAAATCAAGTCAGATGTCACATGACCTAATTAATAAGCTTGTATTACAAATGTTATATATAGAGCTCGCAAATAACTTTTAAGGTAACTGGATTGGAAGGCATATGGATGTCTGAAAATTTCAGTTTTTCTATTTAATAGTTATACATTAGATAAGTACTGGGTTTGTCTTGGTATTTTTAATCTAGTGCTTTAATATCCTAGCACCTCACTGAATACGTCAATAGCAGAAACCAGTCTGGGGATGAGGATATTCTGCAAAGCTTGTTAAAAGCTTATTTGCGATCTCTATGTATAACATTTGTAATACAGGCTTATTAATTAGATCATGTGACATCTGACTTGATTTTTTTTGTAATTTACTTAATTTATTATATGGAAGTAAAATGTAGACTATCTAGCAATGAAATGTATTAGAAAAATTTTATTTAAAAATATTCCATGAAATTTTAAAAAATATAATAATAGGATGACCAAATTAAGGATTATCTTCTTTAGCTCAATGAATAGGATTCTATTGTTTACTATTGTAAAAAATCATATTTTTCATGTAATGGACATGTGAAATAGATGGACTATTTAAGACTTCTAAAAAAATATTTTATGGTGATCGTGAGAATGATTTTCATGAAAATAGCAGAACTTGTATAAGTCTAAAATATTGTCTTAAGATGCTCTAAAGAAATGCAATATGAATGGCTTTCATTCAGAAGAGGTGACTGAGCTAGAATGGAATGAAGGAGCTATAATTAGATGAGGGTTAGAGATTTTTAAACTGAAAACTTTACTGCAGAAGTTAAAAAAACAGCAATGCGAAATATCACATAAACATAATAATAAAATAGTGTGATATACCTGGATGTGTTTATGATTTCTCATCATCAATGTCATCATTACCATTATTATTATTATCGCCATCGTTTTTTCTATTGGGGTTGGAATAGCCTTATTCATTTGTGATTGGATGCTGTTTTGCTAATGAATTCTGTATAAATAAAGATCATTTCTCCAGAAACTTATTGTCTTCAATTGTTGATATACTGTGTATAATTATATCGATAACTAATAAATAATTATGATGAACATAGAATGAACTACATATTGCTACGTTTGCCGAATTACAAAATTAATAAATGGATTGGGATATATAATTGCTGTGGGGGGGAGTTATATTTACAAAGATAAATAGAGATTATAAAAGATGAGACTGGTGTGGAATATAATAGTAAAATAAAGAGACCGTATCGGATGATATAGTATACCCAAGAAGCAATTGAGATTATTATTATTATTATACTTTCTTGTTTATACGTTCTAACTACGTGAAACAAATAGAAACAATTCATTTATAAATGGTAGGAAAAATGTGTTCATTCAGGAATTCTAGTCTTAAAATTAATGCCAGCATTTCAAGAATAATGAAGATATTAATGATAATTCCAATAAAAACGATAATAATAATAATTATTATTATTGTTATAAGCATTTTAAGATAGAATTAAATTGCATATAACTTCAAATTTTTAATCGCTGATTAATAATTTGTTTTTAGATGATTACAAGGAAGACTTGCATATGTATACATCTATAACTTTTGGAAAGAAAGTAAAAATTCTCAGACTGAAGAAACGAAGTGGCCTTATTAATGCACGACTAGAGGGAGCTAAAATAGCTACTGGACAAGTACTCTTATTTTTAGATTCTCACTGTGAAGTCACTAAAGGATGGTAAATATAATTTTTGATAATAATGCAATTGTTATCATTATATCAATGATTCAAAATAAATGTTTTACAATTTTTTTTTTATAAATAAAACGTAATGATAGTTAATATTTCTGAACGATAAATAATGTATATATGTATCCATGTTTTTCATTACAAATAAGATTTGATCTCACTTAAGTACTAGCATGGTTGCATCATAAATTGTTATAATAATTAAATTTGTTAAGCGCATAACGTAAAGTAATATATATTAAGGCTATAACCTTAAGACCATGTACCTGAAAAACGACAGTAGTGACCTCTACAAATTTTAACAGGATTTATTTAAAAGACCCTGTGTTAAGATTTGTAGAGGTCACTACTGTCGTTTTTCAGGCGCATGGTCTTAAGGTTATAGCCTTAATATGTATTACTTTACATAAATTGTAATATAATGTGAAGATGTGTTTTTTACTTTTATAAATCATCTTCAATCCTCACCCTGCTATCATGAGATCTTGCACACTATCTTTGAATGTTTTCTTGTGAACTCATGACTTCAGTATCATATACAGCTAGAGTCACCTGAGAAACAGCTGATTCAAACTAATATCAGGGCCCATTAATAGCTTGAACCTGATTTCTCAAAGCTTCATTGAGGAAATTCCCAAACTACAGTTTAATACAAGCTTCCAGTACTTAATGGCTAAATCTCTCATTTTCTCCCCTGTCTTGTATACAGAGATTGAAGAGATATCTCTATATTATCATTAGTGGTTTAGGATAGAAAAACACTGTCAGTTGAAATAGTACTTCATCTAAATCAAGCTCAATTGGCAGCAAGAAAGTTGCCTGTGCAAGTAATGTTTCATTGGTATGATATTCACATATAGATGCAAATGTTGCTAATTTTAAGTCAGGCTTTTTGATTTGATTAATTAACCTGCATCTAGAAAAGCACCAGATCCCCTAAAGGATAGTCAATTTTCAGGATAGACTGGATCAAACTCTTCTAAAGAGGACCAATCTGCATTTTAGCCCATATTTTCATGATTTGTCCTAAGGTTCAAACCTAGTTTATTTTCAACTAGCTCTGTGTAGACCCTATTAGATTTCATTTTTGTGACTGGTTCATTTTAGTAACTATAAAGCCCAAGTGATTGAACCAGTCATGGGCTAATAAATTACTGTGCTTATTAAGAGATAACAATTTATTGTCAAACTTGAACAACAATATGGATGCCCACAAAATGATTAGATTTTTCTAATCAGAACAAGCTTATGGAATTTTCTAGCGATAATACTATTAAACTTTGTTATAGATGTGATAAAGCAAAACATGTCTACACCAGTGTACAGCATATAGATATTATAAGCACCTTGGTCATATAGAAGCTCCTTGTTTTATAAAAGAAAAAAAAAACAAAATGCTCAGACGAGAAAGAATTCATTTCAAAAAGCCAGAAGGGCAATATAAAATCAAATAATATCAATGTCTACATTAATAATTCAAGGTGCATTGATTTGGCATATCAATCGACTCAAAAATGCATGGGAACACATGCATCCTAGCAGTAAAGCAATTACTGACTATTAAGCAATCAAATATCACTCTTGAGTTAAACAAGAGTTAAAGTAAAACAATTTATTTGACTCTTTTTGTGTCTGCTGGTAAGCATAGCAATTTATTAGGCTATGACTGTTTCAATCACCTAGGATTTACAATGACTAAAGTGAACCACCTCACAAAAATAAAATCTAATGGCATCTACTCAGAGATAATTGATAATTATCTGAGTTTAAACCCTAGGACAAACCATAGAAATAAGAATGCTAAATTGCAGATAAGTACTCAATCCCTATATTATAAACTGGGTTCCAGCAGTTGTAATCAAATTAAAATGATTGCAAACAATAGTTGTTAAACAGTTAATGAAGACCAACACTACAGGCACAAAAACCTGATAGGGTTGAACTATAAATCACCAGTAATTGTGAAGAGTCATCAGTTAATAGTTGCATCATCAGCTAGCCAATAGTAATGAGTCTACAAAATGAAGACACCAGACCTCTTGATTAAGTCACTGAAATTCTGATGAAGCCAGAAAATGAAAAAGACATCCACCAAAGCATCTGAATGACTACATTCTCCAGGGATAATTCTAGCAAGGGGACTGGAATGTTATATCTCATCTTACCTTCAATTAATGAACTAGTCCAAATTCCATCTTATCTCGATTGTTCAGATTGCGATCGTTCAGATTGAGCATTCATTCCCACAGATATGGATATGTGAATAGTTAGCATATATCCAATAGGAGAAAAAGGCCAATAGGTGATGATATTCAGTGAATCCAATTGTTTCATTATGGAACAGGCTCTGGCTATAAATAATCAATCCAATTGGAAGTAAAGGAAAACAAATTATTGTCAGACCTAAACGACAAATTGCTCATTGTTCACAATATACTTAATGCAGTGAGGCAAGTTTATGTTAAAACTGTAGACTGCTAGAACCTAAATTAGACATGAGGCAAACTGCCATGGCACAATTGGAAATGTCACTGTAATTATGCATGAAGCAATCTATCACACAACAGTCAAAAAGTATCACCAAACCTATTCATGAGGCAAGCTGTGATAGTACTGCCGGAAATGGTAAATAATCTTTTAGGACACCTGAAGTCTCTTACAATAATAGTTGTATGACAACTACATACTGTACGAAACTAATGGTATCAGATGAAGGGATAAATAACAATTGTCTATGTTGTACATTCATATTTTTTATATTTGTAATGTTCTGATATTTTGCGATAATATCTCCGCACTAAATTCTAACGCTTCGACAATTCAATTTATTTCCTTTGCTGTAGCTAGCACTTTCTTAGACTGTAGACAGTTCTGATGCTGATTGTTTAACTTAAAGGATGCAAAATTGTGAAAATCAGGTCTGCCATTTCTTAGAGATAGCATAAAACATGTCTCTTTTATTCATTGAGTTAGCGTCAGAATTAATGAAGTAGGCCTCTTTGATTTTTCTCCTCATCTCGTGTCGCTAGCTATAGTAAAGGAAATAAATTGAATTGTAGAAGCGTTAGAATTTAGTGTGGAGATATTATCGCAAAATGTCAGAACATTACATATATATACCACACACATTTAATAGTTTAATAGTTACATTTTTATATTTGTTTAATTAATAAATATTTAATCGTTTTTTTATGAGTTTGTGTTTACTTTAATCACGCATAAATATATTAATTTCAAAGATGTTAATATATAATTTTTCCAGTGTGATTGAAGTAGAAAACGCACATTTCAAGCTGTAATTCATGGTCCAGACATGCTAAAACACATATCATTTTTTATGGTGAATAGCTGAAGTGGGTTGCTACATATTACATGTTGAAACATAGAAGTTATTGCAGCTGGTTTGGAGAAAAAGCCAATTTTTTTAATTGGTCACATTGATTATTATAATGGAATAAAAAATTCCATGAATCCTAAATATTAAGAAATAATGATAACTGATAATGATCTGTTCTCCTTATGTCAAATAGAAATCATGCTTACTACAAATACATAACTGACCATTATATTAATGCATGTTAAATACATAAATGCTAACATTAATAAAATATGCTACATAAATGCTAACGTTAATAAAATAGTTATCTCAGTTCAAGGCTCGTCTGACTATAGTTACCTTCCGGTTCAGTTATATATATATATATATATATATACACCCATTTCACTATAATTAAAAGGAATGTAGCATTTGAGCATAACCATAGTCTTTGAATCAAAGGTAAAAAATTAAATAAATACGAATTCCAATAAATAAAAATCATCATAAATAATTTAAGCCAATAAACATCACATGACCACCACTTCTTATGCTTGTGTATAACTGTTGTTAAAACAGGCAAAACCCACTATATGTATTGCCACACACAGCAAGCTAGAGTAACCAATGGATGCCAGAAGGCTTGTGCATAAAATCCCCATCTAGTGCCTACTCATCCAATATCCCCAGACTAGTTTCTGGCTTGTGGCCTTCATCAGTGAGGAGCCTTGGATCTGAGAGCACTGCACCTAGATCTTAGGATCTAATGCAACCCTCCAGCAACCACCTTTTATCTCCACTTAACTACAAAACTATGAGTCTTAAACTGAAAACACCTTAATGTTTTCAATCCAAGCCCTATTAGCTTATATAGTCATATGGTCTGAACTCAGTTCAGTACCCATACATTTTGGTGTCTTTGGTTCTTTAATAACCATAGCCACCACTATCCTATTAGGCTGGATTGGTTTTAAGCCAATAAACATCACATGACTACCACTTCTTATGCTTGTGTATAACTGTTGTTAAAACAGGCAAAACTCACTATACGTATTGCCACACACAGCAAGCTAGAGTAACCAATGGATGCCAGAGGCTTGCGCATAAAATCCCATCTAGTGCCTACTCATCCAATATCCTCAGACTAGTTTCTGGCTTGTGGCCTTCGTACTCTATCTCGCTGTGTGTGGCAATACGTATAATGAGTTTTGCCTGTTTTAACAATAGTTATACATAAGCATAAGAAGTGGTGGTCATGTGATGTTTATTGGCTTAAAACCAATCCTGCCTAATAGGATAGTGGTGGCTATGGTTAATTAAAAACCAAAAACACCAAAATGTATGGGTACTGAACTGATTCAGACCAATATGACTATATAAGCTAATGGGCTTGGATTGAAAACATTATGATGTTTTCAGTTTAAGATTCATAGTTTTATAGTTAAGTGCAGTAAAAGGTGGTTGCTGGCGGGTTGCATTAGATCCTAAGATCTAGGTGCAACGCTCTCAGATCCAAGGCTCCTCACTGACGAAGGTCACAAGCCAGAAACTAGTCTGGGGATATTGGATGAGTAGGCACTAGATAGGGGATTTTATGCACAAGCCTTCTGGCATCCATTGATTACTCTAGCTTGTTGGGTGTGGCCATACGTATAGTGAGTTTTGCCTGTTTTAATAAATAATTTACTAAGTAATAAGAATATAAAGATTAAAAAATCTTTTATTAAAATAATAAGAAAAAAAAACACCAATGAATTAAAATATATTTTACAAAGATAATGAGAAAAAAAAATAGTTTAGTCTTAAGTCAGATAACAAATCAAGTCCAAAAATATTAAATCCTTAGAATTATTTTTTACTATATATATCAAAAATCGTAACATGGTTTTATAATTAGTAAGCTTACTATAGATTTGTTTTCTGCTAAATATTTTTAATACAGTATTTCTTTATGCCATAGTGCTTAACCTGTTTGCATTTGAACCACTTTTCTCGGACAAATGCGGCCCATTATTTGTTTTTGTCATGCCTAAATAAATTATAAATACGTAAAGTTAGTCATAATAGAACGATAATTGTTTTAATTAATATACAAATTTATATTGCCTAATATTTTAGTATTAAGCACATATAATTTGAAATAAAATTTTTGAAACGAATTGTATATTTATAAAAAAATAAAAAAAACATTCAAAAACAATTTATTTTAATGATATTTTTATCTATTTTTAAAAATTAACTTTTTTCTAAAAAAAAAAAAAATTAGCATTATCCAAAATTTAAAAAAATTTCTTAAAAATTTCGCGACCCCTATCATTTGTACCGATCAACGGGTTGCACACCACTGCTTTATATGCCATTCATTGATTTCTTTATCATCATATTTGGAGTTAATTTTCAATTCCGTGTATTTGAATTGTTTAGAAAAGTCCTTTTTTGTTTTTCTAATTATATTTTCAAGTTTTCAAAAATCATTTATGAAAAAAAAATATTGAAAGATTTTGAAATACTTTTTCTCAAACAAATTATAGTAATAAAAAATGTCCGAAAAACAAAAAAGCCACATCAAAACTAAATTTTTAATCTTATAATTAAATTCTTTAAATACAATTAAAACATTTTTTTAAAAAAAAACTGATCAAAGGTCTTTAAACAGATAGTAATAAAAAACACGCAGCACTCTTAAATACATATAATTACAATTTTATTAAAATTATAGCTTTATTTATATGCATTTCATAGGTTTGGTAAAAATCGGTGACAATTAAATCCAAAAGGTGTAATAACCATACAAAAATATTATAAAATACAAGTAAACAAACAGATTTTCAAAATGTATGAGCTTTTTTTCCTCCAAATCCATTATACAACAACTATTCAATAGTAGATAAAGACTCGGATTACCCTTCTATATACTAATGTTATAACACTCTTGTGATGTGATGCTCTGCGACTTCTCCTTATACGGAGTCAGGACACTCTCAGCAACTATGCCCAGAAAAACCTGTTAGCCACTTTACCTTCTCTTTCCATTCCCCACCCTACATTTTCCCATAATCTGTTCCATCCCATTTCCACAACATAATCTTTGTCAACTCCATGGCCTTCATATCTACCCCCCCTCCATCTTTTCCCAAACACAGCAAAAAAACCAATAACCCACTTTCTGTATAAGCACTTTGTTCATATTTATTCTTCCATAACTTCATTATTTGTACCCTTTCTGCTTTCAAGCATTTACATTGAATTAACAGATGCCTAATATTTTCTATGCTTTCCTTACACAATTTACAGACTAAATCACCCATATTTTTCCATGTAATGTATATTCCTTTGTTGCTAAAGATCCAGTCTGAGCCTTAAACAATAAACTACTTTTCTTGCTATTATCATAAATTAACTCGCACCCAATGTTCCATTTACTTCTATATATTTAAATTCTTTTTACTCTCTACACCCATTTCTCCATCTCTCCAACTTCCTATTCTCTATTAATGCATCTATTCTTCTATCCCATTCCTTACCACTATAATACTCAACAATCCTCGTAACACAATCATCCCACTTTTTGTATAAATATACTGATATAAACTCTTTATCTAAATTTTCTGCATACCGCATTACCTTTCTCACCCATCTTGTTGCCTGCCCTTTACTCGTCCCCAAGTAAATAGTATTTTGGCTATTCTTTTATTATCCATAAACTGCAATCTACCGAACATTTTCATTTTACTTTTTGTATCTCTCATATAAAAACTTGACTATCCCATTTCTCCTTGAATTTCCTTCTTTGCTGCCCACATTTCTGCATCTAATGCATGTCTTCCTACTTCCCTTTGTACTTTTTCTAAGTGATATAATACCCCTTTACTAACGCATAACCCATCATTGCCATATGTTAACTCTTCTATTGCAACTCCCTTCCATACAATTCTAGATACATCATATTTACTACCAAAACTGTCTAACACTATGCTAGCAAAAATAAAAATGCAAAACCATAAAACAATACAATACTAGATTAAATTTTAAAAAATTTACCAAAATCCTTACACAGCCATGGTTTCATCTACTACAAATAGACCTTGAGAAGGTCTATTTGTAGTAGATGAAACCATGATTGTGTAAGGATTTTGGTAAAATTTTTAAAATTTAATCTAGTATTGTATTGTTTTATGGTTTTGCATCATATTTATTATATGAAAACACTGTTAATTTCTTTATCAATACCTTTCTTTTCTTTGCTTCATTTATCAATTTTTTCTCACATTCATCCAAACAATTTTTCTGATTATTTAAGATGATTCCCAAATAACTATATCTATCCACTGCACTTAACTTTATATCCCACAATAAAAATTCTTCATCTTCTCTTTCCCCAGTATTAATCATCATTATATTTGATTTTTCTTCACTATCTTTCTCCATACAATATTGCAACCTAGTAAAAGTTATAATAATCAAGAATGCTAGAAGGTTAGTGTATCAAAATTCTTATCTAGTGCCTATTCATCCTATAACCCCAGACTAGTTTCTAGCTTATGGTTTTTATCAATGAGGAGCCTTGGATCTGAGCGTAATGTGCCTAGATTTTTGGATTTAATGCATCCTTCCAGTAGCCATCTTTTACGTTTTTAGTTAACTATAACACTATGAGCTCAAACTGAAAATGCAATAATGTTTTCAATTCAAGCTAATTTGTTTGTATATGGATATACAAAGGCTTATGATCAACCAAACATTTTAAAATTGTCGTAGAAGATTTTAATGTTAAAACGGGTAAATGCGTGAAATATAGCTGGTACAAAAACTAATTTATCCAATGAAATTTGAACTTAGATGACAATTTACAACGGAAACAAGAAATATGAAAATATATAAAAATGCATTAAAAAGGATTGACTATTTAGAACTATATAAAATGGTATGAAAAGAGTTAACAGTGATATAAAAATATGTAATTGTGAATAAACAATGACACTTCAAGAAAGTTAAAGTTTTAAAAACCGTCAAGCAATATCTTGGTATTGGTAAAAAAAACTTATTCTTGCAATAACAAAAAAAAAAGAGAAACTGTTAGCAAAAAGTGAGATATCATGAAATATATGGAAGACTTCTCTGAATAATTTTATAGCCCTAAAGAACAATGAAAAAATATCTCCTATAACTACAATATCTTCTGATTTGTATAGGATTTTAAATGAAGGAATGAGACATGCAATTAAAGTTATGAAAAAGGGAAAAGCACCAGGTAATGATGGAATTGTAATCGGTACTTTAAAAGAAGCAGATGAAGAAATAAAAAAATTGTTGGCAAAGTTATATACCAAATGTCTAAATGATAAAGATGCACCAGATGATTGGAAAAATGCCGTATTAATAATAAAATTTTAAAAAAGAGGTAAAAAAGATATTAGAAATTAAAAACTTATCACTCTTCTATTAATTTTGTACAAAATTTTTACCAAAATGATTACAACTCTTCTACAGAGAACTTTGGATTTTAACCAACCAAAAGTATAAGCTGGATTTAAAAGTGGTTTTATCACAGTGGATCATATGTAAGTATGGAGAAAAATTGTAGAAAGGACCAGTGAATATAATTTGCTATTATGCTTTGGATTTGTAGATTATGAAAAGATATTTGATTCTATAAGCAGTGATTAAAGCATTATGTCATCAAGGTATAGATGCAGGACATTGTCATATTCCGTAGAATATTTATATAAATGTAACAGCAACAATTAGATTACCTAACGATACTAGGAAGACTAACATTAAGAATGCTATACAACGACTTGACTCCATATCTCCAAAACTTTTTATAGACGTTTTATAAGAAGTAATTTGTGGATAAAAATGGGAAGCTAAAGGAATAAAAATAATTGAGATTATTTAAATCATCTAGATTTTTCAGGTGATGTAGTTGTTTTTGTAAATAATGCTTTAGAACTTCAGGAAATGTGACAAGAGTTATCATAAGAAAGTAAAAAAATAGATTAAAGATCAATGTTAAAAGGACTAAAGTAATGTTCAATGTATTTTCTCAAAACAAGAAAGTAAAAATTGATACTGAATTAGAAGTTAACAATTACAATACCTTCATTCAGTTATTAATACAGATGGAAACAATACATGAAATTAATCATAGGCTGGAGTGCATTTATTAGAAATAACTTAATACTAAAAGAAATACAGAGAGCGTACCAATAGCTCAAACAAGCTCTTAATTGATAAGTGCAGTAAGAGAAAACATTTAAAATCTCTTCTTAATAATAGATCTAGTGTTTGAATATTCTAGGTCCTCACTGAGGTGAGCTATAAGCTCGAAAACAATTGGTCTGGTATAAGAGTATTTTGGATAGAGATTTTAAACGGCACTTATCAATGAAGATGTGATGTGATGTATTATGGCTTCTCCTTAAACGAAGTCAAGAATATCTCAGCAATTATGCCCAGATAAACCTGTTAGCCACTTTCTTTTACATTCCCCACTCTAAATTTACCCATAGTCTGCTCTATCCCATTTCCACAACATAATTTTTGTCAACTCTGTATTTCATTTTTGTAAATACAAGCTTATTAAAGCAATGTTACGTATATATGACTTGCTTTATTGATAATTAATACTAAAAGTAAATATGCCTATAAGGGAAGTTTTCAATAAATGTGTTTTACCAATTCTTACTTATGGATCTGAGTCTTTGATACTTACCAGAAGAGAAGAGCAACACAGAGACGTCACACACTCCATAAAGTATGGAGAATATTAGGAGTAAGAATAAGGAATTAAAAACAAAATACATTCGTGAGAATAAAACAAGTATTACTGACATCATGAGACTGGAAGTGGAGTTGGGCTGAACATACTGCTACAAGTGATGAAAATAGCTGGGTAGTTGAAATCTTAAACTGGAATCCAAAATAGTGTAAAAGACCTAGAAAGAAATCACATGGGACATGGATATAAGAAATAAGAACATGTTCTGGGTTCATGTGGAGAAGAGAGGTTAGATATCCAAAAAACGGAATAAAACTTGGACTCTCATTCTGCAATGGATTGACAATTATTGAAAATGATGATGATGATAATATGTAACTACATTTGGGTACAAGATGAAATTTTAAAAGGCTTTGGGAAACATTCATATACAAATCTTCAATTTCAGAAAGAATTTTTTTATATGATGATAAACGAATAGATGAAATTATTGAAAATCTTAAAAGATTCAATCTATAAGCATAAACGTATTTTCGTAGGAGTGGAGGGATAAACTTTTATCCTCGGAGCTAATATGATTTCTGAAATAGTATTGAAAGTATGTGTGCTTTATAATCTCAAACAATTTAAATAAATGTAAAGAAACTGAACATAATTCTTTATTTTATAAACAGCTTGTTGAATTTAACTTTTCCATTATAAGAACTTTTCTAATTTATTTGGTCCAGAGGCAATCAGAAAAGTTGATATATTTGTTTTTTTTGTTGTTGTTGTCGCAGTTGTTTATAATTGTGAAATTATCTAATACCCATATGGGCAATCTATATCAGTGGTCTTTGTTTGATTCATGATGGGAGTAAACAAGACGTATTCTACTAACTCACATTAATTAATTATGTCTTTCAATGTCAACTCTGCCTGTCAAATTTTTGAATAGAGTCTAGCGAGTGTTACATTAAATATGACTTTTTTTGCAGTTAAATCTTTTTTATGTATATTATATAATTAATTTACATTTTATAATATCTTTGTTAGCCTTCTAATGATTAAAATTTCAAAAATGAAATTTTAATATTTTAAAATCATGAAAATAAATATAAAAATGAAGTTTTTACTAATAACAAAAAAGCACATGTTCATTGGTTGCGCGTTACCTATTGAAAAAATTAGAACAATGAAATATTAATAAACTATTTATTGTTATTACGTTTTTGCAAAAGCATTTTTTTTTTAAAACCAGTAGTGGCTGCTTCCACTTTCTCATAACATACTTTCTAAGAGCAGCCTTTGTAAAAATAAAATGTTTTCAAGAACAATCTTCTACTAGTGACAGTTTTTGGATTAATAATAAATCTTTTACAAAAATATTGCATCATAATCTAAAGCATCAGCCAATCAATCTCGTTCTAAATCACCCCCTTTATTGCTTTGTCATATCAGTAAAAGGTGCTGTCAATCACGCTCAAAGGCCTGTATAGATTTGTAATACACTGACATCGCTCAGACTTAATATTTTGAAATAGTTAGGCTGACAACATATGATCTGTGCAAAACACACCATGATTTTTCCCATCAAGGTCTCTTTCTCATTTTGATTAGTGGTTTGTGAATGTGATACAATGTGTCAGTTCAGTATTTGCATTGGTGTTGTGCCTTGTTCAGTACTGCATTTATATTATGTTCTTTTCAGTAATTGCAGTATAAAAAAATTTTGTTTGACAGTTCTGAATATAGCTTTGAAATTTGAGACAATGTCAAGGGTTATGTAAAAAAAAGTAGATACAGAGAACCATCCGTTTCAAAATAACTGGGCGGAAGATTATTATTTTATTTTGAATATAGGTTTTCCTGTGTTTGCTATGCAACAAATCCGTATCCATCCATAAATAATACAACTTGAAGAGACATTTTGTTTAAAGGTATGCAGATCACAAAAAAAATTATGAACACCTTCAAAATGATGAAATACCAACATTGAAGAATTTGGATACCCAGCAGCAAATGTTCAACAAACAAAGAACACAGCACTGCAGCATTGTTAAAGGCAGTTTCGAACAAAATAAGCATTCTAACTCATTTGGTCAAGGAGAATTTATCAAAGAATATCTGATGAATATTGCAAGTATAATACATCCTGAAAAGAAAAAAACACAAAGTATTAGTTTATCGAAACATACTATTGTCCAATGGATACAAATTATGACCAACGATATCCAAAAAAGTTTACAAGAGATGTCTTCTGGATTCTAATATTTTCAAATACTTTGGATGACAGCAGTGATATCCCCGGTGCAGGATAACTAGCAATATCTATTCGGGGAGTTGATGCAGATTTCAACATCACAAAAGAATTATTGGTGCATTTGCCACTAAAAGGGTCAATTACTGGTGAAGATATATTTGAAGAAGTCAAACAGTCTTTGAGAAATTGGGATTAAATGGAGTTCATTATTTGGCATATGCCCTGACAGAGCCTTACAATAATTAGTGCACAGAAGGAATTTATTGGAATAGTTTATGAAAGAACAGTACAACTACAGATTCATCTGAAAATATAACAAATTTTCACTACATTATCAGCCAACAAAATCTATGTGCAAAATCGATTAAGTTCACAAATGTTATGGAAGTTATAGTAGCCAGAATTAACTTTATTAACCCATGTGCTCTTAATCACCGCCAATTTAAGAAATATTTGCAGACCTATTTTCAGATTATGTTATTATGAAGTGAGGTTATTGAATAAAGGTAAAATGTTAAAATGATTTTATGATCTGAGATGAGATATTGCAGATTTTATGGATATAAAAGGAAACCAACTAAATAAAAGATGTTGAATGGGTGCGTGATTTAGCATTCCTTGTAGATGTCACTGGGTAGTAAACAAATAAAATTTTAAACAAGGATAATTAATTCACGAACAGCGTGGACGTGTCAAATCTTTTTTCTAATAAACTAAGAATTTTGGAAAGTCAGATAAGAGCTAAAAGTTGTTATCATTTTCATACTCTAGCAGCTCATAAAATGTCATTTATAATTGTTATGGAGATGAACTGAAGGCACTAATAGAGAAATGTGATAGAAGGTTTTCTGATTTCCAAAGACAAAGATTCGACATTCATTATATTTGCTCATCCGATGGATGCTGATGGTAAATAATATGCCAGAAACCTTACAGAAGAAACTTATTGAGAATCAGGCAGTTTTAGTGCTAAAATCACAATTTAACAACATTGCTTTGACAGATGTTTATAAACTTTATTTGGTGGAAAAAATATATACAAATTTATGCGCCTTATCAAGAAAAATTATTTGTTTGTTAGAGAATGAAATACAATAAGCAAAAATTGGACAAGAATAACGGACGAAAACCGAAAATCCTATACGATAAAGAATATTAAACATTATAAGAATATTAACATAGTCTCGTTATTGAAGTACGGGGCCAATCTTCGCATTAAATTGTTATGTAATTATTACAAAATTTATGTAGAGCTTTATACCAAAGCATAAATAAATGAAATATGAAGAAATAAATGTAATAAGTGCGTTTATATAGAAATTACGGAGTAGCTTACTCTTTCTATAAATTAAATACGTCTTAGCGCTTTCAAGACATTACGGCGCTCTCATATTCATTGAAAGCTTCGCTATAGTTGCGTATTAGCGTATTTATTACGTTTCATATAAAAGCATAAGCAGTTAACGTCATTACAGATAGATAAAATTACGAAATCTGAAGTAGCAACTTGTTTTAATTAATTTATTATTATTTCGTAGTATTTAATAATTTGGCCGGGCCCTTGACATGGAGACAGAGTGATAATTTGCTCCCCGAATTAGGAAAAGTTGCTCATGCCTGATCTAATATAAAAACGAACCACTCCATTACCACTATTTTTTAAAGAAATCATTGCGTTTTGCGCATCTAAAGAAACATTTTCCTTGAAAAAGATCAATAAAAAATTCATCAAGTGTCAGCTGTTCCAATATCTATGGATCATTTTTCCAGAATTTCAACAACGTCGACTATTTCTTTCTCATCAGAATAATTTTTTTCTTTCATTTAAAATCTTTACGCGATTCGCATCAAACCTTTTATTAATCACATATATATATATCGATTATATTTTCCGTTATTCGAAGATAATTTCAAATAGGTTACATAAAAATAACAATTAAAAAAAAAGAAAATGTTAATTACAAGCACAACTTTCATCTCCAAGTCTGTATTTTGTGATAGTTCTTGTTGCCATGTAAGACTAATATTGAGATCAAAGAAGTAATTTATATATGGCTTTTATTGATTTGATCAAAGCATTTAACTCAATTAGCCAAACACGATTATTACTATGTTTAAAATTAGTTGGCCATCAAAGTTTATTTTTATGATACAGTTTCGGCATAATAGAATGAGAGAGGAGTTTCATTATTATAGTAAGTAGTTAAATCTTGACATTTGTAATGAAAACTAGTATCAAATAAGAATGGTTATTGCCACAACTTTATATTCGTGCTTTATGATATAAATCTTGGGAATGGTCTAGAAGTCGCTTGATAACTCAGGCATCAAAATGCAAGGCAGATTTGTTGGTGGGATTTTTATTATAAATGGATTAACTGTAAAAACCATCTTTTTGATTTCTGGATGTACAATATATGGATAATTTTATTATCCTTTGCAATTAAAAAGATAATTAGTCGAATATACTTAATGCCTTGGATGCAATATATAAATCTAGTAATTAGCATAAAAAGTTTCAAGCCTTTAGTTAGGACAGTTGTGCCAATTTAAATGAACTGGTAGCTTTTTAAGTAAGAAAATGCACTTAGTGACCCTGAGCACATTATACTATGCTGCCACTTTTTAACGGGGTTAAAATATAAAGTTTTTAGTCGCTGTGGAATAGCTGTTGTCAACAAAATTAGTTGTGTAATACCTGTTAAAGACTTGGATTTCCTGTTATTGTAATATAAAGGTATTAGCAAACTTTCTTGCAAAGTTTGACGCTTGGACATAAGGCTTTTTCAATTTGTACATGAGTTACATGAGAGAAACAAACCTATTTAAATTATATAGACTATCTCAAAGGTGTTTCGAAAATTAAATGAGATTGGTTTTATCTAAATGTCTGCGATTAGAATATAATGAAGATCTACAAAGATGTTGAAGTTTTTAGGAAAAAATCTGCCTGCAAAAGTTGTGACAACATGCAAAATGTCAAACAGGATAGAGACTAGTGTAATCTATTATATGAGTACATCTGTAGTTCTAGGGATGACTTTTATAATTGCAAAACACCTCCCTAGAATATTATTATTATTTATTATATGTTTTTAATGTTATTTCTTGGAGTTGGTTTACTCACATTCTTTTAAATGGCTGCTGTAGAAGCTGATACATATGTATATTGAAGCAGTCAATCTTAGCTTAAGATTGAGATTCATAGTTCCATCTTCTAACCTGTGTTTAAACCCTATATACCATCCTGCTCCTTTAGTCATGTATATATATTTTATGTATACATTTGAGATGCGCACCTAAATTATAAAATTTTAACTTTTAAATTAACATTTTTATTATTATTAATTTTATGATTATTAATTCTTTTTATTAAAATACATAGGTGCAGCTCATATATATATATATATATAGGAATATATATATATATATATATATATATATATATATAGGAGCAAAATTACTAACAAAAGATTTGATGTTTTAAATATTTTATTATACATCATTTTTTTTAACTTTTTCTTTTTAAATTGCTTTTTTTTTTCTTTTAAACTGTATATTTTGTAAAATCCAATATGGAAGATGCTACAGTAATTGACTAAAAATAATTAAAGGGTTGGAAGCACTATTGTTTTAATCTGGGGAAGGTATTTTTAATTAAAGTTTTTACTTAAAATGGGATTAAGACTAGAGATACTTTTGTTAAAAACATGTTGTCAAATCTATTTCTAATCTGGAAATAGATTTGAATTTATTTTTGGACATTATCTTACTGTTGCATCTTCAAAAACAATCGATAAGGAAAAAGTATAGAATGGCTGTATTTTGAATGAGATTAGATGGGTTATTATTGAGAGAAGTGATTGCTACTAGACACTATGCTGTTTTGAAATCTAAAAATGATCTAGTAAAAGCTTTTCCCAACTCTTGCGGGTCATCTTCCACTACCCTAAAGTGAAGTAAAGGCCCGATGGAGAACTTTAAAAATGCTAATAGAGACTTAATTGCCACCAAAGAACTTGCATTTCAATTGCCGTGCACGTGCCATTTTAAATTGAACTCTTAAAATTGCCAGGTAACTTTTCAAGCGTCATCTCAAACTAAATCTAGCCTAACTCATCTATCAATATGTCTTCTAATGTATTTAACTTTGTTTTTGTTTTAATATGTAATTTGCTCTTAAGTAATTTATTTTATTTAATTCTCTCTCATATGCTCTTAACTTTCCTTAACTTTGGTGCAGTCAATCATTTATTTACAGTTATTTATTACATGATTTTATATGTCTATTTTAGTTATTAATATGCCAATCTTAACGCAATCTGATGAGTCAAATTTCCAAAATCTTTTCTTTCTTTTAAGTAAACCTTCATGAATTAAGGTTTTTAATGTCTATTTAAAACAATGCATTCACTCACCAGATTGTTTTTCGAGTTAACATTTTATTTATGTTGGTTTATTATAAAAATATATTTGTTTAACTCTGGATTTTCTACCTGGGGTAAATCCAGAACTTAAGCTAATTAAGCTTTGAAATCTTTTAAAATGTCATTTTTTTTATTAAATTCTGAAAGAGTGACCCATTAATTTTTTTCTATATAACTGTTTTTTTTATCTACTCTTAAAATATAAGCTTAAATATTCCAGTTACTATAAAAACCACGAAGGTGGGATTGAATTATTTTAAATAGTAGAAAAGGGATGGGGGGGGGTAAATCTTAATGTTTTCTTTTACTAAGTAAAATCTTAACGTATATTTTATTTAGGTAAATCTCTCTCCATATATATATATATATATATAACTGCATAGCATATTAATTGTCTAAGTTATAGCATTCAAATAAAGGTCATTTATTTTAAAGCAGTAAATTATATTTCAATGTCGTTAGTGACATTTATCATTACTGTGTTACTGACATTTAGCATATCTTTGTATATATATATTACATGCTTCTAGTCTTCTAATCTGGGGGTTACAACAAGATCGAACCCATACATTTCTCATTATATCCACTTATTCCATATAAAATGCCTCTGGCAGTGATCCCTTAAGTTTGGCACACGCTATGCATATCACTTCTCAAGTCTTGACCCAAGGATAGTTGGAACTACCCAGGACCATTTATGTCATATAAAAGGGCCTCTGGCGGTGATCCCTAAGTCTGGCACATGCTATGCCCATCCACATTTATTTAGTATAAAATGCCTCTGGCGGTGATCCCATAAGTTTGGCACATGCTATGCATATTCACTTCTTTGTATCAAAGGCATGCACATCGGTGATGACCACAGCATGCCCATCCACTTTGTTCTTGTCCAGAAGCACGACCTTTTCCCCTTAGTTATTTTTAGGCTATTATGTCAGCACTGCAAACTTCTTCCTATTATTATTTCTTTTGCTTCATGACCCAGTTTTAATGCTCTAATATTAAAACTATGCTCTGCTTAAAATATATATAAATGCCAATCACTTCTAGTTTTATTAATTAAATTTATTTCAATCTTATACAGTCCCACCATCGTAACTTATTTCTGTATTTAAGAGTATCTATATGCCTTGGGGAAAAATAAAGCGTTCTTCTTACCAGCGCTAATTAAAAGAATTTTCATTAAGTATTGTAATCATACAATCAAATATGTTTTCAAATATATTTTTATTTATTTTCATGACCGTAATAGCGTGAACATAATTTGTATTATATCTGTAATGAATCTCAGAACGCTCCCCGAAATAATGTTAGTCACCATGTTTCAGAATCGTAAATCAAAGCGTTAATAGCAATTTTATGTAAATTCTTTCTAGTAATCGATTAGCATCTTAATATTGGACCCACCAAAGATGTATGCTTATTTATAATATATCATTTAGCTAATAAAGAGCATATGAGAAATAAGAGCGTGAATGACACTATGTAATCATCTACTGCTTGCTCATTCACGCACACACTAATGTATATAATTAAGCCATTATGTAAATAATTTGTCATTATATTAAACTATATTTTTACTGTCTAACTTATTTGAGTAGTTCGAATTCCTCTTTTCTCCATTTCCAAAAGTACAGCCATACTTATATATATTTTAGTTTAGTCGTAGTAATAGATGTCTCATTGTCTTCTCACCCTTTGCTAGTGGGCCGGATTAAGAATTAATTCTCATCTGCCATCACTATTATGTTATCCATTAGGTGTTTAATCTGGGGCTTAGAGAGTTGGGTTCGAATCCAGGCTGGTCCCTGATCTAAATATCGGGCTTGACTGGGTTTGAAGTACATTTTGTGAGTTCCAGCTCATGTTAGATGGATAAACATGTTTTGACCGGTCCAACATGTGTGTACAGGTCGGAGGACATAATCGTTTTCTATATGTCTATATACATTAATTTTAAAAGCAAGCTGCTACAAAAATATGAGAACATATTTAAGATTTCATGTATATGAATTTACCAATGTATGTGTTTGTTTCTATTAAATCATCTACATTCTAGTTACATATCACAATTGTCTGTTACAAGCTTCCCTATCAACAGCTATTGAGCTTTGCTCTCTAGACATTTATGGCAATTAAAATCCAATAATCTATCAGTACCACATTTGTAATTATAATCAAACGTTCATACATTGATGAACCCAAAAGTATCCCTCATTATATGTGTTTTTAAGTTAGTTTACACTTGACAAATCTATTTTCGCAGGAAAACGAACTGCTGATGCATGTTTGACTAATTTCTGGTGATAATCTTTATAATAAAAAGATGTAGTTTATTATATATATATAAACATTTTGCGGGTTCATCCGTGTTAAAAACTTTTAATATTAATATTCTGACGTTTGACTTGGTCACACAAGTTATCCACAAAGTTATAAAAGGTAGAAAGACGGTTGTAGAGGCGCTATAATCAGTGATTTGAAAAAAACGTTAAAGTTCCACCAATAGCAAAAATGTTAAATTTAGGAATGTTTTTTAAAAAAATCTTTCCAAATAGGAGGAAGTTTGCATGTATCATCTCGCTTATTGATACAATCTGGCCTTTTAAGTATCTCAATGGCTTCTCTAATTTTGCCCTGGTAGAGATTATCACATCTGGATATGATCCTGGTACTAGAAAAATCAATTTTATGACCTGAAACTATAGTATGGAATGAGAGTGCTAATGATGATGAGTGTTGTTTAACTATATTAGCATGCTCATCTCTCCTAATACTGATGCGACGATTACTCATACCTATGTAAGAAGCTTTACAATTTTTACATGAGATTTGATAGACACCATGAGATTCAAGATGGATTGAATTCCTAGGCTTGGTTATTATATTGCTGATCTTTTGATGAGTAGAAAATGCTGTATCTATATTATAGCGTTTTAATATACATCCGATACTGTCTGTAGTTCCTTTTACATATGGAACACAAATCCTAATAGCTGATTTATCATCTTTTTGTTTCCTATTTTGTCTATTTTGGGCTTGAAATAAGGCTTTTTTTATAAATTTGTAATTATAACTATTTGCTAATAAAACACTATTAATATGATTTATTTTTTCTTTCAGATGTGTCTCATCTGAAACTATCTGAGTTGGGTTAGTATATTAATATTAAAAGTTTTTAACACGGATGAACCCGCAAAATATGTTTTTTATATATTTAACCCGTGCAAATCTTCGTTTTAAAATATATATATACGTGTGTGTGTGTGTGTGTGTGTAAATTCCAGTTTTGACAACTAAGATGATACTACTGAATCACTATAATCATGTCACTGCCAAGCAAGTGGGAAATATTCTTGCAGTTTTAGATAAATATAGAGGTAGCAAAAGTAGGAATTATTTTAGACAAGGGTGAATTTATATGGGTTTAGAACCATATTCATATGGGAAACTTATTTGTATTCATTTTTAAAATCTATATAAGCGAACAAATAGAAATGAATCTTCTATATAGATATGATTCTAAATTTGTGTAAGAGGAGGCTTGTTTACAACTAGTATTTAGACAATTTTGTCTTGTCTAAGATAATTTGCTAGAGTATTTAACTCCCTTTACTTAATACATATTTTGCACTTACTTAGTGGTCTAGCAAGATCAGGGTAGTAAAAGCGACTCGTTAGCATTATTCTGAGTTATCAATCTGAAATTATATATATAATATTTGAAAACCGTATATTTAATAATATTAAATGTGTATAAATGATATAAAGCATGTATTAAAATCTGTGTTATACCTTTAAAGTCTAAAATGTTTGTAAGAATTGAGCTAAGGAAATCACGTGCAAATGGTAAACTATGAATGTACATAATAAAGAATGATTTAATTGTAATATTTTTGTCTCTATTTCAATTGACGTACAGGTAAATGTAACTGTTATATTGTAGTACGATTAATAATAACAAAATACGTTTGAAATTGTGTGTACTCCAGAAGTTAAAAGTGTTAAATAATTACAGGTAAAGGTAAACTAGTTGATTTAATAAAAACGAAAATTAGAAATTACAAATGGTTTTTCATATATGATTTTATAAAAAGCAAGGTGTAAAACAAGATGAAAGATCCGAATAAATAATTAATTAAACGAAGGAATAGAAATGTATAGAACAATTAATTAATTAGTTCAGAAATAATCCCAGAATAATTTAGTGATTGAAAATTGATAAGGAATAAACAATAGAACTAAAAGTAGATATAATCTAGCAGAAAAAGACAAGTCAGTGAGAGTCCTGATTTTCTGAGAGACTTATGTGTAGCGTGATTTTCGGATCAGGACCAACGATGGGAGGAGAACCAGATATTCGGGTCTGAAGGTAACAAAGACCGATCTAGGGTAATTATACAGACTATACCTGTCTTATTATTATTTATGTAAGCCTTACAGGCGCTAGTAGAACTAATGCTAATTCTATTATAAATGATTGTTAATTTTCGTACTAATAAAATCGTGTATCTGTTAAGTGGGATATCTTAATTTTATGCAAGAGAGTAATAGTTACTCGAATTAGATGTATTTTGTTTTACTTGTAAGCGACATTAAATCAGGTACATCACAGTAGCATATATTTATATATTGTTTTATTTAGGCTTGAGCCTCTTTTAGCTCCTATTGCAGCCAATCCTAGTGTGGTGACATGCCCCATTGTGGATATTATTAAAGAACATACATTTGCTTATCATACTGCTTTGACAGAAAATATTGGAATTTTTTTTTGGAATTTACAGTTTGGATGGAGGGTGATGGAGTCTAGACTAAAAGGAAAAGAACCATATGATCCAATCAGGTTTTTTTGTTCTCTATGCTTTGATATATCTATTTTTAAATACATATGATGTAATTTGTAAGATGCAATTAGTCAATTAGTATTATAAAATAATTACAATATAATTTGTAATAAGACTCTATCTGTGGAGGAAAATATAAATTAAAATCATAAATATCATCATCCAATTATTTACTAAAAAGGCAAAATAATACATTATATTCTCTCACAATTCTCTAGAAACTATACTTTTATATCTTTGTTAGCATGTCTATATAAATTATTTAATTTGTAGTAAGGAATTTGCTTGCATATAATATCATCACACAAAAAAAGCAATTCACTTAATTTTACAAAAAATGATTTAGGTATTAATACTGTGAGATTTTCCATGCTATTTCTGTATAGTGAGTTAAATGAAAAATTTAATGTATTAATTTACATACACACATGAACACAGACATATGTACCTGTATCATGATTTATGACAAAAAAATGTAATAGTGTGTTTAGTACTTTCATATATCATGTTCCTGCCAGTTATGAACCATTTTAAAACAATCTTAAAACGTTAATTTACTATCATATCCAGTTGGAATCATTTCAGACCTCAGTAATAGATTTTTCCAAGTTTAAATCAAAAATTTAGTGTGCTATTCTATTGTGGGTTAAGGTATGAAACACACTGTCACATAATTTGGAATTCAAAATTTTGTGGTGAAAACCTAAACTATAATGCTATATAACACATGTTGATTCAAAGATGGAACTGCAGATGGCTTACAGAAGCAGTCTTTTCACGGAACTGACTGTTTATATGTGTATATATACTATTTTGAAAGGTAACTTTGAAACACAGGTATAAAGAATATACTTAATCTAGATATAATTAAAAAGGATTTGAACCCATACTTTCATATGCATATATATGAAAAAGATGATCTCCAATATATATATTCCATGCTGAAACAGCACTCATCAACTGGTCTGGATTATCATATCCCACACATATATGTAATCAGTGCTGGGTTTATATTAAGATAGCAAATCTACACACTTTAATGGCAGGCTTCAATCCTTTCCATTCTCTAACTCTTCATATGCTTGGCTTAAGAGTTGGAGAGTGGTGGGAGGATTGAAGCCTGTCCATTAAAGTGTGTAGATTTGCTGTCTTAATATAAACTGAGAACTGATTATATATGCATGGGAGATGATGATCTGGACTAACTGATGAGTGCTGGTTTCAGCATTAAATACATATATTGGAGATCATTCATCTTTTTCACATGTATGTGATCATGTGTAATGGATATGTGGGATAGAGTGGATGAAGTAGGGAGCTTAAAAATCTGGGTTCAAATCCCCTTTAATTGTATTTAGAAGATAATAAACGCCCCTCACTAGC
This sequence comes from Epiperipatus broadwayi, assembly GCA_028023455.1. NCBI lineage: Eukaryota > Metazoa > Onychophora > Udeonychophora > Euonychophora > Peripatidae > Epiperipatus > Epiperipatus broadwayi. The sequence continues at coordinate 976,786 of JAQFVV010006247.1, forward strand.
ACTGTACATAATATATTACATTAGTGGTGTTAAATATGAGGATACTCTCATTCCAACCACAAGATAAAGTTTTTGAAAAATAAAAATGACCATTTTGTTTTTAAACCTAAATGCTCTTATATAGGAAAATCTTAAGACCCTTGAAATGAAAGTGTGAATATATTAAGATATTTAGATTTATCTATATAAGTACATTTAGGTTTGAAAATAAGATGGTTACTTTTATTTTCTTAAAGTCTTTATCTTGTGGTTGGAATGAGAGTATCTTTTTATTTTGATATAGCTGATTTAATATTATGTATGGTATTAGTGAGGAAGGTTTACTATTTTCTAAATAGAATTACAATCTGACAATGCATTAGTAAAATTCATTGATTATTATAAATATAATCAGATAAAACAAATATAATAACCAAAATATTCTGGAATAATCTATAATATTCAATATACTAATAGTCTGCTTATGGCAGGGGTGGGCAATTGTTTTGGCTCGAGGGCCACAGAGGTTGGTGGAGGGCCACATCGGGGGCCACTTTGTAAAAGTGAAGGTTAGAGGAGGGCCACATCGGGGGCCACTTTGTAAAAGTGAAGGTTAGAGGAGGGCCGCACCTTTTTTTCATGATGCAATAAACACACTGCTTTATTCCCTATATTACCAAAGAAATATTTGTTTGTCCATTCTTCATTAAACACATGACATTCATCACCGATTTTTTTGGAGGATTCATGGTTTCACTAAAGTTGGAAATGTATATATTTGCTAATGCAAGGACAAAATTGAAATTAAGTAGATCAACTGGAAAAGCCCTGCACATAGTATCTACACTGTGCATGTGTATTGATGTGGCCATCCTAGTGGAAAATAAGAGATGGATCTTCAGTCATGCACAGGAAGGAAATCTCAGTTCAAGATGGATTTTCCTGATTGTCTTGGAGGGCTGCATTTGGCCCTCAGGCCACTATTTGCCCACCCCTGGCTTATGGCAATGTATGCCATCCTGAGTAGAAATTTGTATGCCATCATGAGTAATATTTAATACATATATATCTGAAATGATAATTATGTATTTATATTATTCAAATCTTGTAGCTCTGACGAAGACTGCTGGACAGTCGAAACTGTAAGAAAATAAAGAAGGTTAAGAAAATTACTTGCATTAAAGTGTATATGAATGAAGTATTATAAGTAATATAGTATGGCATACACTCCCATAAACTGGCTATGGTTATATTGATTTTTTATATTGGTGTATTGAATATTGTAGAGATTATTGCAGAGTATTTTGATATTATGTAACGGTCAGGATGAGCCGACAACCACATAAATCACCACCAGGATGATTTAACCACCACAACTCATTCCAACCTACATTCTACTTCATTTCTTTTTTTAGGCTCGATGATCATGGAGAAGTAGAGATTCTTAAAATTAGATTACAAATATATGACTTCACTGCAGCAAACAAGAAACCCAATGCAATGCATATATAAAATACAAACACTTTATTAGTAATTAAAGTTACAAACAAATAAACAAAAAAAATGACTACCGCTTAATTTGGTTGCTAGATTTATAAGATAGTGGAAATACATTAATTACTGATTAAATATGTAAAAATTTCACTGTATAATATATATATAAGGGACCTCGGGAGATGTATCTATTTTGATCTTTGGGCAGATGTCCCTCAAGCAGGTACATAATAAAGAAGGCAAGGTAAGTTTAATTAACTCAGAAAATATGGTTAGTAAATAGATAAACGTATAACTCTTATGATCATGACCAATAAAAGCTGAAATATCAAACTTTTAACATACACAATGGTACTGAATTGCTAAAGTAATAAATAACGAGGTAGACTGGAATATGATCGCCTCAGCGCTGTCATATCCAAGTCTTATAATAAGGCAACGACGGGAATATCTTCGTTGTTGAGAAGTTAGATCCAAATTTCATAAAATAAATGAGTCATAGAATGAAAGAATGAGCATCTTCACGAAACCCTAAATAACTCTCATTAACAGGCAGGAACAGTCCACTGCACAGGTAACAAGACACGAACAAATAAAAGAAGTGTTCCCGCATTTGCATGGAACTTAGACAAACGGAACTGTCAACTTAAATTTTCCGAAGCACGGATATACGCCTGCTGAAAAAACGTACTGAAATAAACATGAAATTAGACAATCCAGTAACGCTATATTTATATATAATAATAAACATTTGGCCTTAAATTTAAATCTATATAAATAAAACGTAAATGGTCATATCATAAGTTTATAATATGCACATATCTATTTTATAGGTTAAATCAAGGCCTACGCAGTTATGGTATATAATAAAAGATTTTTATAAAGAAATTACTCCCTGCTTAGTTAGAGATCGGCCCCGTAGTTCTTACATAATATACAGAATTGTTGATTTGATAGCCTACGATGATGATAAATAAAATTGTGTTAAAAGTTTTAAAGAATTAAACTATCGAATCATATATTTCATTGTTTGATATACTATATATATACTAGATAAGTTGTGCATATTTCATTATTTATATTTTATAACATAAGTTTCACAGAATTGGAAACCTCGTATCTGCAATATATATATATTTCTTAAAAAAAAAAAAAACGAGGTTTTAATTTTTAACTTCGAACATTAAATTTTATTTTAAAACTGCAGGTTGTTTATAAATCACCTGCACGCAGTATACTTATATAATTGTCCCTTCCCAAAACAGTAAATAAAGTTTGATTTTAACATTTTAGTACGATATCGACTGCTTTAAATATTATTTACATATATTGCTGCAAATTAACACCGAAAACTACTGCGTAGTAAATCGAAAGATTTCATGCTGTATGTTCATAATTTGAACTCAGTGAGTTAAGTGTGAAGATATTTAAGATTCACGCTTTCAAATATATGTGCTTTGGACTGGCTTGGATATATATAAAGACAAGTAAAGAAGAGAGCTGCAGAAAGGAGTTTGCTATTAACTGAAAGGAGACCCTTTGATTCCTCTTGGAGGCCTTAAAGGAACCGAGCAGGGCAAATTCCTAATGTCCACTCCATACGTTCTTGTCGTTGCAGCTGTTATTACTATGTGATTATTCATATAGTATACGAACATGGATGGGCTGCTCACCAACACGTATTAGCCAGCGTGGTGAGTTTATTGGCTTTTTACCTCTGAGTTTAAGATCAAGAAACACCATGGTCTTTCTTCTCAGTGCCTGATAAGGCAGAATGAATGTTTGTGTAAATGATAAATATTTTTCCAATACATATATACAATTATGACAGACAAAAATAAAGCATGGCCCTTATTCCCAGGAGGCTGTAAAGTCATCAACCAAGGCAGCGGTTGGTGGCCGAAGGCGGAGGGTGCTAAGAATCCCCTGATTGCGGACCCAGGCTGCCATTTGATGACGACTTTTTATTTAGGTACTTACAACTGCAGATCACTTTCAAGTGAAGGAAGATTGCAAGAATTAGAAGAAGAACTGTCTTATATTAAATGGGACATTATTGGACTTTGTGAAGTTAGAAGAAAAGGTGAAGAAACAATTGATTTAAAAAGTGGACATATACTCTATTATAAAGGCACACATATTGGAAATACAAGTGGAGTAGGATTCATTATAAATAAAAAGTGGAAGAACAATATTGTGGAGATTGATGGTGTATCGGACAGAGTGGCAAGATTAGTTATACAACTTAATAGCAGATACCAAATGCAGATAATTCAGGTTTATGCCCCAACAAGTTCTCATAGTGATGAAGTAGTAGAAGATTTTTATATGGATGTACAAAAGGCTTTTGATCAGAGTAAACAACATTTTAAAATTGTTATGGGAGACTTTAATGCTAGAATAGGTAGACAAATGAAAGATGAAATTGCTGTAGGTAATTTTGGTTATGGTAATAGAAATGAGAGAGGACATAGACTTGTGGAGTTTGCAGAAAAAGAAAAACTTTATATTATGAATTCATTTTTTGAGAAAAATGTTAAAAGGAAATGGACATGGAAACATCCAAATGAAGGTACAGCAGAATTGGATTATATTTTGACTAACAGAAAATACATATTTCAAGATTGTAATGTTCTTAATAAATTTAACACAGGAAGTGATCATCGATTAGTAAGGTGTAAGTTATGTGTTAATGTAAAACTAGAGAGACAAAAATTATTAAGAAAAACAATATTTACAGTTGATATTCCTAATCTTCAGAAACATTCTAATGAATTTAAATTAGAACTTACAAATAGATTTCAAGTGTTAGGAGATTTTGAACATGATTCAGATTTGAATGAAATTAATATGAAAATAACTGATACACTTTTAAAAACTGCAACAAAGATAGCTGGTAGAAAAAAGCAGCAATTGACTAATAAAATTTCTACTGAGACTAGAGAATTTATGAAGAAAAGAAGGAATATGAAGATATACAAAAATGATGTATTAAAAAGAATTGAATATCTCGAATTTTGTAAAATGGTACGGAAAAGAGTTGAAAATGATATAAGAAAGTATAACTGTGAAATAGCAAGGAAAGCTGTAGAAGAAAGTAAAAGTCTCAAGAATGTTAAACAACATTTTGGTATTGGTAGGAAATTTATATCTGCAATAAGAAAAAAAGATGGAATTACTACTAAAAAGAGAGATGACATCATGAAATTGGTAGAAGATTTTTATCAAGAATTATATAGTAATAAAGAACAAGTACCTCCTATATCTATTACATCTTCCGAATTGCCCAGAATTTTAAATGAAGAAGTGAGACATGCAATTAAATGTATGAAGAAAGGAAAGGCTCCAGGAAATGATGGAATTATAATTGATATATTAAAAGAAGCAGGTGAAGAAATAGAAACAATTTTAGCAAAGTTATATACCAAATGTCTAAATGATAAAGATGTACCGGAAGATTGGAAGAATGCAGTAATAATATTAATATTTAAAAAAGGTGATAAAGAAGATATTAGAAATTACAGACCTATCAGCCTTTTATCAGTTTTATATAAAATTTTTACCAAGATAATTACAACTCGTCTACAGAGAACTTTGGATTTCCACCAACCAAGAGAACAAGCTGGATTTAAAAGTGGTTTCAGTACAATAGATCATATCCAGGTATTGAGAGAAGTCATAGAAAGGACAAACGAATATGAGTTGTCATTATGTTTTGGATTTGTAGATTATGAAAAGGCATTCGATTCTATACACATTTCTTCAGTGATTAAAGCATTGGATCATCAAGGTATAGATCCAGGATATTGTCATATTTTAAAGAATATTTATAAAAATGCAACAGCAACAATTAGATTACATAATGATACTGGAAAAATCAACATTGAGAAAGGTGTAAGACAAGGTGACTCCATATCTCCAAAACTTTTTACAGCAGTGCTGCAAGAAGTATTTTGTGGATTAAAATGGGAAACTAAAGGAGTGAAAGTAAATGGAGAGTATTTAAGTCATTTAGATTTCACAGATGATGTAGTTGTTTTTGCAAATAATGCTTCAGAGCTGCAGGAAATGTTACAGGAGTTAGCAGATGAAAGTAGAAAAGTAGGACTAAAGATAAATGTTAAAAAGACTAAAGTAATGTTTAATCGATTTGCTCAAAATATGAAAATAAAGATTAATTATGAAGAATTAGAAGAAGTTAACAGTTACAAATACCTTGGTCAGATTATTAATACAGATGGAAACATAATGGAGGAAATTAATCATAGAATTAAACTTGGTTGGAGTGCTTTTGGTAGAAATAACTTGATACTAAAAGGAAATATGCCTATGTGTTTGAAAAGGATGGTTTTTAACAAATGTGTTTTACCAGTTCTGACTTATGGATCTGAGACTTGGACACTTAATAGAAGAGCAATACAGAGACTTCAGACCACTCAAAGGAGTATGGAGAGATGTATGTTGGGAGTAACAAGAAGAGATCGAAAACGCAATGTATGGGTAAGACAACAAACAGGTGTTACTGACCTTATTGAAAAAATTAAAAGATTGAAATGGAGTTGGGCTGGACATATTGTTAGAAGAGATGATAATAGATGGACAATTGAAATTTTAAACTGGATTCCAAGAGATTGTAAAAGACCCAGAAAGAGACCACATGTGAGATGGATGGATGAAATAAGAAAATGTGCAGGGGTGTTGTGGAGAAGAGAAGCTAAAGATCGGAGAAGATGGATTAAACTTGGAGAGACCTTCATCCTGCAGTGGATTGATAATGGTTGTTGATGATGATGATGATGAAAGAAGAGAGTGGAATCACTCTTTTCTTATTAAATTCTCTGACCCAGTGCTTAAGATTTGATTGGCTAGTTGTAGTCATAAGTGCTTGAGAAATTTGCATTCTCTCAATTATTTCAATATCGACTGCGCTTTAAATATTATTTACATATATTGCTGCAAATTTATAACATCGAAAACTACTGCGTAGTAAAACGAAAGATTTCACGCTGTATGTTCATAATTTGAACTCAGTGAGTTAAGTGTGAAGATATTTAAGATTCAGAAATATAAGTACTTTGGACTGGCTTGGATATATATAAAAACAAGTAAAGAAGAGAGTGGAACCGCTCTTTTCTTATTAAATTCTCTGTCCCAGTGCTTAAGATTTGATTGGCTAGTTGTAGTCATAAGCGCTTGAGAAATTTGCATTCTCTCAATTATTTCAATATCGACTGCGCTTTAAATATTATTTACATATATTGCTGCAAATTTATAACATCGAAAACTACTGCGTAGTAAAACGAAATATTTCACGCTGTATGTTCATAATTTGAACTCAGTGAGTTAAGTGTGAAGATATTTAAGATTCAGAAATATAAGTACTTTGGACTGGCTTGGATATATATAAAAACAAGTAAAGAAGAGAGTGGAACCGCTCTTTTCTTATTAAATTCTCTGTCCCAGTGCTTAAGATTTGATTGGCTAGTTGTAGTCATAAGCGCTTGAGAAATTTGCACTCTCTCAATTATTTCAATATCGATTGCGCTTTAAATATTATTTACATATAAACCACTGTAATTGGGTTAATGGCTAAATGTTATTTTTTGAAAGAACCGATTTTAAATAGGCAAATTTAAAATCACAAATAAAATTAAAGCACAAATTAGAGTCAGTGAGGAGGGATTTAAATATCTTGGTTTTATTTAATTACTGTGGTTTTCTTTAGATAATGTCAAATATTTTAATCATTGAAATCTTTTGCTAAATTTATCTCTGTCTGATTCTTAAACAACAAATGTAGCAAAATTTAAGAAAGATTGACTATATAGCAATAGTCGACCTTCCTTACTATGTACAATTCATTAGGCGTGAGTTAAGAAATTTCTAAATAATACGTTAAGAAACAGTTTAATAATACAATAAGAATATTTCTATAGTACTAAAATACACACACACACACACACACTTTAAGTATGGTTAATAAATAAATTGTGCAAGCTTAATAAATAAATTGTGTAAGCAAAAAAAACAAAATATTATAGAGGCTTTTATCATTTGAAATTTATAGTTAAATTAAATTATTATTTTACCAGACCTTAACGAGGGATTTTGATATGTAGTAGAATTAACTGACTGATCGCTCATTAAAATTATATATACTGAGTGCAGTGTCCTCAGCTGTAGCTGAACGATAGCAAATATTGATACTTAATTATAAATGAGAATCACCGACTAATTTACACTAAATCTTTATTGGTACATAATAATTCACAATAACAAGTTATGATAATTGGTTAACATATATATATTGTAACCTTCCAGGTTGGCACCAGAGAAAAATATGGGAACATCACATTTGTAATAACAAGGGATAAAGATACTTAGTTGGGAAAAATGAATTGTGGTAAAATATGATATTGATAATTGAGTTTTTTGTGAAAATTAGGCATAAACTATGATATGATTTTCTAATTGAAATAGGGATTGTAATAGAAAAGTAAAATTTTAATAGATATATTGGTGGGTAGAATTTGGAATGTATGTTTAGTGATGGATGTTGGTATACAATAGAGAAGTTATATGCCATAATAGGCTAATGCATATATGTATTATTAAATGTGATTTTCTTTTTATGTTTTATTTACAAATTAATGAGTATGTACTATCTTGATACCTTATGTTTTAAAAATGATAAGATTGTTTGTATTAATAAATGACATTTTTGAAATTGATGTTTAATATTTAATATTATTTTTTACTATGTAAAAAAAAATATAGTTAAACAATTATAATGTTGAAAATTGTATAAATAACGATTCTAACAAGCTGCCAAAGGATCGTCATGGAAACAGGATAGAGGGCGTGGGAGAGAAGAGAAAGGGTACATATAATGAAGTTGTGGAAAAATAAATATGAAAAGAGTGATTATACAGAAAGTGAATTATTGGTTTTTATGCTAGGTTTGGGAAAAGATAAGGGGGATTTAGATATAAAGGTTATAGAGTTGACAAAAATTATGTTGTGGAAATGGGATAGAGCAGATTATGGGTAAATTTAGTGTGGGGAATGTAAAAGAAAGTGGCTAACAGGTTTATCTGGGCTTAATTGCTGAGATATTCTTGACTTCGTTTAAGGAGAAGCCATAATACATCACATCACAAGAAAAAAACTGAATGGAATGGAAATAAAAGCTCCGTAAAAAAATTAAGAAAAAAAAAAAACTTTAAGAATTAATAACTCTCTAATAATACTTTAATAGATAAAAGAAAACTACAAGGATTTTAATAACATTAAGATGGATAAATTTTACTATATTATTGGAGGTATATGAAATGAAAACATAAACTACATTTCCTAAAGGGTTATCAGTCTTCAGATCTCTACTAAAACCATGGTTCAACTACTTACAACTTTCAAAAATATCTGGATAATAAGTAAGATAAAATTTTTATAATTATTTTAAAGCACATTAGTAAAGCTGGATAATATTTAAAAATGGAAAATTTGTATATAATAAAAAATTTTCAAAAGTTTTTCTCAAACGCCAAAAGGAAACGCGTGAATTTATTATCAATATTCCATAGGACAAAGTTTAAGAGAAAATTTTATTTAATCAATATTAAGAAATAATTTACATTGGTAACTTCAGTATTCATAATTTTATAACTAAAATTAATTCTCATGCATGCAAACATAATTATAAAACTTGCCATATTATTCTCAAAGGAAAGGATTATCGTCATTATTAACAAAATACGCTTGAGCAATGAATAGACATTATTTTTTATTTCATTTTTTTTTTTTATTTAATTTTTTTTTTTTTTTAAAAAAAAAATGTTTTACATGTAATAATAAGGTATTGCTAAATAATTTTTTTTTTTTATAATAGATGTATAGACAATTATTTTTTTTTTTTATTTGTGTATGTTTCACATACGTATTTTAAAAAAAAAATGAAGGAATGTAATTTCCTACATATATATTATGAGATGGTAATGTGTTTGGTATAATCCGAAGATTATACTATAGCTGATTATATATATATTCGGACGTGTGCATAATGTTCCATAGTATTATTATTTGTTTATTTTTTTTTTATTTTTTGATTACATTTATTAAGCTGAATTTTAATAATGATTGCTATTTTAAAAGATAAAGAATTAAAACCTTATCAATTATAAGTTTGTTACATAGGATATAATTTGGAAATTCATAATGCTTGCAGTATAAACAAATGCACATATTCGAGGATATATATAATATACATATTAATAGAATAGTCAATTTTTGTTTCAATATAGAAAATGTAATGGGCAATAATGGTATCAATAATATTTTTTTTTTATTTATGATCTATGTTGATTTATTAATTTTTTTTTTATATATAATAAATATTTTAATTAAATCAATAGCCTATAGGAATTCCTTAATTGGATACGTTCGATTTTTTTTTCATTTCCACACACACATATCTAAGTGTCATAGTATAATTATAGAGGGTATAAATTTGTCAAAATGATTTAAGTTTGGTTAGTCTGTTTGTTGTTAATAAATCCCTGCATTACAATACAAGTAATACATTTATTTTGCTTGGAATAGATAATGATATGGATATAAAGGTACCCGTTCCTAGGGTTATCTATTCTATATTAAAATTGATAATTAATGATTATACAGTAATGTAGTAGTTTACAGATGCCCTGAGTGTATTTAAATTAATCTCATGAAATTATTATTTATGGATATTTGTGTTATCATATTGGCCTCATATATATAAAAACCAGACCCTATCATCTCAACTGAGCTAAGCCTTAGGGTAATTAAAACATAAAATCTTTAAAATAAGTTTAAGCACAATTTATAGTTATAAATGTATTCTATCTTGCATAGAGTTGGCGCCTGGGCAATTATAAGTATAGTAAAGTAGATGGTGAAGATATGGAGGTTGTAGGATAGGGTTACAAAATGCTAGCCCAATCATGACGCTTGATAATCATGAGGCTACGTATATTGAGGGTTACAAAATGGCGCCCAACGTGGGGCTTCATATATTACTGGGTTTACAAAATGGCGCCCAACGTGGGGCTTCGACATTTATGGGTTAAATGCTTGATATATGATTGGGTTTTAATGGCCTGACAATCATGGGGCATAATATTTATGGATAACTGGTTTCACAATGATTGGTGATCGATTCATTTTGTTCATATGTGTATTTTGTTCTTTGTTGGAGATTATATTTTGTACATTCTATTATGAATGACATATAAAGTGGCTTATGGTGGCATGCAATGTGGATGGCCTGATATACATGGGTTAAGTGGTTGTCCAATTGTGGAATCTTGATTACTTAAGTCTCATATTCTGTAAAATATTTATCTTTTGTTGGTTTAATTGGTTAAATGATGACTAGCGTGAATGGCTTAATATATACTTGTAGAGTATTTATATTTCATTGATATATATGGGCATATATCTGAGATGAGAATTAATCTTGTGCTATTAGAATTGTTTTAATCCTGTTGTAAATATACAGATATTGCAGAATTAGTTCCAAAATAACATCAAGTTGGTAGTTTGTCTTGTTAAAGAATTTTGATATTAATCTGGAAGATTGATAAAAAAATGTTTGATAAAATAAAACTAAGAATAAAAGAGCATTAATTAAAGTATGAAATAAGCAAAGTAGAGTTTAAAATAGGCTAATACTTGAAGTGTAATAGATATATGAATGTTAAATGTATAGATTAAAAAAAAACATTTTTTTTTTTAGGTGAAATAGATAAGTACAGCCATGAGACAGCTTAGTTTTAATTATAAAGCTATAGAAATATCAAAACTTGTAGTAAATTAATAAATGTTAAAGTTGATAAACATAGAATTATTGGTAACATTAAATTATAAAGTGTCATATTGTTCATATTTGGAATACTTCTGTTATAGAAAGTCCATAATTTTGAAGGTTAGATAGCATGCTTGATTGTTGGAGTTTTGTTGGTTGTATTACAGATTTTTGGTGATGGATGGAGAGTTGTTGTTATTGTCTTGGGTATATGGTGTATTCATGTCACTGGTGATTGATTGTTCTCATTCACTGCTCCAACCCAAATTAGGATATCATTTGTTAGTTATCATGAAGCAGTTAACAGTAGTCCTGCCATGATTTTGCCTCTAAGACTCCAGAGAGAGCAAGGCATATTTATTTCTAATATATGTAATATTTGTCTCTAATACTCACAAAGATGAGCAAGACAATATCTTATTAATAGCCCCTAAGACTTGGATGTAAGCAGGGCATTGTGATAGTGTTTATAGTAGAATATTATGGGTTGTGGTAGCTTAGAGTGGTTAAAGTGAGATGATCATCAGAGTGTTCATGGAGCATTGTATGTTTTAAGAGCAGTGATGGAATTCTTCTATCCATTTCAAAGTTGTGAACTGCTAGCAATTCTTTTAAACTGTCGGTATCTGTTGGATCTTTAGAAGATTGGATGACTATATAACTTGAATATATAGCTCATTCCTAACAGATTATTTTCTATATTCTTATGCAAAAGTTGGCATTTTTCATATTTAATAAAAAAATTGTATATCAGTTGCCATAGTAAATGCATGTCATCATTATTAATTTTATTTTGGCTATAGATTTTTTTTAGGGGTTATAAATGCTGGTTATAATATTTGAATGTATTCAATACAGCATAAAAATTAAATAAACATGTTAAAATCATTTAGTCTTTTATTAGTTATTTGAGTTGGTGTAGTTTATAATATAGTTATAGTGGATCATATAAAATTTAATGAATAATTTCAGTAATATCTAAATTTATGTTATCTAGTTAAAAACTTAATGTCTTCTTGCCTATGTGTGTGTGGAAAATCGAACATTATATGGGAAAATAAATTTGTAGAAGTTTTATGTTATTCAGGTAGTGAGGGTAAGTTTGAATTGTTAATTTGGTGGAGATTGGAGCTGGTAAGCCTTGTTGTTTTCTTAAGTAATAATAATAATTTTTTTTTTTTTAAAAGTTCCAAAATGGAAGAGTTTACTTTATACGATAGTTTTGGTGGGTCTCAAGAGACACCATCTCCAGACATGGCTGCATTGTCTCTTGATCTTGAATCAGAAAAAGAAACTATAGGTATGTCCTATGGAGAGTCTAGTAGGGTGAGAGATACTATCCCTCAAACTCTAGATAATGATATGTTGATGTTGTTAAGAAATCTATTAAGGGAAGAACTTAAAGAATTAAAGTCTGGTCAAGCAAAATTAGAGTCTGGTCAAGAAGAATTAAAGTCCGGTCAAGCAAGATTAGATTCTGGACGAGTAGAGGATAGAGAAAGGTCAAAAGAGATATTTACAAAACTAGAGGCAGGTCAAGCAGAATTGAAATCAGAACTAAAAGAAATAAAGTTGAGTCAAGATAAGTCAGAGGAAAGGTTGGCAGAAATAAAATTGGAAGTTTCAGAAATAAGGTCAGAAATGGTAGAAATAAATACTAGTATAGTTAGGCAAATGCAAGTTATGAAGAAGAAAGTAATAAGTCAGGAATCAGATATAGCAATAGAAGTAAAATTGAGTCAAAAGAAATCAGAGGAGAGGATAGTTGAAATAAAGTCAGAAATGTCAGAGATAAAATTAGAAGTGAAACTAGAAACAAAGCTAGAAGCAAGGTTAGAAATACCCAGAATGAAGCTAGAAATGCAAGAGAATATTAATAAACGAGTTATGCAGATAAATAAGAATGTTAGTTTAGACAGTGGTGATATGAATGTATATAAAGAACTTGGAGAAATAGTTGATCAAGACTCAAAATTAGATGGAATTGTAGTTATAGACAAAGAATCTTGAGAAAGAAATTAATAAATTAATGAAGAAAGAAATAATTTCTGTAGACATGAAGTATTTAGAGATTTTGGAAAATGAGTTGTGTAAGGTTACTGATATCACTAGTAATAAATTTAAAAATAAAAATGAAAATTATATTCCAAAATGTGTTCTTGATTATTTAGAACATAAGGTGAAGGCGAATGTTTTTAAAAAAATATTTCATGGAGATACTAAACATATATGTAGTATGAAATATTTAATAGAAAGTGTTAGTCATGCTAGAGAAGTCGGTAAAGTGAAAGTAAAATGTAAAATGAAAAAGACAAAGATGTTTGATTTAAATTTCCTTGGAAAAGTTATTAATCCAGAGAAAGAGTTAGGCAAAGCTAAAGTAGAGCTTAAATGTGAAAGTAAGAAGAAAAATAAAGCAGATTTTATGAGAGAGGTAATTAGTCACAATAAACATATGAAGAAAATTAAAGTAAAATTCAAAGAGATGAGTATAGAGAAGGTTAAGATGAGTTATCTTAATAGAGATGTAGATTATATAAGAGATACTGGGAAAGCAAAAGTTAAATTTAAATTAATAAATGAAAAGATAGTTAATTTAAATTTTAGTAGAAAGATTATTGATGAAGAAAAAGAAGTTGGAAAGGCTAAAGTCAAACTAAAGAAAGTAAACAGAAAGTTGATTAATGTTATGGGTTTAAAGATATCCAGAAATAAAAGGATAGAGCATAGAAAGGTAAAAACTAGAATAAAGAAGATTGAGATAATGTCTCTTAGAGATAAACTTGTTAGAAGAAAGGAAATAAAGAATAATCGAGCAAGGTTTAAAGTTACTCAAAATGCTCGGAGTTTGGTTCCATGTCCTGCAAGACATGATTAAGAAAAGTCAATATAAAATTTAATTATTTTTTTTTCTTGATTATTTAATGTTATTAAATATAATAACAAGTGTTTGTAAAAATATTAATTTTTTTTTTTTATTGTTGTATGTTTATTTGACAAGCATAATTTTTTATGTTAATAATATTAATGGTAGTTTGTCCAATTCATTTTTCTTTCATAAGGGGAAAGGAAATGTAACCTTCCAGGTTGGCACCAGAGAGAAATATGGGAACATCACATTTGTAATAACAAGGGATAAAGATAGTTAGTTAGGAAAAATGAATTGTGGTAAAATATGATATTGATAATTGAGTTTTTTGTGAAAATTAGGCATAAACTATGATATGATTTTCTAATTGAAATAGGGATTGTAATAGAAAAGTAAAATTTTAATAGATATATTGGTGGGTAGAATTTGGAATGTATGTTTAGTGATGGATGTTGGTATACAATAGAGAAGTTATATGCCATAATAGGCTAATGCATATATGTATTATTAAATGTGATTTTCTTTTTATGTTTTATTTACAAATTAATGAGTATGTACTATCTTGATACCTTATGTTTTAAAAATGATAAGATTGTTTGTATTAATAAATGACATTTTTGAAATTGATGTTTAATATTTAATATTATTTTTTACTATGTAAAAAAATATAGTTAAACAATTATAATGTTGAAAATTGTATAAATAACGATTCTAACAAGCTGCCAAAGGATCATCATGGAAACAGGATAGAGGGTGTGGGAGAGAAGAGAGTTTAAAAAAAAAACTGAATGGAATGGAAATAAAAGCTCCGTAAAAAAACTTAAGAAAAAAAAAAAACTTTAAGAATTAATAACTCTCTAATAATACTTTAATAGATAAAAGAAAACTACAAGGATTTTAATAACATTAAGATGGATAAATTTTACTATATTATTGGAGGTATATGAAATGAAAACATAAACTACATTTCCTAAAGGGTTACCAGTCTTCAGATCTCTACTAAAACCATGGTTCAACTACTTACAACTTTCAAAAATATCTGGATAATAAGTAAGATAAGATTTTTATAATTATTTTAAAGCACATTAGTAAAGCTGGATAATATTTAAAATGGAAAATTTGTGTATAATAAAAATTTTTCAAAAGTTTTTCTCAAACGCCAAAATGAAACGCGTGAATTTATTATCAGTATTCCATAGGACAAAGTTTAAGAGAAAATTTTATTTAATCAATATTAAGAAATAATTTACATTGGTAACTTCAATATTCATAATTTTATAACTAAAATTAATTCTCATGCATGCAAACATAATTATAAAACTTGCCATAGTATTCTCAAAGGAAAGGATTATCGTCATTATTAACAAAATACGCTTGAGCAATGAATAGACATTATTTTTTTATTTCATTTTTTTTTTAAAAAGTGTTTTACATGTAATAATAAGGTATTGCTAAATAATTTTTTTTTTTATATAATAGATGTATAGACAATTATTTTTTTTTATTTGTGTATGTTTCACATACGTATTTAGAAAAAAAAATGAAGGAATGTAATTTCCTACATATATATTATGAGATGTTAATGTGTTTGGTATAATCCGAAGATTATACTATAGCTGATTATATATATATTCGGATGTGTGCATAATGTTCCATAGTATTATTATTTGTTTATTTTTTTTATTTTTGATTACATTTATTAAGCTGAATTTTAATAATGATTGCTATTTTAAAAGATAAAGAATTAAAACCTTATCAATTATAAGTTTGTTACATAGGATATAATTTGGAAATTCATAATGCTTGCAGTATAAACAAATGCACATATTCGAGGATATATATAATATACATATTAATAGAATAGTCAATTTTTGTTTCAATATAGAAAATGTAATGGGCAATAATGGTATCAATAATATTTTTTTTTATTTATGATCTATGTTGATTTATTAATTTTTTTTTATATATAATAAATATTTTAATTAAATCAATAGCCTATAGGAATTCCTTAATTGGATACGTTCGATTTTTTTTTCATTTCCACACACACATATCTAAGTGTCATAGTATAATTATAGAGGGTATAAATTTGTCAAAATGATTTAAGTTTGGTTAGTCTGTTTGTTGTTAATAAATCCCTGCATTACAATACAAGTAATACATTTATTTTGCTTGGAATAGATAATGATATGGATATAAAGGTACCCGTTCCTAGGGTTATCTATTCTATATTAAAATTGATAATTAATGATTATACAGTAATGTAGTAGTTTACAGATGCCCTGAGTGTATTTAAATTAATCTCATGAAATTATTATTTATGGATATTTGTGTTATCATATTGGCCTCATATATATAAAAACCAGACCCTATAATCTCAACTGAGCTAAGCCTTAGGGTAATTAAAACATAAAATCTTTAAAATAAGTTTAAGCACAATTTATAGTTATAAATGTATTCTATCTTGCATAGAGTTGGCGCCTGGGCAATTATAAGTATAGTAAAATAGATAGTGAAGATATGGAGGTTGTAGGATAGGGTTACAAAATGCTAGCCCAATCGTGACGCTTGATAATCGTGAGGCTACGTATATTGAGGGTTACAAAATGGTTTGCCCAATCGTGAGGCTTCATATATTATGGGTCTACAATATATATACAATATCTGACTGCATTAAAGTTCAAATCCCCTTCTCTTTCCACAGTAATATAAAACGCACAGTACCTTGCCTAGGTGACGAAAATAATGCTCGTAAGAGCCACTTAGGGCGTTTAAAAATTATATTAAGACCGGTGCGGTCTGCTTTTACTCTAATCGGCCGGATTCACCAACAGGCGCCGAGAACCTGGGATCGCAGTCCGTAAAGCAGCAGCACTCATCAAGAACAAAAGCACAAGCGCGATATATCTTTTTTTTCCCCACTCTTTTTTATATTGCCCCAATTTGAAATCCCACTCTCGTCACTTCTTTTCTGGAGTATTAATACATTTTCTCGCGCGTGTGTAAACGGCTTCATTTGGTTATTAATTCCCTTGATAATCCAATCTGTTAAACAACGCCTCTATTACTTTATTTAGTTAATGTAGCCCGATCTAATTACTTTTATTTTCACTTAATTAAATGTGTACCTTTACTGGCTCTATTTACATTGTATACAACACTGAGGGCTTCCCTTTTGATGGCGATGGCATACTATGTCAGCAATTTGGATGGTCAAATGTAGGCAAGGACTTGTTCGGCCTAGCATTCTATAATGCCAGGGAAACTCCATATTCAGCTTTTTGGCGATGGTCAGATAAATTGCAGCATTCTACTCTCTCATAACTTGATGTAATTTGACACTTTTAAACTTTACAATAACTCTTCCAGAAATTTACAATAATATCTCTTACTTCCCTATATATATATATATCTTATATTTGTTTTATCTATCTAAACAATGTAGAATTTCCATTAATGAATTAATGGAAATTCCAAAGTAATTGATTTTTTTTTAATGTAATTTAATTTTACATTTATTTTAAAACTCCTTATCGAGGCGAAAATCTCTTGGAAGGCCATCTTGGATTCTTCATTAAAAAAATTAAAATACATTAAACATATATATATAATATACATATAAAAATTCAAAACTTATATTTGAATTTTTCTTTAAGAAAATACAATAAATTATTTGGTAAATGTAAGTAAAACAATGTTATATGTATATATTTCCCGAAATAAATTATAGTAATTTATTCAAGGTAGTTCTCGTTTAAAATGTTATAAATAATAATAATAAAAAAACGTTTGAAAAAAATATACATTTCTATATTTACATTTATACATATGTGGGTTTCAATTGAACCCTATTAGTAAGTGGCTAGGTGGATTGGATTGTGAAATGAAAATCTGAATCAGATTTAACATTTCAGCATGGACAGTTGAAATTTTAAACTAGCTACCAAGAGTTTGTAAAAGACTTAGAAAGCTATCACATGTAAAATGAATGGATGAAATAGGAAGTTTTCTGGTGTGATGTGGAGAAGAGAAGCTAGATATCAAAGACACTGAATGTCTTAGAGAGACCTTTGTCCTGGAGTGAAGCAATAATGGTTAAAAATTTAGGATCATGATATATCAATTATAGCAATGCATAATGCTAAAATGGCACTTATACAAATATCTCAACAACTTATTATATGTAATTTAACCTGCCATCACATCTAGTACAGATAAATTACTAGCTGATAAAACAAATCAATCCATTTTCTACCTATGTGTCTAAGTTTATGAACAGATGGTAAATCAGATGATAGGAGTGAAAATTTAAATAGGTCAAAACAAGTACCGAAATTAATATAGTCTTATACATAAAAAACAGAAAGTTAACTTAGCCTTTATAACATCAATAGTCTATTTACCTATATGCTTTTATTAATATAATATCCATTTTAAAACTTAGAAATTGCGTTTATTTTTCTGTTTGCAATTTGAATTTTATATTATTAGATGGCGCAGCTAGTTAAATTATATTAAAAGGAGAAATGTAGGGGAGAGAGAGTTAGTATTACTAGATGATGAGGGAACTGAGTGTAGTTCTAGAGAAGATTTAGAGAGAATCTTAAATAGTTATGTAATGAATATAGAAAAGATGTTAGATGTGAATGATAGAATGTTAGAAAATATGAAAGAATATAGTAATGGGAATATTAGCTTTTCAGAAAATGAACTAAATGAGGTAGAGAAGAAATTGAAAAGTGGGAAGGCAAGAGGTTTAGATGGATGGGCAGCAGAGATGGTAATAAATTTACGATATAGGGTAAAAGCAAAGTTATTATCCTGTTTTAATGAAATGGCACAGAATAGAGTTTTCCCAAGTAGTTGGAGTAATACAAGAAGAGTAAGGTTATTATTTAAAGGAAAGGGTAAGGATCATAGAAAGTTGAATAATTATAGACCGATAGCGGTAACATCAGTTTTATATAAAGTTTTCTCGTATATGGTGGCTAGTAAAGTTGTAAAATGGATGGAAGGGAATAATGTAGTGGGTGAAATGCAAGGAGGTTTTAGATTAGATAGGCGTATAGGAGATAGTTTATTTGTAGTTACACAACTTATGGATATGAGTAGGAATGCAGATAAACAGTTATATATGAGTTTTATAGATATAGAGAAGGCATATGATAGAGTAAATAGAAATAGATTATGGATAAGTTTAGCAAATTTGGGAATGGATGAAGCTTTAATAGATATTATTAAGAAATTATATGAAAATAATTATATATATATATCAATTAGAGAATATAGAATCAATTAAAGTTAAAAATGGTGTGGGACTAAGGCAAGGATGCCCTATGTCACCTATTTTGTTTGTGTTGTATTTGAGTGAAATGGAAAGAACAATAGAAAGATTAGGAAGAGGGATAGAGATACCGTTAATAGGTAGTAAGGGAGTATATATTTTGTCAGGTCTTTTTTTTGTGGATGATATATTTTTGTGTGCAGAAAAAAAAGAAGATATGGAAGTTATGTTGAGGACATGTGCAAGGGTGGGTAAAGAGATGGGGATTAAATTTAGTGAAGAAAAATCAAATATAATGATGGTTAATACTGGGGAAAGAGAAGATGTAGAATTTTTATTGGGAGATATTAAGTTAAGTGTGGTGAATAGATATAGTTATTTGGGAATTATTTTAAGTAATCAGAAAAATTATTTGGATGAATGGGAGAAAAAATTGATAAATGAAGCAAAGAAAAGAAAGGGATTGATAAAGAAATTAACAGTATTTTCATATAATAAATATGATGTAGCTAGAATTATATGGAAAGGAGTTGCAGTAGCAGGGTTAACATATGGTAATGATGCATTATATGTTAGTAAAAAGATATTAGATTATTTAGAAAAAGCTCAAAGGGAAGTAGGAAGACATGCATTGGATGCAGAAGTATGGACAGCAAGGGAGGCAATTCAAGGAGAAATGGGATGGTCAAGTTTTCATATGAGAGATGCAAAAAGTAAAATGAAAATGTTTGGTAGATTGCAGTTTATGGATAATAAAAGAATAGCTAAAATAGTATTTAATTGGGTTATGAGTAAAGGGCAGGTAACAAGATGGGTGAGAAAGGTAATGTGGTATGCAAAAGATTTGGATAAAGAATTTATATCAGTATATTTGTACAAAAGATGGGATGATTGTGTTAAGAGGATTATTGAGTGTTATAGTAGTAAGGAATGGGATAAAAGAATAAATTTATTAATAAAGACTAGGGAGTTAGAGAGATGGAGAAATAGTATGGAGAGTAAAAAGAGTTTAAATATATATAGAAATAAACAGAATATTAGGTGTGAGTTAATATATGATAATAGTAAGGAAAGTAGTTTATTGTTTAAGGCTCGAACGGGATCTTTAGCTACAAAAGAATATACATGTAAATGGAAAAATATGGGTGATTTATTTTGTAAATTATGTAAGGAAGGAATTGAAAATATTAGGCATTTGTTAATTGAATGTAAATGTTTGAAAACAGAAAGGGTACATATAATGAAGTTGTGGAAAAATAAATATGAAAAGAGTGATTATACAGAAAGTGAATTATTGGTTTTTATGCTGGGTTTGGGAAAAGATAAGGGGGATTTAGATATAAAGGTTATAGAGTTGACAAAAATTATGTTGTGGAAATGGGATAGAGCAGATTATGGGTAAATTTACAGTGGGGAATGTAAAAGAAAGTGGCTAACAGGTTTATCTGGGCATAATTGCTGAGATATTCTTGACTTCGTTTAAGGAGAAGCCATAATACATCACATCACATAGAATGTCTTGATATTTCTTTATAAAAAATGCTACTTCAATGTTGTATATTGGTGTATTTATTGTATGCAAAAGTAGTGATAGTTTTTATGCTTATTAAAAAAATCAAAAATTAATACTGCCTTGTAAATGAGAAATAGAAACTGAATTGGGCTTGCCTTTGTAACGCCTTAATTTAATAAAGTATTTGTTTCTATTATTATAGTATGTAATTCATGGTTTATTTATAAGCATGCTTAGATGAGAATATGAAAAATATTTTAAGGTTTCTGTCTACTCGTAATTTGCACTCTTAATACTATGTGGAATGGGTTGATTAAATTTTAAGATCTTAAGTTAAATGTGGTGAATATTTATAACTATTTGGGAATCATCTTAAGTAACCAGAGAAATTGCTTGGATGAGTGGGAGAAAAAACTGATAAATGAAGCAAAGAAAATAAAGGGACTGATAAAGTGTTTTCATATAATAAATATGATGTAGCAAGAATTGTATGAAAGGGAGTGGCAGTATCAGGGTTAACTTATGGTAATGATGCATTATGTGTTAGTGAAGGGGTGTTAGATTACTTAGAAAAAGCACAAAGAGAAGTAAGAAAACATGCATTATATTAAGATATGTGGATAACAAAGGAAGCAATTCAAAGAGAAATGGAATGGTCAAGCTTTTATATGAGAAATGCAAAAAGCAAACTTGAAAATGCTCAGTAGATTGCAACTTATGGACAATAAGAGAATAGCCAAAATAGTATTTAATTGGGTTATGAGTAAAGGACAGGTAGTATAATATGTAGAAGATTTGGATGAAGACTTTATGTCAGGATACTTATATAAAAGGTGGTATGATTGTGTTAGGAGAATTGTTGGGTGTTATAGTGGCAAGGAATGGGATAGAAGAATAGATGCATTAATAAAAAATAGGAAGTTGGAGAGATGGAAAACTAATATGCAGAGTAAAAAGTGTTTATATATATATATATATATATATATATGATGTAATTGAAAGCTACTAAAGAATTTAAAATAAAATATTTTTACCGTTAAATTGTTTGTTTGTATATAAATATATAAATGAAAAAATATGTGATTTAGTGTGCAAGTTATGTAGGGATGGCATAGAAAATATTTGGCATCTGTTAATTGCCTACAAGCAGAAAGGGTACAAATAATGAAATTGTGGGAAAATAAATATAAACAAAGTGATTATATAGAAAGTGGATTCTTGGTTTTTATGCTGGGTTTGGGAAAACATAAAAGAATTCAGATATAAAGGCCATAGAGTTGACAAAAATAATGTTGTGGAAATGAGATGGAGCAGGATAGAGAAGAATATGGAGAAAACGTAGAGTAAGAAATGGAAAATTAAGATAAGGTGGCTAACAGATTTCTCCGGGCATACTGGCTGAGAAATTCCTTCACTCCTGGAAAGGAGAAACCACAGTGCATCACATCATATATATTTATACACATGTATTTAGAGTAAGATAATATATTTTGTCTCTATGTCTGTTTACAATTTGATTAGGTGCATCAGGAGTCAATAAAATTTAAAATTGCAGGAAAACATAATTTACATTGTCACAATTTTCGCAAATTAGAAAGCTTCGTGTTTATGGGTAATTTTGATTTTATTTCAGAACTCCCGCCATGGCTGGAGGTTTATTTGCAATGAATCGCGAATATTTTTGGAAGCTAGGCAGTTATGATGATGGAATGAAAGTATGGGGTGGAGAGAACTTAGAAATGTCTTTTCGAGTGAGTAATGATAATTGGTCTTAAAAAATTATGTGCAAGCTTTAATATAATTAACAAATTGAAAATTGGAACGTTTTATTTGCTTGGGTAATTGGTGCATTACTTTTCTATAGAAAGGTATAATTTCTATTTATTTCAACTTTATTATTATATAATTTAAAGATATGGATGTGTGGTGGAGAAATATTAATTATTCCTTGTTCTCGAGTGGGACATGTATTTCGGGATAAATCCCCATACATGACCGATGTAACTGACGATTACCATGGCTATAATTCGATTCGAGTGGCCGAAGTTTGGATGGATGATTACAAAGACCTCTTTTATACTTATCGACCAGATTTGAAGGTGAGTGTGTGTATGTATATATAACAAAGATTTTAATGGTTAAAAAATGAAATTCATAAAAGTTTTGGGTAAATTTACTATATTTCCCCATGACTTTTATTTAATTTCATCTTTTAATCGTGGAAAATATATATTTTATGTGGAGAGGATGTTTATTTTTTATAACTTTCAAAAGCTTTCGAAAAATCTTAAGATACACAGTATTTTCAAAAAATTGTTTAATTCGTATATATATTGTATTTTTTTAAAAAAATACTAATTTATGTATATGAGTATTTTCGTGGAATAAATGTGTACGGTTATGACTTTTGAATTGGAAATCTCGTTTATAGGCCTGAAAACTTTTTGGACTAGCAAACCCTTAAAAGCGATTAGCATCTATTTCAAGATTTCGGTGAAACGATGTATTATTAGTCAAAATAGAGATCAATTATATATACAAAGAGATCATTAGTCAAAAATTATATATATTCAAAATCGCTAATTATTACATATATATGAGAATGTATGTGTATTTATATATAAATTAAAAATGCTAACAACTAAATCTGAGCCATGCATGCATATAGATCATAAGTAGAAATAGAATCAGTCTACTTTCTGCCTCCATCTGTAACTTTATTTGTCATGGTTTGCTTATAAGATTTTTTTATAAAATCAAAGATCGTGATGGAGATTGGGTGGATTTATTGTATGTGTATGGTTATTGAAATATTTATTAATGACCTGTAAGCATATATAGTAGTGATGTATTATAACTTATATGTGTCATATATATATATATATATATATATATATATATATATATATATATATATATATATATATATATATATATATATATATATATATAGTGGTAGCACCTACAATATTTTATAATTAATATGATATCCTTTAATAGCCTATTGCAGGACAAAATCTCTCCAGCAACTTCTGACTAAAAACAATAAAGAGAAGATAACACTCGCCAGTCTTATTTCTGGATTAATATAAAATAGATAGTTAGGTTGGTTTAAGACTGATTACCTGAAAGAAAGTCTAAACTTGTTGGAAAAAGTTTCAAACTTGTTTGATCTCAATTTGAATAATGGTTGGTAATTAATAGAAAAAGAATATATATTAATGTAAGTAAGGTTTATTACTTATTTGGTCCAGTGGTAGGGATCACACTCTGTAACTCAAACTCCATGGATTATGCCCAACTTTGTCATTTCCAGTGATCACACTTCTCCTAAACTCTGAAGCCATAAAACGATTTTTTTATCACTAAAGAGTTACATGTGATAATGATCAGGGCACTTACATTCCATTCCAGATGAGAAAATAAAGTTAAGATTTATTTTGGATTGATAACCCATCTATAGATAATCCAGATAGCTCTTTAATTATTTATTTATAAAAAAAATTCTAAAATAAAACAAAAAAATAACAACAACAAACCCATTCTTAATAGAATGTCCCCTGTGTAGTTTAGTTTTGCAAGAATGAATTGGACTAGGCTAGAGTCCGAGATTGGCAAAAATGGGGGAAATAACAGTCTTGTCTCTCAAACAGATTCTATGCTAAGATAGCTGGTAGATGATGAAAATATCATATGATACCCTAAGCAATTAATGATACAATTAATATTATCATGATTACCATAGGCAATAACAATTCAAAAGACGATCTAAGAATGCAATGTATAAAGGCTTTGATTTATTAATTATTGTTCAGAAACCTCAAACCATTTATCAGGTAGTGATGTAGGAAAAAATATTCAGCAATTTTTAACTTTGGTTAATATCTTGGTAGCTTGAAATAAGGTATAGCTGCTGCATTTTAGAAGGTAAAAAAATAAGGTATGTCAAGCATTGCTGGTCGGAAGTCAGCGATAGCTGCTTTACAAGCAGTTGTCCCGGGTTATCGGGTTCGCTTTCCGGCTGATGCTATGGCACATGAAAAAAAAAGGTATTTCATCCCACCACTGCAGTCACATCAAGTTTTACATAAGAGATAATATTTAAGTTTATTTATGAAAATAAAATCCCTACATTTTGTACTACCATTTATTCCAAGTAAAACTTCAAACATATTGATGGCAAGATCATAAGTTCTATTTTCCAACTTACTGGATGCGGTGGAGTGTCTTTAGATTGTGAACCAATAATACAAGTCTTAAGATATTTGGGCTTTAATTATTAAATTAAAATCTTCATCTATTACATTTAAAACATTTTGTAAAACATCTTTCAAATTCGTAAGGGTTACATAATTGTCTGCATGCTATAAATCCAGAGGCCATAAAATTAAGAAAGTTTGGTTTTGCCCCTTTACCAACAAACTCGTATTGCAACTTGATATCTCATTAATTGCAGCCGCTAATAAAAACCTAAGTTGGATCTTGTATACCGGTTCAACAGCAACTTTACACCTGTAGTAATATCATTGTCTGTCAATTAAACATGTAGAAGATCATTACGAATATACTTTAGTGAACAATCAACTAATTTTATTGTTCCGAAAACCTTGAAATTAATAAAATTATTATATGTCACACCTTTGCTTGTAAACTTTTAATACATTTAATCTGCAATAAAAAAAACAAATCTATAGTGCTTTTCGATTCTTTAAATCACCTTAAGTCTTTAATAACCATTTTTCTATTAATGAAAGCAACTTATTCAGTAAAATAATTAAAAGTATCGTTACATCGTGACAAAAGTGATATTTAATGATAACTTGCTTAGTCCTAATTCTCTCCTCTACTTGAAGAAATTAGGTGCTTGAAAGCTATTTATTTTGTCCTAATCTAAATCTGTAGATTTCATGAATATATTGTTAAAAGTCATTCAAAATATTAACAGAATACTCTGTCCGCCTGTTATGATATCGTTCTATTTAAGAGAGTGTCATAGGCATCGTTTTCCAGATTCATATTTTATTTTTTATTTGTTAAAAATGATTTAAATTGCATTAGTGAATTTCTGGATCTTCTTGGCAGTTTTAATCTATCAATTATTTTAAATATTTCTTGTTGGTTGTTAAACTTTTGCTTTTAATTCTGTATATTGTATGAAGCTTCATATTTAATTTGCCATTCTTTCAAACTGAAAATACTGCAGGTTTTCCTTTAATCAAATTATTATTAAAAGAATTATTGTTGGAGAATCTATCACACTCCTTTTTTTATTAAATCTTGGAATACACTCACTTTTATTGAAAATACACTCATTAAAAAACTTCATACGTAAGCATCATAAAAATTCAAACCAATCTAATTTTAATACGATTATATGAACTTGTTTTTAAGTCTACTTTAACTATAATGCATTGTATTGGGAGTGGATGTACTCATGTTTCTTTGTAGCAAATTTTCTGCTTACACAAGGTGTTTGTAACATTGTAACGGTCAGAAAACGTGTGACTCGTAAACATAGTGCAGAATTCGACCACCATACAGAACAGCAGCTCCATCGAGTAGCGAAGCCACCCGTGGTACTGAGTTCGAACATAGTTTATCGGTTCCACGAAACAACGCATCTGATACGACATTAGTAAATATTTCCTTAGGCACGGTGGTCAGGGATATGCAAGAGACTCATGATTTTATTCTCGAGTTAGCCAATAATCAAACTAATATTAATTAAGCATTCATATTTACATAATTGAGGAAATATTAGATAGAATGGGTATCGAATAAATGAAACGTAATTGCAGACGTATAGTTTAAAATTATTTATTAATACATTTTAATAACACAATCTAATAATATTTTATGGACTCACAGCTTCAGTAGTGGGATTTGCGACATGATTATGTTTTAAAGAATACATTTATTTATTTAGACATTATTTTATATTGAGGATTTCAGTAGCGGTATTTCCGATACTGTAATGTTTACAAAAGGAATACATTTATTTGAAGGCGTAATCTAGCTACCTAAAATTCTCGAGTGAGTATTTCTAATGCATGCATGGAGGGATTTATACCTTTGCAATGCAAGAGTCTAAAGTATGGGTTATAAGAGTAATGGCAGACATATATTTATTTAATTAAAATATTTATTTATAACTATGGGCAAACACTTATTTGAGAGTGAATTATGAAGATACTGCAGAGGCGGAGTGATATATATAGAATAATAAGATTAAGTGAAGGAACACGTGGTACGCTTTAGAAAGGCGATATGGAATGGCAGTATATTGAAACTGCAATGCCGCGAATGAATTTATAAAACTATAAGACTGTCAGGCTGGTCTCTGCCACGGCCCGACAAAGTAAGGTGTCACATAAGCATAACCAGGGACAAGCGGTACGTGTCGCAATTTGCCGGCTGGCTGCATGACAGGTCAAATCCTACAGGAGCATTTATTATGTCCGCTTGTGTAGGATGACGGGGGTTAATTTCAACCCTGAAGAATCCGGAATATTTACGGCGGAATAGATCATCGCGTCTCTAAAATGTAACACATGTATACTTATAAACGATTATGATAAGATTTAAATGGATTTCTAATTCGGCCCGCCATTATCAACAGTTACTAAAGAACGTTGGTGACTCTCAAAGAAATGTGATTCTATGGAAAATTCATGATGATTTAATATATACAAAACATATATAAATTGAGAATTATTATAACTAATACGTCAGCCATTTGCGAAGTAGTAGACCCCTGCATTACAATAAATGAAGCATTGAATGCGTGTCGATTTATATGAAAGTTAAGATATTAAAGAAAGTAAATATTAATGAAAATTTGACACGCATTCATTGTTTTAAGCGATATAGATTTAAACTTTGAAAATTGAAATAATTTTGAGCATGCAATAATTAAATAACAACTATAGATAGAAATGTAGATTATAGAAATACGCACCCAAGATAGAATGAGGTAAACTAGATTAGAGAGAAAGTTACACATTACATTAATTATTCAATTTAGTTATACAAATGGTAGTTTTTACATTTTACAATTTAGATTTATGAAGAAGAGCTATAGCATATTATTAGAGTACTCTAGAGTTTGAACACAGACAGGTACCTGTTTTATAAGAAGTTTTCCGAGTCCATTGGTTAAGTAGCAAATAGTTCATGAGTGGCAATTCTTTCTTGTATTTAGACGTTTCATTTTACTTTCACAGCAGCAAAAAGTTCACGAGTGGCAATTAATTCTTGTTTTAAGAATATTTTGGTGCTGATATAGTACGCGCTCGGTGGCCATTTTGAATTTGGAAACACCCAAAAACACTGCTGGCACATGCAAGCGATAAATGTCATCGACTAGAAACACTCATTTTTCAAAAACGTAAAACGCCTGAGGCACTGCAATTAAAAAAGGTGGTGGGGAGGGACTACACTTAAAAAAATGGCGGGAAAACGTCACATTAAATAGCCTAAGGTGCTACTACCCAAAAAAAAGGGCGGGAAAAGAAAAAGAAGTGAAAATTAAAAAATACTTTAAAATAAACCAAAAACGCTAATTTATATATATATAGTCATAATCAAACATTGCAATATTTACAAAAATCCGTTAAAATATAGCGATCACTAGAAAAATAATATAATGCTATAAATCAAACCTTACTTTAAAATAAACCAAAAACGCTAATTTATATATATAGTCATAATCAAACATTGCAATATTTACAAAAATCCGTTAAAATATAGCCACCACTAGAAAAAATCAAACATTACTTTGAAATAAACCAAAAACGCCAATTTATATATATAATCATAATCAAACATTACTTTAAAATAAACCAGAAAACGCTAATATATATAGTCATGATAATCAAATATTGCAATCGTAAATCTCAAAAGATTAACCCTCGGCGGCCAATGTTAAAGGCATTTTTTTAAAAAAAAATCGTAAATGATATTTACAAAAACCCGTTAAAATATAGCGATCATTAGAAAAATAATAAATGCTATTTTAAAAATATCAGTCCGGTCTATCAACGCTATATACTAAATCAGTATTATAATTTTAAAAAACAATATTTAAAAACTATAATGCTATAAATCAAACATTGAGTTGTAGCGTCACATTGAATAGCCAAAGGTTATACTATGGAAAAAAAGGGGGGGAAAAGAAAAAGAGATGAAAAAAAAATACTTTAAAATAAACCAAAAACGCTAATTTATATATATATAGTCATAATCAAACATTGCAATATTTACAAAAATCCGTTAAAATATAGCGATCACTAGAAAAATAATATAGTGCTATAAATCAAACTTTTAAATAAACAAAAACGTAATTTATATATAGTCATAATCAAACATTGCAATATTTACAAAAATCCGTAAAATATAGCCACCACAGAAAAAATCAAACATTATTTGAAATAAACCAAAAACGCCAATTTATATATATAATCATAATCAAACATTACTTTAAAATAAACCAGAAAACGCTAATATATATAGTCATGATAATCAAATATTGCAATCGTAAATCTCAAAAGATTAACCCTATGTTAAAGCATTTTTTTTTTAAAAAAAATCGTAAATGGTATTTACAAAAACACGTTAAAATATAGCGATCATTAGAAAAATAATAAATGCTATTTTAAAAATATCAGTCCGGTCTATCAACGCTATATACTAAATCAGTATTATAATTTTAAAAAACAATATTTAAAAACTATAATGCTATAAATCAAACATTGAGTTGTAGCGTCACATTGAATAGCCAAAGGTTATACTATGGAAAAAAAGGGCGGGAAAAGAAAAAGAGATGAAAATTAAAAAATACTTTAAAATAAACCAAAAACGCTAATTTATATATATATAGTCATAATCAAACATTGCAATAGCATTTATTTAAATAATTTTTTACTAATATTTTAATAATTTAAAAAAAATTACCAGCTCTCGATCGGATGGATGGTCGTCCGCTCAGGCTAAATTTGGTTCTTTCTAGATCTCTTCATTACTGCAATACCACAAAACATCAAATTATACTTTTAAGATTTAGGTTTATTATTTTAAAGAAGACACCAGTAAAATTAATTTATTCAGGAAATATCGCAGCTTGATATGGCCTCTTTCAAATTTATTTTTAAAACTGTGTACTTGGGTCTGACACAAGGTATCTATGACGTAAGATAATTTCCAAGAATTATAGTTCGGATTGGGCCTTTGTCTTATTAAGATAAAAGAAAGTGTTAAGTTAAACTTTCAAATTTAAAAAAAAAAACAACTGTAAACCAGCTAATGGACTTTTATGCTTCAAGCCTAACATCGTTATGTATATAATCTTATAATAATGTATTTTGATGTATAATATGTACGCACATCTAATATATAAATATATTTATTTATATATTAGATGTGCGCACATACACGTAAACATACGTTATTATACATCAAAGTACATTATTATAGGATTATACACGTGGTCTGGGATGGGTTTGAATTTGACAAACAGGCCTACTATGATACATAGAAGGTGAAACAGAATGATAGACAGAATTAGCAACAATAAGTGAATACGCAAATATAATTAAAGAATATATTTTATTAGGCATTCATAATACTGGATGGGGTGGTATGGCAGCTGACATGATGGACTACGTTGTCCGACTACATCGAAATATATGCACTAGAAAGTAAAAAAAGAATACACCCATAAATAAATTAAAATTTGTTGAGTATTTCAAATTTAAAAGGTAATGACTTTTAAATAAATAAAAAAACTAACCTTTTCACCGTCAGCAGGTATCTTTAGCATCTTTTAGAAATGCAATAAGCAGATCCCGATCATTAAGATGCTTTTTGTCCATCCGCCAACAGATTGCATCCAAATGGGACTGCAGTAAATCCGGTGAAGTCCCTCTCATTTTTTTTAATATTTTACATTTCGCTTCCAGCCATGATCGTTCGATTGACTGCGTATGTGCACCTGTCACCGGATTCACATAGTTCTGTTGGTGGTTGACGGTGGAATGCTGAAAACCTCTAGCATTGAGGTCTGAATAGGCTGGCCACTCGTCTGAGTGAATAACAGAGCCAGCCACACATTCCCTTTGAATTATGGGAATCAATGTCGCTTTATCTCTACGTTTCACAGTAAAGTAGCGGCAATCTAACCCCTTTTTCAGCCCGAATACCCAAGGTCCGTCTATTCGGGCACCGTGATTTCTATTATTAGTTATAGCTACGGATTTGTCGATGGAAGTGGATGGTTGATCACCGCTCAACATTCTTCCCTTATTGTATTTTCTTCGGCCAGCAAATCGTGCTTCGTCAATTTGGATTGGTTCTTCTGGAGTTCCTATTAACTGTCCCTTTTTGTTGATTGCTCGGGAACAGACTTCCCTACAAAAATTGAACCAATCTACCACTGTGTTTAACGATTTGCTGGACATCTTCGCCGCCATTCTTGTCTGCATATCCGAAATGAAAAAATAAACTAATTCCAGAATCTGGCATATTGTTAATCGACTATTAACCCTGCCAGTTACATCCATATAGTGAAAAAATGGATTGCCTGCATGAATAGATCGCGTGGTATAACATGTTGAACATCTCATAGTGGGGACCCACTCCCCTTTGCGGTTTTTCCTCCGTTTTTCTAACATGGCGTTGCCACATTTTTCACATGGCCTCTTCCTGTCTTCATCATTTAAAAGATTATTATCTTTCAAAAAAGTAATAGCTTGATCCTCGCTAGAGATTATGTCAAAATAGAATGACTTCAATGCCATGGTTAAGATCCAAAGATATATGGGTACCGATATATGTCTCAGAGAAAGCACAAGAAATTTGGTTACTAAAGACCAAAGATTTTGTATCGAAACTCGTCTTTTATACCAATTTTCAAATCATATGATCACATGAACACACACCCTTTCTTTATATTTCAGTTTTTTTTTTTTTTAATATTAATGAAAAGCAGGACTCTTTTTGTGCTTTTTTGTTTTTGCAATATTTTCGGAATAAATATATATGAGTACAAGTTGTGTCTTATAATTTATTGCCAATTTATTTTTATATTTTTTTATAATAAATTACCAAATAATTTTATTTGCGTCTTTAAAGTGTTAAAACTAAAATCTTACAAGTAATACATGTATCGGCACATATATATATATGAGTACAAGTTGTGATGTATAATATGTTACAGTGCGATTATATTTTGAAATCATTAATTTATTATAACCAAAACCCCAATTTTTTTATAATAAATTTTAACCCTCTTTTGCATTTCATGACTAGTTAGGCTTGAGGCATAAAAGTCCATTAGAACTGTTTTACAGTTGTTGTTTTTTTAAATTTGAAAGTCTAACTTAACACTTTCTTTTATCTTAGTAAGACAAAGCCCCCATCCCGAACTATAATTCTTGGAAATTATCTTACGTCATACATACCGACCCAAGTAGACAGTTTTAAAAATAAATTTGAAAGAGGCCATATCAAGCTGCGATATTTCCTGAATAAATTAATTTTACTGGTGTCTTCTTTAAAATAATAAACCTAAATCTTAAAAGTATAATTTGATGTTTTGTGGTATTGCAGTAATGAAGAGATCTAGAAAGAACCAAATTTAGCCTGAGCGGACGACCATCCATCCGATCGAGAGCTGGTAATTTTTTTTAAATTATTAAAATATTAGTAAAAAATTATTTAAATAAATGCTATTGCAATGTTTGATTATGACTATATATATATAAATTAGTGTTTTTGGTTTATTTTAAAGTATTTTTTAATTTTCATCTCTTTTTCTTTTCCCGCCCTTTTTTTCCATAGTATAACCTTTGACTATTCAATGTGACGTTACAACTCAATGTTTGATTTATAGCATTATAGTTTTTAAATATTGTTTTTTAAAATTATAATACTGATGTAGCATATAGCGTTGATAGACCGGACTGATATTTTTAAAATAGCATTTATTATTTTTCTAATGATCGCTATATTTTAACGTGTTTTTGTAAATACCATTTACGATTTTTTTTTTTAAAAAAAATGCTTTAATAGCAAAAGCATTTAAATAAACATATATAAAATCATCTGAAATCAATTTCTACCCCCAAAATAATACAATAGTAATTATTACATGAATTAATTTTAAAATAGATGATATACATGATACACTACAAAGAAAGAAATTCGTTTATATATATATATATATTAAATGTCCTACACACATAAGGAATAATAATAATAATAATAATAATAATAATAATAATAATAATAATAATAATAATAATAATAATAATAATAATAATAATAATAATAATAATAATAATAATAATAATAATAAATTATACTTATATAAGTCTTTTAGCAGGTGTCTTTCCAGGTTCCTAATTTCTTTTTTTTTCTTTTTCCTCCTTGACCGGTTTATAATAGCATATAAGTCATTGTAGTAAAAGTTCTTTTGATAGAGTTCAGTTCCTTTGCTATCATATATACAGTTTTTATTTTTCTGAATGCATTCCTCATGTCCAACTCTAGGTAGATTACCTTTAAACTTTGTAATTTTCTGCAGGTTTCAGTTAAACAGCCTTCATTTAACTTTTTCACAATATCAGTCTGTTTTTGATTGTCCTTATCCAATTTTAATTTCATTTTATATGTTTAAATTGACTTACATATACATCAAACTTTTGAGTTTTAAATTTTACTATTTGCATATATATAAACAATATTAAACTCAAATTTTAACTTCTGTGGTTTAAATTTTTACTACCATCTGTTGAATAGTAGACTTCTGGAGGTTCAAGTGTGTGCCCACTTAAATTTTACTGACTATACATTGTCTTCACTTAAGGCAATGCTAGATTTAGCCAAATTATTCTGAAGAGACCAAAAAGTACAATAAAAATGATTTAAAATTTTATAAGACAGTTTTCTTTAAGTCAATGAAAGAAAACGGTCACAGAACAGCCAGTTTAAATTAAAAGCCTTTTTTCTCTCCTTGAATACAGCTTTTATAGAGACATCCATCTGTTTATTATCTTTATAATTAATTGACATGTTCCCCCTTCTCAATTAATTTTAACCTTTTTGCTCTTTCAAAAAAAAAAAACAGGCACAAATTTCATTCTAAACAGACACAATTAACTTTACAGTTAACAGTTATAATTGCCAATTAAGTTTGGGTATTTGACAGACCAGACTGACCATCAACGTTAATGGGCCAAATTAATGGTCCACTTAAATTCCTTGGTGAGATCTGTGTCTTTTAAGGAATGATAATTAACTGAGTAATATAACACTTGAACCCATACTAGAAGTAATCTTACTTTTTCCCTTTAATAGTGAAACAAAATATATATTGCAGCTGTTTCAAACTCAGACTTTAAATTAAATTTAGCTGCTAATATTAAACTTATTAAAAATGATTTTAATCTTTTCTTTAAAAATTGCTTTACAACATGTAAGAAATGATTATTACTCGTAAATTGTACCATTAAGATCTACAATTAAATTATATACACACACATATCACAGGTATATACTTTTCTTTAAATTTAGATTTTTAATACCTTAATCTTTATTTATTACAACTATTCTACCTATATTATTATTATTATAGATATATTTTTTTAAATTTACTTTCATGAATTATTTATTTATAACCTAGCATAAAATAATGACCACTCATCATCACTATCTAATATAGTTTTTAACAGTCACACATCTCCCTATCAACAAATGTGTAAATCTTGCTTTTTCTAATATTTTCTTAATATCAATTTAACCCATAAATTAAAATAAAATAATCCTCTGGTTATAAACACATTAACAATAAATTTTTAGATTGCTTACTAGTCAAACATACGCAATCCCTTATAAATATGGGTTCAAACTCGGTCTTGGCTAAAATTTTCTTATTACAGAGAAAAAAAAATACATATATTATGAGGAAAATTTGGATAGAACCTTCTCTTTCATAGCTAACTTAAAAAAAATGGAGCCTTGGACAAATCCAAGGGCTACAATATATATATATATATATGTCAAAGATAGAGATAAAGTTTGAAAGTTTTTTTTTTTTAAAAAAAAAGAAAGATGTATATAGTTATAGTGGTTTGTTTTAGAATACTTTTCAGAAAAATATATGTTAATAAATTGTGGGAATGCAGTTATATGCAAATATATAAAAAAAATTGTATTATTACTTACTTCAAATGTATATTTGTCTTTGGATTTATCGTACATAGTATTTTAATGAGAGTAACAAAAGAACATTGATATATCTACCTTGAGGCAATTTTGTGTCTTTTGTCCCATTACTTAACCACTCTAAATTCCAGGAAATCTTAAGTAAATGTATGATGAAAAGAGAAAAAAGTAACCTAAAGGAAAAGTATTAAAAACATGCCTGGGAAATAGAGATCTCAGTGCTGATAAACTATTTTGAGAAATAAAAGAATTAGAGCCAGAGAGTAAGAATGTTTTTGAAAAAATGTTTGGTATTTTGCTCTTTTTGTTAAGTTTACTGATGCAGCTATACTCGCATTATAAAAATGAAATATTAATAAGTCCTTCAATCAACCCTCTCGAGAAGAAAATGGATTTAACAATATCAACTTATATAATCGCTATAATCGTAATGGTGGGGTAGAACAAATACATGTAAGGTGATCACCCTAAGCTCCAAATATATATAACTGTTTCTTGTCCAATGACTACCTGTTCAAGAACCCTAAGGACCCTATTGATACGCCTGTTAAAATAATCCAGGAAGGAATGAATCTTGAACCATATACACTAAGAAAGCTTCCAATAAGCCGTCATTATTTTCTATATCCAAGCAACATCACAAAATGGATGGTCATGCCAGACTTTTGTCATTAACAGAAATTTTTTTTTATTTACCGACAATAAAGGATATATAAATTTCGTTTGGATCATTGAAACAAGCTTATGTGGAAATAAACTTATCTCTAATAAAAATAAAATCCCAGGTTCTCCAAGTTAAATATGATTAATTTTTATTGTCTTAAGTGAACTGAAAATTGTTTATCATTACTCTTCAAAGGTTTAATCATTGTTTAAGCTTTATAATTTAATCTGTAATATATAAATGCATTCCTACACATACTGTTTAATTATATGGTCTTTTATATTTAATAAATTTCGTGTTTTTTCTTTAATGTTATCATTTGATATGTAAATTATATTTTTTTTCTCTTTTCTCAATATTTAATTAGATGGAATAGTAATAAAATTGTATACTTACTTTAAAACAAATTATTTGTCTATCATTAATGAACATATTTATCACTTATATTGGCCTAATTTCCATCATGACAATATATATCTCAAAATGAGTTGAGTATGCTTTTCCGAGTAAGCAATTATGCTAACGTGCTTTTAAACTCCAAACCATAAATTTGAGAAAGAAATATATTGTGTATTGAGATAATAAATGTTTAGAAATAGTGAGTTCAAAGTAGCTAATTTTAAATGGCATGCAATCTAATTTGAGAAGCATAGAAATCAGGGGGAAATTGTTCCAAATATGCAAAGTTTTCCATTTACCTCTGTTCAACCTGATAGGTATTGTTACCTCCCAGCCCTGGGATTTGAGCTAGCTAGAGGGCCAGGTACCTAATTAGTGATAGTTCTAAGATTATTTAGATAGGAAAAGTATAATTCTTATGGTGTTAGTGAGATTGACACTTAAGGTCAGATTAACTGACACTCATAAATATACTTTTTTCAAAGAAATTGTTGTTCATCCTTTTAATGAGATAATGGCCACTAGGTAGATTTTTTTGTTAACTTACATTCTTATATAGGATTTGTAAATTTTATTTCTTAAGGTTTCATTAAGAAAGTGGATTCGTATTCAAACCTAAGACAGTAGATAGTATTCAAATTCTATCTGCAGGTGTTATGGTGACTAGACAGTCATAGTTTTGCATTTACTACCTTACATGGTAAACGGATCCAATTTTTTTAGATATTTATACAAACAAAAAAATTGATACCAGGGTCACCTGTTAAAATATGGATATTAATAAGTGAGATATCTATTTTTTTAATTTTCAATTGGAAATTTCCAGCCATGGTTTTACTAATGTAGTAACCAATCAAGATTATCTGCCTGGAGATAAGGAAGAGACACACTGTCAGTAATAATATACAGTCAAAAAATTCTCTTTTGGTTGTCACTACTGTTACTATATACATTACAAAGTAGTTCAGTAAATACATGTAGATGTAAGAAATCAAAGTATTAAACTACAGCTCAAATTTTAAAATGCATGAATTTTAAGACCTATCAAATAAACATTGTTTGTGAAATACATATATAGTTAGAAAAATTGCCTAAAATTTTTATGTGATGGTGGATCCTTGTGAAAAAATGAATTTGCAGATAAGCAAGGAGTGCTTCTAAATTTTAAAATTTGATGGATATACATATATTCTTTAGTACTTTGTTAATTATTAAAATATATTTCATTGTATAGAATTATGTGCTATCCCATAAGATATAAGACCAATATATATATATATATATATATATATATATATATATATATATATATATATATATACACACACACACACATATATATATATATATATTATGAGGAACTTAAACTCAGACTTCAAGCTCCTTTTAATTACATTAAGTTTAGTATACACAACATACATGTATTTAATATATGTATATTGCACTGTGTCATCTGAAGAAGTGTCGTTTAACTGGGTTTAAATCTAAACTTTAATAAGTTTTATTATTAACTTTAGTATGGGAATGGACTAGCCCTTGAAGCAGAAGGGATAATACCATTGATAGCATAGCCATCCATGATACCCATGGTCAGATTGAGTTATGGAAAGCATAGTATGATCACATTTCCAGACTGTGACCCAATTCAACTGCTGGATTCAAACCCCTGCCATTCAAAACATTTTATTTGTTTTGAGGATGAATCTCAGGCATTAGCCAACCATAGGTTATATTGTCATCATGCTTCTGATGATACACAATCTAGTGCTTGAAATATCCCATGACTAGCTGATACTCTCTCTCAGGCTTCCAGCACATTTACTTACCACATAAAAATTATTCTTAAATTAATAGTGATGCAGTGACAAGAGAGAGAATAAACCAAATAATAATTAAGAAAACATTAATATTTATTAAAACACACATAAATCTAATATAATATAGCAATATAAAATTTAACACAAAGAAAGATAAATGATTAATGATTAGTTTCAGGCTAAATTTTATAATAGTCCTTCATTAATTAAAGTTCATTTAAAATAAATATAAGTCTATACACAAGTATCAAAAAGTCTTTACCTAGGTTTTTATGATTATCAGTTTCAACTAATTAACTTTTTGAGAGAGAGTATGTGGCAGCTTCTACTCCACAATTTTGGCATTAGTTTCCAGTAAGGGTTCAGACGGGGACAGTTGATTTTTGCTGAGAACTAGGGCATGAAGTTGTTGAACACTCCTAAAGATGGTCTAGCACTGCATGTTGCTTGATCTGTGGCTTTTTGAATTTATGTTGACTACAGCAATAATTGATTGCAATTCTGCCCAATCTGAACCTTGAACTGAACTCAGGAATGATTTTCAGACTTAAACAGAATGAATTACAGATCATAGACCCAATTGAAGAACAATAACCAAGATGTAACTTGTATACTTTTTCTCTCCCATTGTTTATTTCCTTGTCATATTTTTAATTTTGATTGTAACTTGAAATCTGTCTTTTTATTAATTTTACATTTTGTTTACATTTCCTTAATCTAACTGATTTTTACATTACATATTATCTAATCTTTTCTTACATTAATTTACTATCGCTTTTATGAGATAGTTTACATGTTTTTCTTTTAATTAATACAATTTTAACATCATTATCATCAGAAATCTTATTAGCATTCCAAATTAATTAATTAATCTTTGAAACTAATTGCATTTTTGAAAGTTTTCACTTTTACAAACTGATTTTATTTTTACTTTCCATATTTACCTATTTATTCTTTATAAAAGATTTCTTTAAAAAGAGAGAGGAAAAAAGCTGTAAATCTTTTTCTAATTCTAGATTTCCCCCCATCTGCTCTTAAATAAAAGCCTTATTCTCTTTTATCTAAAAATATATATGAAATCTTTTTTTTAAAAAAAATTGTTTTAAAACCACTCTTAAATTAATTATAACTTTTTGACTATTCTTTCAAATAAATTTGATCATAATTTCTTTTAAAATTATGAAACATGTAACACAGATAACTGCTAGCATTACAATATATATATATATATAATTTTACATAAAGTATTGTGAAAAAAGAAGGGATATTTAGAAGTTAGCAGTTATATATATTTGGGTTCAAGTTTTTTTACAGATGTAACCTATTGGATAGGATAAAATTTATCTTAGAAATTAAACTTGAATGGATTGTTTTTGCTAGAACCATATCTAACAGAAATATGCTTCTGTGAATGAAAATAAATGTTGTAATAGATGCATGTTTAACTAATTCTTATTATAGATTTGAGATTTGGTCACATAACAAAAGAGAAATACAGGGACTTCATACCAATAGTGGCATACATATTTGGATTAAAAAGGAGAGATTGAAAACAGAATACATAGATAAAACAATAAATAAATATTAACACCATTAAACAGAATTAAAAGATTGAAATGGAGCTTGGCTAGAGGTATGTTTTAAAATGATAATAATAAAGACCAGTTAAAATCTTAAAATGAATCTCAAGAAATTATAAAAGCTCTAGAAAGAGACTATACCACATGTAAGATGGATTGATAAAATAAGAAAGTTTGGTTGTGTAATTTGAATGGAGAGCCTATTTATAATGGGGAAATTGGATTAAAATTGGAGAGCCTTTCTTTAAATGGAAGAATAGTAATAATTAAAAATGGTATGTATATATTGAAATAATAAAGGATAATTTTCTGTATTGATGTAGAAATATTTCAGTTATGATATAATCAGGTAAACAACCAATTAACTCGGA
Organism: Epiperipatus broadwayi; assembly: GCA_028023455.1. NCBI lineage: Eukaryota > Metazoa > Onychophora > Udeonychophora > Euonychophora > Peripatidae > Epiperipatus > Epiperipatus broadwayi. Next base: position 1,016,817 of record JAQFVV010006247.1, read on the forward strand.
CCTTGCAGACTGAAATCAGGTTATTTGGAAAGAGTATTTTGTGTTGGTCCCACAATAATTCAAAAGTAGCTTAAAGTAGATTAGACAGCTTTAAATCAGGAAGATAATACTATTCTTATATAACAATTTCAGCCTGCCATTCCAGTTTTTAATTGATTACTTGCCTCGTTACAGTACAGCTGAAATATTTTTCAGATAAATACAATGAAATTGTCATAATTTTACTTTTTATATCTATAAATGCATTAAAAATATGCTATATATATATATATATAACAAATCAAATCAATTCATAGTGCTAAACTCCATTTCATTCATAGTTTAGGAGAGTGTTTTAGTAACGCTATAAATTGATTTGATTCATTACATATTTCCTAGTGCTTAATTTAAATATATAGTCTATAGATTTTGGCAATGTCACAAACAGGATTTCATTAAGAAAAGAGCTTAAGTGTAAAAGCTTTCAGTGGTATCTAGATAATGTTTATCCAGAAATATTTATACCAAATAAAAATGTACAGGCTTGGGGAAGTGTAAGTATGCTTTATTTTCTTTAGTATTAAAATATATTATTTATATATTATTGTTGCTTTTGAGATGTAATGTGTTGTAATAAAAGTTGCAAAAGTAATGTTAATTGTGATCTTAACTATTTTATAAATCTTACATAATGTAGTCCACCACATTAACACTCTTCTTCACAAACTATACAAATGTTCTTTTTAAGTTAAAGTTTTAAAATAAAACTCTGTGCAAATGAATTTATTGTTATGCGGTGAAATTTAAAGACTACACCTGGGTCCCATTTTATGCAGTAGATAGGTTCCACAGAAAACCTGCATTAAAAAAATCACACAAAAATAGATTTAATTTACCTTGAAAAATGGGGGATAGGGTCTGTAATTTTCAAAATTCACATAAAAGCAAAGCAACAAGAAAAAATTACTTTAAAATTTGTATTAAAAAGTAAGCAAATAAAGTATGACTAATAAAAAATGTCAAATATTTGAAAAAATTAATACAAGACAAACTTTTTCCTTTTTTATTACCACAGTATTTAATTTTACACTTTTCATACATATTTTAATCATTACCGCTAGCATTGTTTGTAAACTGGTAAGAAATCAGATTCAATGTGATGTGATATATTGTGGCTTCTCTTTAAATGAAGTCAAAAATTTCTCCGCAATTATGCCCAGACAAATCTGTTAGCCACTTTATTTTTATTTGTGATGTGATGTACAACTAGCGCCACTTTCAGTCTTGTGCTGTGTTAATGGTTTTCTGTTTCTATATTAAAAAAAATGAGATCACAATCAAAACAAAAAGATTATACATTATCATTAGAAAGATTATTTTCAGTTTATAAAATCTTCATTTTTTATTTTAAAAATCTAAAAGATTATTTATTTCTGTTATATATAACAAAATACATTTTAAAAGTTTAAATTTTTGAATATTTATTGTGATATTTTTATATGTAAGTATAAATCTATTATTATTATTTACTCATTAGTATAAATAGGTTATTTACATAGAAGCTAAGTTCTAAATACAGCTTCAGGCCATATTCATGTTAGCTGCTAATATAACGTTATATTTTTGAAAAAAGAAAAAAAAGTATTTCAAGTCAAAATAAGTTATTAATAATTTAAATTTCTTGATATCTAATAAATATAGTGAAATATGAAAGATGTTAAGAAGAAACATGAATCACATAACTTCAAAATTGCATTAAAATAATCCACTAAAATGAGATCCAGGTGTATTTGATTTAATAATTTCATTTACATTTAAATAAAAAATACCTATCTATTAATAAGAGTATAATGTTTGCGGTGATGTATCACAACACTATTTTTTTAAGAATTTTTTTGAAGTTGACCACATTTTAAAATAAATTAATGTAAAGTTATAAAACCATCAAAACATCCCATGATCACAATTTCATATGTGTACACATGCTGTTAATAAGAGTACTAAACTCTCCATACTGTAGTGCCATCATGTGCAAGCCTTCATAATCAATGAATACAGGAAGATTTGTGCATAATATCCCTATCTTCTTCAATTCATCCAACATCTTCAGACTAGTTTCTAGCTTGTGGCTTTTATCAGTGAGAAGATTAGGATTTGAGAGCACTGCAACTAAATCTTAGGATCTAATGCAATCCTCCAGCAGCCATCTTTACCTATTTGTTTAACTATAACTCTAAAAGTCCAAGTGATAGCACTATAAGGTTTTCAACCCAAGCTCATTCATTTGTATAGCCATATAGATCTGAACTCAGTTCAGCATCTATACATTTTGGTATCTTTGGTTTTTCAACTGTCAACATTATTTTTTAGACAGAATAGGTATAAAACTATCAAAACATATATGATTATTATTTCAAATGCTTACATATGCTGTTAATAAGAGTACCAAACTCTCCATCTAGTAGTGCCACTGAGTGTAATCAATGGATGCAGGAAGGTTTGTGCAATAAATTCCTATCTAGTGTTAGAGGGTTGCATTAGATCCTAAGATCTAGGTGCAGTGATCTCTAATCCAAGGCTCCTCGGTGATGAAAGCCACAAGCTATAAACTAGTCTGAGCATGTTGGATGACTAGGCACTTGATAGGGATTGCACAAACTTTCCTGCAGTCATTGATTATGAAGGTTTGCACTTGGTGGCACTACTGTATGAAGGATTTGATACTCTTAATAATCAGCTTTTGTAAGCATATGAAATGATGATCATGTTTGGTTTTAATTGGCTTTACACCTATCCTGCCTATAGAATAATGATGACTGGTTTGTATAAAAAATCAAAGTTACCAAAATGTTTAGACTCTGAACTGAGTTTAGATCTATACAACACTACATGTAAAAGATCTTGGGTTGAAAACATGGTGTTTTCATCTTGGGCTCCTAGGTTTATAGTTAATCAAATAGATAAAAGGTGACTGATGGAGTGATGTATTAGATCCAGTGCTCTCAAATCCAAGACTCCTCACTGATGACAGCTATAAGCTAGAAACTAGTTTGGAGATATTGGATGAGTAGGCACTAGATACAAATTTTATACACAAACCTTTCTGCATCCATTGATTATGAAGGGTTGCACTTGAGGGCACTATTATATGGGGAAGTTTGTACTTTTATTAATGTTAAGTTTCAGATAAGTAAGATGTTTATAAATATAGAACTAAAGGTCATATAAAATGGTTAAAACATTAAAATTTTAGCTAACTTTATTAGTTATAGCATACAAGGTATACTAATGTGAAGGTTTTTTTGTAATAAAAAATATAAACATATAATATAGATTGACCATATATACATTTCCTTCTTAATGTAACAAAAAGAATAACATTTAGAAGTAAACAGTTTTTATTGTTATTATGATTGTGAATGGTATCCAAAATGCTTCTCCAAAGTTTCAATAACATCCTAGTAATTTCTTTCAAATTAGTATTGTTAAAATTCAATGTTTTTCTCCACATGAATCTTACAAACCTGTCTATAAGAAATTATTTGATATATATTGTATCCTGATCTCCTTATACTAAATAATGATAATGGAACTTATATTGACTACTCATATTATAATGGTCATATTTATACATTCACGCAACAAAATCCAGAGTTTCAGTGAATTATACCAAGGCTGATCTAGATGAGGGGCTGAAACATCAAATCAGATTGCACCTCAGTTCCTTCACCAACACTTCATAAATGACATATATGATGCTACAATCAGTTTTTTAGTTTGCATGCCAGCAGTAGCAAAGGATGGAGCAAGAGACTCTGGGAATATTAACTAGATTACTAATAATTTAGTAAACATACACACACACAGCTATGGCTGAATAGATTATACATCTATTAATAACTAATATTAAATAAGAGTAGATTTGGATAAGATTTGATAATGAATTGTGAAGAACACATTAAATATTTATAAATTTTAAAATATTTAATTATAAACTGTAAGATAAACAATGTAAATAAAAAAAGTGATTGGGCTTTACACACTCAGGTGTCTTATAGCAATGAGAGCAAGTTCTCACCTTTTGTGCACTTTAAAGGGTTTATTACAATTTAATGTTTATTACAAGTTTATTCTATAGTCTATTCATGCCTTAACTATGATATGCCATCCCTACAACGTTTGTTAATAGTCAAATCATATGAGAATGACAGCTAATATATATAACTAATATATTATTATATAATGAGTAGTCGATGCACTCTTTATGTAGATTGATAATATAAGCTAGCTCGAAGGTTCAGATCAATGCTGAACAAATAATATTACAGAGGGCGAACTGGTGATTTGTAGCATAATTTCAGAGACTATGGTGCTACATAAAATAAGTAAGGGATGCAGCCGAATGTGCAGTTACTCATGGGATTAAGTATCAAGTACTCGGTTCTCATGGATCATATGACAGTTTGGAAGATTGGAGCAGCTTATAAAACAATTTAGGCCATCAGGTTTCAGTTCTAAAATAAGATAATGGGATGGCCCTTAAAACAAAAGCTCATTTTTAAAAGAGCGCTGTTCAAACTAAGAATAATTGAGTAGCCCTTAAAGCCAAAGCTCATTTTAATAAAAATATATAGCAAGGTGTATACTGCATCTGTGTGCTTTATAAAAACACATTCATAATGCTTTCTAAAAGATAGACATTAAAATTAATCAAGTGCTAAATCAATAGTTTCATTCTGCGAAAGTACCATACACCTGTTCATAAATCAGCATACTTAAATCATGCTAAATGGGAGTAAGTAAAAGTGACTTAGTTTACCTAGTAATCTATATAGTTTATAAGAGTAAACTAAGGGGGAGTAAAGTATATTTGGGACTTAAATTTAACTAATTATAATATGCTTTAAAATATCATTCTCTCATACTTAATAAGCCAACATATATTAAACAATAAACCAAAACATAGTAGCGTAACTATATATATATATATATATATATATATATATATATATATATATATATATATATATATAAACAAAAAAAGACTTGTAAATCCAATAAATAATATTATATTTCAACCAGAGGACTGGTTTTCATCAGAAAGAAAAAAATACACAGTATTTTATATATATATATATATATATATATATATATATATATATATATATATATATATATATATATATATATGACAGCAGTTAGAAATATTAGTTGCTATATTTACTGTGAATGTTTAGGTGGTTACTGGTTGGAAACTAATTATATATATATATATATATATATATATATATATATATATATATATATATAAAAGTAGGGTTTCAGACTGGAGATTTATAAGGTATGCTAATCAGCCATATAAATTAGCTGCAAGAGCATCTAAACAGCTATCCAAAATTATTATTATCAATCTCCACTCTGAATAGCATAACATAGAAAACGGATTTTATGCACAAGCCTTCTGGTATCAATTGATTACTCTGGGTGTCACAGAGTGGTACTCCTGTATAGAGAGTTTTGCCTTGTTTAATAAATAGATATATAAACAAATATATAAATAGAAAATAGGCATGTCCACAGATTAGAAAAATATATAAATAATAATAACTGATTACAATTAATATGCTAAGAAAATTATCAATTATAATATTAAGCAGGCAAGATACTTACAAAGATTTTTATTAAAAATAAATTTAAATAATTTACTTTTAAAAGTTACTACAAATTATTAATTTGAACATTCATCAATTAGCTAGATTTACATTTAGGAATTAATTTAAAAGTTTAGTTTAATATTTTTATAGAGCTTGGCAGGAAGAAATTTACCAATCTCTTCTAGCTGAGGTGCTTGATGCTGGCACTCTCCATTGGGATAGCTTGTCCAAAGTCTTCTTGGAAGGCTATGGGTCTTGAACTGGACCAATTCTTCACAAGGGAGGCGCAGTAGTTGCTATGCCCCATGGTTCTCATTGCAGGAAAAGTATACAAGTGAACGAGTGAACCTGTTGTCTGAATTTTGGGTTTTTTTATCAACTCTTTTTCATCCCCCCTCACAAACCTTTAAAACTTGTTTATGACTTTCAATTTTCAATTTTTAATAGCCAGCATAAATTTAATAACAAAAGCCTTAGCTTGGTTATTGAAAAGTGGTGTCAGGTTAATGATTTTGTCTTTGCCCTTTTAAACTTTATTTTACATTTTAAAAATCTTTGGCTCTCAGTTTACCATTTAATTAGAGGTATTTTTGAGAAACCGATGACCTTCATTCTCTCTTTTTTTAAAAAGATATTTAAGCTGTCAACATTGTAGCATATACATAAGACAGACATACTTGAATTTAATAATTATATGGGAATACCAATGATTCTGTAAATTAAATAACTTAAAAAAATAATTTAGAAAGAATTTAGAAAATGTGTAATGTTTACTAAATCTATGACATTACAGTTCCCTTTGCATATATACATAGATGTGCTCCCACACATACAATGATGTTCACAACATTTTAATTTTATTAATTTTAAAATTATAAATGCATATACATTATACACATACAAATATTAACATTATTATTAGATATGTGTGCCAGATACAAATACATGCACATAACATAAATATACACTCCTACAGATTAAAACAAATTGTGGTAAGCTTCTATACCTGAACTGGGAGGGTTTGATCTGGAGAAAAGATACTACTATCGAACATAGTAGGTGAAACAGGATGATGGACAATGAATACTGTTTCAATATATATATATATATATATATATATATATATATATATATATATATATATATATATATATATATATATATATATATATATATATATATACATACATCAATGTACACAAATAATGCTTCCAGTGTAAGTATGAATTATTGTAAAATAATATGTATTCCATCAGTCTATCGATGATTAATTGACATTTCAATTCAATCAAATTTAATTAAAAATGGAACTGGATGATGATGAATAAACCTTCTGTCCTTTATTTAAATGATTATATAAGGTACTCTGGTCATATTTCCTGGTCATGAATAAACCTTCTGTCCTTTATTTAAATGATTATATAAGGTACTCTGGTCATATTTCCTGGTCATCATTCACTTAAACTTTTTATTTCAGATGTCATTTTACATCTACTCAAAGGTTTATTTGAATGTCCAAAGTTTGAACTTCATTAATCCGCATTCACCATGCCACTTCTAAGAAAGATCATATGAGTTACTCTCTGATATCATCATTATAATGTTCATAGTAACAATTCTGCTTTGTTTAGTTCAGAGCACAAATGTTCAGGATCAGTGGAGGATACAATTATGTACGTATTTGAAATGAGAATACTGACAGAATAACACACTGACAATTAAAGCTAAATAACAATATTATTTATTTTAGATAATCTCAACTGATTTATGAAATCATATGTATAGATTCTTGTTTGGTACTTAAGATAATAAATTAATAAACATCATAAAAAAATTCCTGACTGTAAATATATAGATGAATTTAAAATATTATCTACACATTTTTTTCTTTTCAAAATAAACTTATTTTTCTATGACTATAACAAAAATAAAATAAAAATAAAATAATTCAACATTTCAACTATTTTATATAGTCTTTTTCAATGAACACAAAAAATAAAAACCAAAAATAAATATCACATATTCCAAACAAATGCAAAATATTAAAAAATATTAAAAATTCGTTATACCTCAACACTTTTTCTATTAAAAACAATCTCATCTTAATCTTTTTTTTTTTACATTTAGATACCCATCCAAAGATACCTTAAAAATATTTAATTAACAAACCTATTATTTATTTATTTTCTATTAACATCCGGGTATGGTTTAATTTCACTAATGTAAATTCCCTCCTTTATCATTCTTCCATGGTATGACTTTATACATTCTAAATGTTTTATTTCAAAATCTTTATGTTTAAATTTATTGATATGATTGTAAATAGCAGAATTTTTATCACTTGAATGCTGTTTTAATCTACATTTCATTTTATTTTTTGTAGTCCCAACATTTGACATCTTCATTATTTTTTTTAAAACAATTCAAACATTTTATTATGGAAATTGAATTCATAATCTCTAAATTATTACATTCCCTATTATTATTAATTTCAGAAATTTAAACTTATTTTTCTTTTTTATAAACTGGATAAATGAAAACATTATATTTTTTATTAATCATTTTAAATAATTTTCTAACTTTAACAAACAAATTCTTGGATATACTGAAACAAATATAAATTACCTTTCTTTTATAATTCTTATTTAATCTTATTCTATTCTTTATTTTATCAATATTTTTATTAGAAAATAAACGTTTAACTATATCTCTAGGATAATCATTTATAAAACACTCGTACTTTATCATATTAATCTCATTTTTAAACAAAGTATTATTTGAACATAATTTAATTGCTCTAAGAATTTCATTATTAATAATATTTATTTTACTATGGTTATCAATATCTGATAACCAATTATTTAGTAACCCAAAAATGTTTTATATATATACAGAAGGTTCCCTAATAACATTACTAGTATTACCATTTTTTTTAATAATCTTAACATCCATATATTCAATAACATTAATATTTGCTTTTTCCTAGTAAATTTTTCTCCTCTTTACTATTAATATATTTCAAAAAATTATCTGCCTTTCTTTTATTACCATTAAAAACTATAAAATAATCATCAACAGACCTAAAATAAAAAAAATGGTTTATTTTTACTACTAAGAAAATATTGTTTTTCAAAATTATACATATATACTCCTGCCAAAAAAATCACTTAGAATATGGCCCATACTTAAACCCTCTTTTGTTTATATAAAAATCATCCTCATATTTAAAAATAAGATCTCTGCAACAAATCACTAATATCTCATATAAATGAAAATCTTCTGTTTTTAATTTGACCTCTTTATCTTTTATATATAAATCTATAATACTATTAATAACAACCCCTGGATCAATGTTGGTATACTTATGTATTATATTTAATTTTATAAAAAATAAATTTTTAAAACCTTTATTATCTAAAAAAATCTTTAATTTTTTAATAAATTGTGTAGAATTAATAACACATTTTTTTCAAATAATGTTATATATATATTTTAAAAATATTACTATAACTCCACTTCAAAATATTTTAGAAAAGGTGTTGAGGTAAAGAGAATTTTTAGTACTTTTTAATATTTTTGCATTTGTTTGGAATATGGGGTATTTATTATTATATATTTGTATTTTTATTTTTTAGTGTTCCTTGAAGAAGACTTTAGAAAACAGTCGAAACCTTGGATGTATTTTATTTTTGTTATAGTCATATAAAAACAAGTTTTAAAAAGAAGTTTGATGTATTCATTTAAATATATAGATACCTTTAACAAACGTATGTATTTGCTTACGTCACGATACTAAAAAATTGATAATGGCACATAATAAAAAAATTAAACAATGTATTCCGTAAAAAATATAATTATTAAAACATAAGTATGACATTTATATTTTAAAAAGACCTCATATATGTATATATATATGCATAATGCTTTAAATTCTTACTGCAGTTTCTCTAAACAATATAGTAAACTTACCACTTGTGGATAAGTTTGCATCTGAAATATGGTACAGTGTCAGTTGATTTCTTTTGATTGGATTTTTTTTTGATTGATTACTCCATTGCCTAAATATGCATTTATTTTAAGCATTATATTTCTTTGCCTTTTAATCCGCAAATATTTATAAGAAATAAACTTTTTCTAAATCATTATTCTCTGGTTTCAGTTCTTTAGTTTTTGAAAAGTCATTGAACATTATTTAATGTTTTTAATTATATCTAGATATTCTTCTGAAATATTATTTGTATCATAATCGCATTATCAGTCAAAACCCCAAACTAGGAAGATATTTTGATAATGAAAAGGATATTAGTAATAAAACCTTCATAAAATTAGCTAATTACATCTACTAATTTGCAATAATCTTATGACTTCCAATTATAAAAGTACCATTAATCAGGCAGTGAAAATTTTTACTGTCAATAAATTTTATGTGTGTGTGTGATGTCAGAACTTTTTTAAAATTTATTCTCTTCATAAGTCAAGTCTTTTATTTTTACCTGTCTCTTATTTGAAACATTTCAGCATCTGTATTTGATTTATTTATTTTCCTTTAATACTGACTGACTCTTGAGATTTCATTAATTTTAAGTTTTATATTGTTTTTTTTTCCGCCTGGGTGTAAAAAACCTATATGTTCCTCCCCCCTTTTTGTCTGCTCGGGCCCACCTCCCGTGCGCTGTGCCTCCCAACCTGAAACTTTTTTTGTGAAAGAATACAGAAATCGTCGGATGCAATTCTTTACAACTACTCATGTTGAAAAATGTTGTGTATCTTATTGTGACTTCTTTCTTTTTGGTCTTTTACAAAAATATAATTATTTATTAATTTTATTTATTGTTGTTTTTTACAATAGATTCTTTGAAAGAAAATAGTGTAAGGTCTTAATGGCATACCTATTAAGAACGATTAATAATTTCAACTCGATCAGCTTTTTTTGTTTTTTTATTTCCTTTTTGTTAGGGTATTTCAAGATAATTAATCAATGATTCAGCATTTGGACAATTACTTTTGGTTTCTCTGGATAGAACTATGAGAATTTTTACCTCTACTCCTTTTTTGTTGATGTAAAGGTTATTATTATTCAATTTCCTTCATATTTCTTAATTTAATGGGAAATTTGCTAAAAATTTAAATTGAATTAATTTGAATTATTTATTTATTATATATTTTTTTCATAAAAATTAAAATTTATAATTGATATTATTGAAAGATTCTATTATTAGAATTATATATGAAGTGATTGTGGAGAGTTTGATTTTTTATTTTATTTGATGAGATATATTCTTAAATATGTTATTGATTTAAATTTGTTGGATCTTTTTGAATTGATTTGAATGTTATTGAGTAGGAAGTGTGGTGAGGTGGATTAGATGTATATATGAATGTTATATTTTTTGATGATATTTGAAGAGTTGTGGTAGAATGAATGAATATAAATATGTAGAAAATTAAATGTGAGATTGGGTAAAGTATATAAATTAAATGTAATACTAAGAATTTTTTGTGTTATATAGAATAATTATTTAGATATTATAATTTTTTATATTTTATATATTAAAAGGATTAATATGTTTTTATAAGATAAGGAGGGAAAAATAATTTTTATTATGCTTTCAATTATTACTTAATTTTAATGGTGGATTTTGTCTTTGAAGGGTCTTTGGCTAAAAATAAAACACAATGGAACATTTATAATTCAACATGTTCTATTAACCAATCTTATACTTCTCTTCATGCAATGCTTCTTTAATACCAACATCAAAAACATATAATTAAAAAAGTATTATAAACATAACTTTTAGGATTTTGAGATTGCAAATTTATCAATCATTGTATTGTAATCCAAATGCTGGGTGCTGTTGTTTCTGATATACATTACTGATAAATTATTTTAATAGCTCTGATAAGAGTATTTAAATCTCTTACATTAGTAGTCAAGATCGTTATTAAAGTAATTTCCATAGTAGCAAAGTAAAATGTAGGCTGTTAATAAATTGCTGAAATGTATGCAAGGCACATACATATACAAATAAATTTCATTGTGCATTTTTTTTATAAATACTACTATTGAATTCTTGAAACATATGCAGTCAAGAAACATCTGTGTATGTCCATCATTAGATTTTGTTAACATACAAATGAAATTTTTGTCATAAGATATTGCCGATAGCTTTGGTTTCCCTTGATTTTTTGCAGCTACCAGAAGCACTATTTTTCAGGTTTGTATTCATTTGACAGTAGAAAATGGAAATAAATATATATTGATTTATTAGTTCAAAAAATCTGAAGATGTCGGCAATTTAGATTAACCAATACAAATGAACTAACAATGCTAGTGATTAGTAGATTCTTCTTAGATAAGAGTAATTACAAACTCCGTTCTATAATTTTATGGCAAAAAAGAATTGTTTATTTTTCATAGTTTATTTAACTGTTTATGATTATTTTGTAAAATATTTGTATAGTATTTATTTAAAAATAATGATATCTATGATACTTAGATTTTATTCAAAATGTTTTGCCTTTAAAAAGACAAGAAAACTTTGTTAACGGTAAAATCAAAATTACATAGACACAGCCTTCACAAGCAATGTGATGTGGAATTTTGTAATGTTTTAATAATTATAAGATAATTTTAAATTTTAGAACAGAATTTAATTGCTTTATGATGACTTAATAATTCTTTGGGTTTTAGAAATGAAAGTCAATTAACAAATATTTCATTAATTTTTTTTTTTTTTGTTATTTTAGTTTATTAATTTTTTTTCTGTACTTACAAAGTTGAAATATTATTTTTAAGGATACCTTTCATTTGTCAACTTGTATTTTTAATAAATCTGATATTAATTTATTGCTTTATGATATGAAATAAAGGTTTAATCCTTACATAAAATATTTAACTACAACTTAAACAGTTGATGGAAGAAAACAAAAGAAACATTGATCAGGTAAAACGTTTTAACTAAATCCAGGGTCTGTTCCACAATTTGCAAAATGTAAATGGGTGCGAGGGGGAGACAACATTAAGATAATTACAGGAAATTGAAAAGTAAAATAAAAACAAATTATTAAAATAACACATGTCCATTATTATTTCATTGTCAGAATCAAACTTGAGATGCCTTTAGCTTTATTTTCACATCAAAAATTTCATTTGCATATTAAATTATGCAATTTCATTTGCATATTAAATTATGCAATCAACTTCCATCAAGAAAGATTTGAAAAAGTGAAACATACTTGCAGTTCAGATTTTATTTTTTTTATATCCAAATGAAATATGGATAAAGTTGTTTTAATCAAACAAGAATAAAGAAACATTAATATTTTTGACTTACATGTTGATGTGAGAATAGCATCCAATAACATGTTTTTCAATAATACGGTCAAAAACAACTTTGTTTTAATTTCACAGTAACCTTAAGAATGGTACTGACATTGCTGACAACCAATAAAATAGTAAACTTATATGTTTTAAAAATTGTATGCTATTAAAACTTCTCTAATGGCTATAAGTTTACTGATAGTAGTCTTTTTAGTCTACTCTAAAACCATCTAAAGTAAACTTGAGTAATCAATGAATGCTAGATGGTTTCCAGTTTATGAATTTTGCTTACGTCAATAACAAATTGTCTTAAAGCTTAAAATAATGCATTGCCATCACATTTTACTTTTTTAAACTATTCAAATTAATAGGCTTTACTTGAAAAAAATCTTGAACGTTTTGAGTTGAAGCTAAGTTGTGTTCAGATTTTAAATCTCAATTTTATGCCAGTTATAAACTCCTGTTGCCCTTCCACCAAGAACTACATGATATCACATGAATTTCTTATATAACTAATCATTTGCTTCCAGGAGTCTGTTCTCTTTCGCTGCACTAAACCATACAGGGCATTATTTGTTAAAATTATTTAAACACTGCTATGAAATATATTTATCAATTAATATTTTTATTTAGATCACAAGCAGTAAGGGAAAATGTTTGGATAGTTATGATCCAGATAATAGAAAAGATTCACGAATCAAGGCAACATATTGTAATAATAATTATGGACAGCAGGTAAGAAATACAGAAAAGTATTACTACAATAAATTTGAATATAAATGTACTGTATATTTTTTTAAATTTTGTTTCAAATATTTTATTATTGATATAATTATAAAAAAGAATAAAAATGTTTGAAACAATTTAGTTAGTTTGGATTATATAAAAATACGTATTGTATTTTAATAAAAATTATTTCAATTAAAAACACTTTCTTTACAAAATATTTATTCAGGTTTTGTCATAAAAAGCAAAGTAATGCAAAATAAGTTATGTCATTTGAATAATTAACTTTTTCTTTATATATTAAACCTACGTAAATCAAGACTTACATGGTTCATTTTTCATATATATATATATATATATATGAAAAATGAACCATGATATATATATATATATATATCATCAACCATTATCAATTCACTGCAGGATGAAGGTCTCTCCAAGTTTAATCCATCTTCTCCGACCTTTAGCTTCTCTTCTCCACAACACCCCTGCACATTTTCTTATTTCATCCATCCATCTCACATGTAGTCTCTTTCTGGGTCTTTTACAATCTCTTGGAATCCAGTTTAAAATTTCAATTGTCCATCCATTATCATCTCTTCTAGCAATATGTCCAGCCCAACTCCATTTCAATCTTTTAATTTTTTCAATAAGGTCAGTAACACCTGTTTGTTGTCTTACTCATACATTGCGTTTTCGATCTCTTCTTGTTACTCCCAACATTCATCTCTCCATACTCCTTTGAGTGGTCTGAAGTTTCTGTATTGCTCTTCTATTAAGTGTCAAAGTCTCAGATCCATAAGTAAGAACTGGTAAAACACATTTGTTAAAAACCATCCTTTTCAAATACATAGGCATATTTCCTTTTAGTATCAAGTTATTTCTACCAAAAGCACTCCAACCAAGTTTAATTCTATGATTAATTTCCTCCATTATGTTTCCATCTGTATTAATAATCTGACCAAGGTATTTGTAACTGTTAACTTCTTCTAATTCTTCATAATCAATCTTTATTTTCATATTTTGAGCAAATCGATTAAACATTACTTTAGTCTTTTTAACATTTATCTTTAGTCCTACTTTTCTACTTTCATCTGCTAACTCCTGCAACATTTCCTGCAGCTCTGAAGCATTATTTGCAAAAACAACTGCATCATCTGCGAAATCTAAATGACTTAAATACTCTCCATTTACTTTCACTCCTTTAGTTTCCCATTTTAATCCACAAAATACTTCTTGCAGCACTGCTGTAAAGAGTTTTGGAGATATGGAGTCACCTTGTCTTACACCTTTCTCAATGTTGATTTTTCCAGTATCATTATGTAATCTAATTGTTGCTGTTGCATTTTTATAAATATTCTTTAAAATATGACAATATCCTGGATCTATACCTTGATGATCCAATGCTTTAATCACTGAAGAAATGTGTATAGAATCGAATGCCTTTTCATAATCTACAAATCCAAAACATAATGACAACTCATATTCGTTTGTCCTTTCTATGACTTCTCTCAATACCTGGATATGATCTATTGTACTAAAACCACTTTTAAATCCAGCTTGTTCTCTTGGTTGGTGAAAATCCAAAGTTCTCTGTAGACGAGTTGTAATTATCTTGGTAAAAAATTTATATAAAACTGATAAAAGGCTGATAGGTCTGTAATTTCTAATATCTTCTTTATCCCCTTTTTTAAATATTAATATTATTACTGCATTCTTCCAATCTTCCGGTACATCTTTATCATTTAGACATTTGGTATATAACTTTGCTAAAATTGTTTCTATTTCTTCACCTGCTTCTTTTAATATATCAATTATAATTCCATCATTTCCTGGAGCCTTTCTTTTCTTCATACATTTAATTGCATGTCTCACTTCTTCATTTAAAATTCTGGGCAATTCGGAAGATGTAATAGATATAGGAGGTACTTGTTCTTTATTACTATATAATTCTTGATAAAAAATCTTCTACCAATTTCATAATGTCATCTCTCTTTTTAGTAATAATTTCATACTTTTTTTCTTATTGCAGGTATAAATTTCCTACCAATACCAAAATGTTGTTTAACATTTTTGAGACTTTTATTTTCTTCTACAGCTTTCCTTGCTATTTCACAGTTATACTTTCTTATATCATTTTCAACTCTTTTCCGTACCATTTTACAAAATTCGAGATATTCAATTCTTTTTAATACATCATTTTTGTATATCTTCATATTCCATCTTTTCTTCATAAATTCTCTAGTCTCAGTAGAAATTTTATTAGTCAATTGCTGCTTTTTTCTACCAGCTATGTTTGTTGCAGTTTTTAAAAGTGTATCAGTTATTTTCATATTAATTTCATTCAAATCTGTATCATGTTCAAAATCTCCTAACACTTGAAACCTATTTGTAAGTTCTAATTTAAATTCATTAGAATGTTTCTGAAGATTAGGAATATCAACTGTAAATATTGTTTTTCTTAAAAAATTTTGTCTTTCTAGTTTTACATTAACACGTATCTTACACCTTACTAATCGATGATCACTTCCTGTGTTAAATTTATTAAGAACATTACAATCTTGAAATATGTATTTTCTGTTAGTCAAAATATAATCCAATTCTGCTGTACCTTCATTTGGATGCTTCCATGTCCATTTCCTTTTAACATTTTTCTCAAAAAATGAATTCATAATATAAAGTTTTTCTTTTTCTGCAAACTCCACAAGTCTATGTCCTCTCTCATTTCTATTACCATAACCAAAATTACCTACAGCAATTTCATCTTTCATTTGTCTACCAATTCTAGCATTAAAGTCTCCCATAACAATTTTAAAATGTTGTTTACTCTGATCAAAAGCCTTTTGTACATCCATATAAAAATCTTCTACTACTTCATCACTATGAGAACTTGTTGGGGCATAAACCTGAATTATCTGCATTTGGTATCTGCTTTTAAGTTGTATAACTAATCTTGCCACTCTGTCCGATACACCATCAATCTCCACAATATTGTTCTTCCACTTTTTATTTATAATGAATCCTACTCCACTTGTATTTCCAATATGTGTGCCTTTATAATAGAGTATATGTCCACTTTTTAAATCAATTGTTTCTTCTCCTTTTCTTCTAACTTCACAAAGTCCAATAATGTCCCATTTAATATAAGACAGTTCTTCTTCTAGTTCTTGCAATCTTCCTTCATTTGAAAGTGATCTGCAGTTGTAAGTACCTAAATAAAAAGTCGTCATCAAATGGCAGCCTGGGTTCGCAATCAGGGGATTCTTAGCACCCTCCGCCTTCGGTCACCAACCGCTGCCTTGGTTGGTGACTTTACAGCCTCCTGGGAATAAGGGCCATGCTTTATTTTTGTCTGTCATAATTGTATATATGTATTGGAAAAATATTTATCATTTACACAAACATTCATTCTGCCTTATCAGGCACTGAGAAGAAAGACCATGGTGTTTCTTGATCTTAAACTCAGAGGTAAAAAGCCAATAAACTCACCACGCTGGCTAGTGCATGTTGGTGAGCAGCCCATCCATGTTCATATACTATATGAATAATCACATAGTAATAACAGCTGCAATGACAAGAACGTATGAAGTGGACATTAGGAATTTGCCCTGCACGGTTCCTTTAAGGCCTCCAAGAGGAATCAAAGGGTCTCCTTTCAGTTAATAGCAAACTCCTTTCTGCATTTTTCATATATCTGGAACTTAATTGTAAATATAGGGGATTTGAGCACATACTTTCAAGTATCCTTCAACTATCCACACTATCTCATACCACTGATATACATGGCCATGCACATGCAGAAAAGATAAAGAATCACCAATATACATATTTTGGGCTGAACCAGCATTTATCAGTTAGTCCAAATCATTATCTCCCACACACATATATAATCAGTGCTCAGTCTATATTAAGATATCAAATCTTCATACCTTAATGGACAAGGCTTCAGTCTACTCCAACCTCCAACTCTTCAGCCATCCATACCATTGAAAATCTGATGATGGAATGCCCAAATCCCATGCTGATGACAACATTATTGTTGTGTCCATGGTGACCCCAAGTCACTCTGATCTCTCATGTATAGGACCTTATTCATTTAAATACATAGAAGAGATATAGAAATTTATGTAGACTTAGTGTATAATATTTGAAATACAGGCATTCTTCATATACCTGGAGCTTAATTGTAAATATAGGAAATTTGAACACAGACTTTCTACCACCTTTAAACTATCCACACTATCTCCTGCTATTGATACACATCATCACATACATGTAGAAAAGATAAATAATTACATATATGCATATTTTATGCTGAACCAGCATTCATCAGTTGGTCCAGATCAATTCCCACAGACATATACAATCAGTGCTCAGTTTATATTAAGATAGCAAATCTTGGACAGGCTTTAATCTACTCCAAACTCCAACTCTTCAGCCATTGAAAATTCTGATGATGAAATGCACAAACTCCATGCTGATGCCAATATTATTGTTATGCACATGTTGACCTCAAGTCACTCTGACCTCTCATGTATAGGACCTTGTCCATTAAAATATATAAAAAAGAGATGGGCAGAATGCAGACTTAATGTATAATATTTGAAATACAGATATTTTTCATATACCGGGAGTCTGTGTTCAAATTCATAATATATATATATATATAACTTTCAGTTTTAAAGTAGTTTGTGGCAGGATAAAATATATATTTTGTATATTTATTATTAAAATTATTTTCCAAATAATTAAAATAAAAATGTTTTACAGACAATGAAATTTTTATGCAAAATATCATAAACATTTTACATTTCTGACTTTACTAGAATAATGCAATCATATATATTTTATTTCATATGACATAAATTTAAATGCTGTGAAAAACATATTTTTAACATTAAATGTAAAATGTAGTTCATTTTCATATTTATATTATATCCACAATTAATAAAAATATTTTCTAAAACTAAAAATATAAGTGTATAACTCTTTTTTTTTAATTTTTCAACAAAATTCTTAACTTGGCATTTGTGTTATAGAACAGACTTATCTTTTAAGAGCTCCTGACATCTAAGAATAAAAATAAAAATTTAAACATAGAATCACTATCACTAATATTTTTTTTGTTTAATATTTTTTCAAATAAATGACTAAAGTTATCCATTTTTATTTTTTTTATGTCAAACAAATAAAAATATTGTTTAAACAATATATAATATTGGAATCACAAATATAATGTATATCTGTAACCTAGATGTAATTAAAGTGGATTTGAACCCAGACTGTCAAGGTAACTATAGTCCTCCACTCTATCCAATATAACCAATTCACATGATCACATACATGTGAAAAAAAACTCCAATATATATATTTCATGTAGAACCAACATTCATCAGTTAGTCCAAGTCATCATCTGTCTCACACACAACTGGACCACCATACAACCCCTTTATTACCTCGGTTGTGACAATTTCCTGATGAGCATGTTGCAGGAAGGGACTATCGATTGGAATTCCCCAATGCATATGTTACCCCCCCCTACAACAATATTTCCTGCTCATCAGAGGATATAGCACCATAGAGACTGGAAGCATCTAGACATTTCTATGTTTGGTTTTCCAAACGGTGCCACTAGAGTTTCATCTCAATACAACCTGACTTACCTAGGTCTAGTTATGCCAGACGTATCTCAGGAGGCATGAGATTCTCATGAACAAGTGCACTGAATGATGAGTGATGCAATAAAAACAAAATAGAATTGAACAACTGGATAACTAAGATTAATTGTAAGTAATAATTTTATTTAATAACAGGTTTAAATAAATGTCCATCAAACAAAGTATTTCATTGACAGTCCCTTGTATCTTTCGTCCTACTTCCAATAACATCTTGATGACTTAGAAAATGTAATCTGTTGAGAGTATAATAAAGTCTTTCTCTCAACAGTTCTTTAACAGTTTATATCTTTAATCATTTAGTTACTTCACAGAGAAAAGTGTGATATATTGAGACAACAGAGAGAATAATGAAGACAACTGATAGCATCTAATGCAGAGTTCCACTTAATTTAACAAATATTTTAATTACAGTTCATTGTGTATCTTGGTGTACATCCAGTAGTAGGGCAATATGAATTAAAGAATGCAAGTTCTTTAACAATTTACATTTTATGTCTAATTCAGAGTTTCAGTTAATTTTAAGTTATTTTATTTACAGTCCATTGTGCATCTTGGTATACATTCAATAATAGTACAATAGGAATTAAAGAATGCAAGTTCTTTAATAATTTACATTTTTAATTATTAATTAATTCACAGAGAAGGATGCAATACTTGAAGACAACTAATAGCATTTATAATTTGAAATATGGATATATATTCATACATATAAATTTTATTATTTTATTTAGATCTCATTAATCTGCGGTTAAGCATTTATGATTTACATATAATTCTTCTAGCATAAATATTGACTTGGTCTGCTGCAGACATATATTTTTATACATAAATTCCCCAGCAGTTTCATTTATAATTTATCAATAATAAACGTATTTTCATGTAGGTATATTTATTTATAATTTTAGTTTTATTTATAATAAATGTATTTTCATATAGCTACTTTTATTCATAATTTTAGTTTCTTTTCTAAGAAAGACATTTTGTTTGTCTTTTATAAACACATATAAATATTACATATTTTATAAAATTGTTACCTTCGTTCTTTTTTTTTCTTGCTTATATCCAATCTGTTCCATCAAAAAGAAGTCATTTTATTTAAGCTGAATGGCATTATTCCCTTTCATGATGATCATCCAGGCAAATCTTGGAGAAACATGGCATGAGATAAAGAGATGAAGCTGTTGGTTTAGCCTTCCATCATTATAATTTCCTTAATAATGTTTTCCTTTTACATTATTAACAGTGGTTCTTTAACAGCTCTTAATATCTTTTTAAAATTAAAATCTTTTTTCCAAAATTCTTCTTTAACATCTACTTGAAAAATATCTGTTTGAAAAAAATAACTCTTTGAAAAACCTTTTTTTTAGAATCTCCTAAAACTCTCTTTGAAAAAAACTTTTTAAAAATCTACTCTGAACTTGCAACTCGACTATATCTATACTGATTCTTGGATTGATTAAGCAGCTGTTCCCACTGTACCTGGTTTGCTATATTCTTAAGGATTGAACAATCTACTTTTAGCACGATAGGTAACATATTATAAGCATTAAATCATGTTTTCCAATTTATTAAGACTGCCTCAAACTACATCGTAATTTAAAACTATAAAATACAATAATGATTTTCTTTTAACTATAACCTTTTTGCTTTATTTCTTTTTTAATTTGATCAAATCATGCTAGTCTTTTTTAAATGGGAGGGGTCTTTTGAATATATATGCATGGAACAGTATATCTGTTTCATTATATATATATATATATATTCAGTGCTCAATTTATATTAGTATAACAAATCTGCATTACTTTAATGGACAGACTTAAATTCTCTTCAACTTTTCAACCATCCATATTACCGAAAATCTGATGATGGAATGCACAAGGCCTTGATGATACCAATTTTATAGTCATACCCATGTTAACCTTAAATTTATCTCAAACAAATGTATTTATAATTGCTTTTTCAGATGTGTATATGTTTGTAAGGAAGACTATGTGTTTTCAAAATCTACTATAATAAAATAGTTATTTATTTTGTTATTTATTGAAATGTGTTAATATAAATATTTATATAAATGCAAAATTTTGATTCATATGTATATATTATATTTTTAAAAATATGTAAAAATATAATAAATATGGCAACAAAATATTTGATTTTTAACATGTTTGGCATGTTAGATATCAAGTATCTTTCAAAAGTCTTATTTCTTCTTTCAAAATTGACACTACAAAAAGGAAGCTTCATTTTATTAAAACCTTTTTTTAAAACAATATATTATAAATAATTATTATATGATGTATCTGTCATAATGAATATAAAAAATACTGTTAAAAAGGAATAATAACTACATTTGCCCATGTTGTGTTCCAGAAAGAAGCCAAAAAAAATTGATGTGATGTGATGAACTGTGACTTCTCCTTATATGGAGTCAGGAATCTCTCAGACACTATGCTCAGTGAAACCTGTTAGTCACTATACTATTCCTTTCCATTCCCAACCCAAGATTTTTTTCATATTCTTCTCTGTTGTGCTCCATCCAATTTCCACAACATAATCTTTGTCAACTTTATTGCCTCTGTATCTAAATCTCTCTATCTTTTCCCAAACCCAGCTTAAAAACCAAGAACCTACTTTCTATATCATCACTTTGTTTATATTCATTCTTGCACAACTTCATTATTTGTACTCTTTCTGATTTCAGGCATTTACATTCAATTAATAGATGCCTAATATTTTCTATGCTTTCCTTGCACAACTTGGATACTGTCACCTATATTTTTTCATTTATGTATATATTCCCTTGTTGCAGAAGATCCTGTTTGAGCCTTATGCAGTAAACTACTTTTCTTGGCTATTTTTATAAATTAATTTGCACTTAGTATTTCATTTATTAAACTCTTTTTACTTTCCATACTAGTTCTACACCTCTCCAACTCCCTATTCTTTATTAATGCATCTATTCTTATATCCCATTCTTTTCCACTATAACAGCCAACAATTCTCCTAACATAATCATTCTGTCTTTTGTATAAGCATACTGCCTTAAATTCTTTATCCAAATCTTCTGCATACCAGACTACCTTTCTTGACAATCTTGTTGCATATCCTTTACACATAACCCAATTAAATATTATTTTGGCTATTCTATTATTTATAAATTGTAATCAATGAAACATTTTCACATTTCATTTTGCTTTTTGAATCTCTTATATAAAAACATGACCATCCCATTTCTCTTTGAATTGCCTCTTTTGCCATCCACACATCTGTATCTAATGCATATGTTCCGGCTTCTCTTTGTACTTTTTCTAAGTAATTTAATACCCCTTTACTGACACAGTATTACCATATGTTAACTCAGCTACTGCCATCCCTTTCCATACAATTCTAGCTATATCATATTTATTATATGAGAACACTGTTAATTTCTTTATCAATCTCTTTCTTTTCTTTTCTTCATTTATCATTTTTTCCCCCATTCATCCAATCAATGATTATTTAAGATGGTTCCCTAATAGTTATACCAATTCACCACACATAAATTTATATACCCCAATAAAAATTATTTGTTTTTTGATTTTCTTTCACTAAATTTAATCCCCTTCTCTTCACCCATTCTTGCATATGTCCTCAGCATAACTTCCATATCATCCCTTATTTCCGTGCACAAAAAGACATCATCTGCAAATAAAAGACCCAATAATGTATATAGTTTCTAAACATCACATGATTACATTCATTATGCTTACACAAGTATGAGTGGTATTACTATATGAATATTTTTGCCTCTGTAAATGTATATACTCCCTTGCCACCTATTAATGGTATCTCTACTCCTCTTCCTAGTCTTTCTTCTCTCTCCATTTCTCTCAAATATAACAAAAACAAAATAGGTGACACAGGGCATCCTTGTCTTAGTCATACCCCATTTTTAACTTTCACTGATTCTATACTCCCTAATTGATATGTATAGTAATTATTTTCTAATAATCTCTTAATAATATCCTCTAAAACTCCATCCATTTCCAAATTTACTAAACTTATACATAATGTATTTCTATTTACTCTATCATATGCCTTTTCTATATTTATAAAAACCATATGTAACAGTCTACCTGTATTTCTACTTATATCTATAAGCTGTGTAACTGTAAATAAACTATCTTCTATATGTGATCAAAAACCTCTTTGCATTTCTCCCACTATATTATTTTCTGTCATCCATTGTGTGATTAAAACTGCCATTGACTTCCAATTTTACAGACTAACATCTGAATATTATAAGTATTTGCTAAATCAAAAAAATGCAAACTTCTATTGAGTACTGATAAATAATGTCCCACAAACATCAGAACGTAAAGATGCATTGTGAACAAAGTAAGCTAGGTGGCACAATGACACATATTTAATGATAACTCAAGAAAGGCTAAAAGGAAAGCATTTGATGCAATACTGAAGAAAATCTTTTAGATTTAAGTCAAAACTATGCCGCAATGCATTATTATGAAGGAAATTTTACACAGTGAGAAATTTCTAAAAGTTAAATTTATTGCATCTTCTGTGAAACAAATTTCAACCTGTTATATCCTATTGAAGTGAAGTATCCATTGCCTTACAACATGGCTCTAAATTGGAAATTCTAAAATAAACTGTTATCTAAAATAATTGAATGATTTGTTATTTGGGAGTTTATAAAAAGTCTGAGCAGCAAAAGTAGTAAGAATGGATGCATCTATTGAATACTCTGGCTTGCACTGAGTGGCGCTACTGTATTAAGAGTTTTGCCTCTGTGTAAATATAAAAAATGGTGATCATGTGATGTTTAGTAGCAAATGATAATCCATAGAAAACCCCAGAATCAACTATTCTACCATCGAACAAAACCATGTGGTGCAAAATTATTATATTTGTTTGTAGAGAGAATTTATAAAATAAATGAATAAATAAAAATCATAAACAAATCTGTAATCTTCCAAATATTATATAAAAAAGATGATTATGTAAGAAAAAATGATTTAAAACTGAAAAACATTTGATTAATTTAAAACTATTATATTTTCAAATATATTGGTTATCTTTTTTTCATTGTATTTTATAAATACCTGAAGAATAATTATAAGAGTGCCAAACTTTCCTTACAGTAGTGTGACCAAGACTTTGTAATCAATGGATGCAGGAAGGTTTGGACATAAAATTGTATCTAGAGCCTACTCATCCAACATCTCCAGACTAGTTTCTAGCTTGTGGCTTTCATCAGTAAGGAGTCTTGGATCTGAGAGCATTGCATTTAGATCTTAGTATTCACTTGGTGGCACCACTGTATAGAGAGTTTGATACTCTTATTAATGACTGTGTATGCATATGAAATGGTCATGTGATGATGTTTTGATGGTTTTAAGAATAAGTATATTTTGTAAATCAAATGTATTATTGGTTATTTGTTTAAATATTTGCATTTATTAAAATTATAGCATTTGTACGACTTCCATACATAATGTGTTTATATCATGTCAATATTATCTTTCTATGTAGATCAATAGAGTAAACAATTCTTCTATGACGTCATTTCATTTTTTAGCTCTTTCCTGAGCTCGCTCTCAGGCTTTGAGTAACCTTTTCCCATGTTTTTCTTCACTTGTATTTTTAAAGTAAAAAATACAACTTATTCTTTATTTACTTTTTTTTTACAAACTTTGCTCTAATTATACATTTATAAATATCATTTCAGCGTTTAGGATTAAGAAATATATTTAAAAAAATTATTCTCCATCAAATGTACATGTTTCAGACAAATTTTTCAAAAAGCATTAGTTCGAGTAATGAAAGCATTTTTAAAATTTTAAAGATGAACTTTTAATTACAAAAAAAAAAAAAATAAGCAAAGAATATAGGAAAAAATTAAAGATACTTTTATTCATATAAATACAAATATATTTCCTTCCGCTTTAGTAAATGAAATGAAGAGCAATATTGTTTAGAAAGAAGCATTAAAATAAACTAATCATGATTATTTTTGAAAGCAGAAAACAACTTATTCATACATTTATATAAATAAAAGCATTCTTTAAATTTTTTTTAATATTATATACTACTTTTCAATTTGATGCTATTCCAAAAATTAGGAAATGAATTAAGTTTAGATACAATTAAATACTGCTAGATGGCAGTGCAATATAGAGTACTGAATTTAGACAAAATAGGGAGTTGGAAAGGTAAAAGTGATCTAATATGGAGAATAAAAAAAGAGTTTATATATATAGATGTAAACAGAATGTTAGGTGCGAGTTCATTTACGATAATAGCAAGGAAAGTAGTTTACTGTTTAAGCTCAAGCAGGATCGTAATCAACAAGGGAATATACATAAATGGAAAAATATGAGTGATTTAGTCTGCAAGTTATGTAAGTTAAAACATAAAAAATAGTAGACATTTGCTAAATGCTTACAAGCAGAAAAGTACAAATAATGTTGTGGGAGAATAAATATAAACAAAGTGATTATACAGAAAGTGGGTTCTTGTTTTTTATACTGGGTTTAGAAAAAGATAATGGGAATCTAGATATAAAGGCCATGGAGTGAATAAAGATGATGTTGTGGAAATGGGATAAAGCAAGAGAAGAATATGGGAAAAACTTAGGATGAGGAACAGAAAAAGAAGGTAAGGTGAATAACAAGTTTTTCTGGGCATAGTGGCTGAGAGATTCCAGATTTCAATAAAGAAGAAGCCGTAGAGCATTGCATCATGTGTAAAATTACCAAATAATTTTTTTTGCTTACTCTTTACTAAATATCATTTGCAAACTCTAAAAAAAAGTGTCTTGTCATTGGGAATACATATGCACGCAAAGTTTCAACGATAACTGAAATTAGAAAGTGGTGATTATTTTTCAGATAGATAAACAAAAACAGAGTACATTAAATAAAATTATATCAAATCAATAAAAATAATAAAACGGTTATTAAAAGTAGATATTTTCTGCTTAACGTCAGTAAGTTTTCAGTTTAATAATTTATTGTTAAAAAATAATAATAAAAAATTTCATGCATACTCTTGTCTATTAATTTTGAATATTTCTAAAATGTATAGTTATATTCCAACTGCAAGTTATGTCATTTTTGAGATATTGGTCACCAAAACTCAATCATCAATGGGCACACATTTCGATAATCATTTAAAGCAATACAAATAGGTATGTTGGAGGTAAACATCATTCCGATTGATAAGGATCAACAAATTTAAAATGAACATGAAGTTTGTCTCATAGTACATAACATAGTTGTGTATCCATATGTATGTAAAGTTTGAAAGGAAAAAAAATAATCAAAGACAAAATTTACTGTATGTATATAGTCCAAAATACTGAGATAATGATTGAATAATAGTGTTTTCTTGAAGATTTGTGATGATATTTTAGTTGAATTTATATATTGGACTATTTCTATCACCTAATTGAATATTTCTAGAAAAATTTAACTTTATTCAAATATTCCCAAAGTATTCAACTGTTAGTAATAGGACATAGATTAGTATATGCACAATGTTTCGAGAGGTATTATTCTCACCTCTTCCACAGGTGTTGCTGGCCTGACCGATGACAGGTTTGACTCCCATGGTAGTACTGTCACTGATCAGGCCAGCAACACCTGAAGAAGAGTGGAGAATAAGGCCATTCAAAACATTGTGTGTATACTAATCTGTGTGCTATTTCAAATTATACTGTAATTGATTTAAATAAACTGATTGTTATTAGTTTATTAAATTCTATTGTATGCAGAAAACAATTGCTAATTTCACTTTGGTTTAGTTTGAACTGATGTAGAAATGAGGCATGTCTTTCTTTGGTTCATAACCCATATGCGTGTACTGCACTGTGTGCCCAACTGCTCCATCAAATTATAGAACCCAGATGGAGCTGAGAACAGCCAACATTTATCTTGTATATGCACTATCTTTGATATGACAATGAAAAGTCAGCTGACTGTTCTATCATGATCATGAACATTTATGCATATGCTGTTTTATTTATATGCTAAGAAATGCAAACAAAAATCACTGCAATTCATATATATCTATATGTTATATATTTACTCTTCCCATTCAACCATAAGTGCAAATATCTGATTGGTTATCATCTGTAAATCACATCTTCCTAACCAATGCTTAAAATTAACCAATAGAATATCAACAATCTGTCATAATGATGTTACTATCTAAAATCTTAAACAGACCTCAGTAATAGCAATTGATGTAATTAGATTACAACTGATTACAAGTCATTGGAATAACTGAACGTCTATTTAAGATATTTTATAATCTGGTAATAAGTGGATTTTTATTTATTTGATTGTTGCCTTGACAACACTGCTAATATTTCATTGATTAATTTTTTGCATTGACGGAGATGATATAATCTATATAATATACTCAATACTTTGTGCACTTTTGTTTTATTATATTTAAAAATACATTGCTTGTTTGAAAAGTTGTAAAAAATGAATATTTATTAATTTATCTTGAAACTATTAATCTTTGACTGTTGAAGAAAGTTTATTTAAAGTTTTTAAACAGTTGTAATCTCAATCTGTTTACATCATTTACTGTCACTCAACGTCTACCATTTTAGATTATAATTGTAAATGGATTTCCATTTACTATTTGATTGAATGTTGACTTGACAACTAATTGCTGGTATTTTGTTGATTAAGCATTGGCTGGGGTAATGTGAGGACTTTAACTCAAATTCGCTACAACTAACCACTCCATCTTATACAACTGATACACATACATGTGAAAAAGATAAATGACTTCCAATATATGTATTTTGTGCTTAACCATCCCACACCTACATACAATCAGTGTTCAGTTTACTTTAATTAAGATAGCAAATTTTAAAACTTTGATGGACAAGCTTCAATCCTTTCCACTCTCCAAACCCTCAGCCATTCATATTATTGAAAATCCGAGGATGGAATGCTCAAAGCCCTTATTTTTGTTGGTGGTTATGATCTAGACCAACTGATAATTACTGGTTCAGTATGAAAGACATATATTAAAGTCATTTATCTTTTTCACTTATATGTTGTCATGTGTATCAGTTGTATAAGATGGAGTGGATAGCTGTAGGAAGCTTGAAAGTCTGAGTTCAAGTCCCTTACAGTTATATTAAGTTTATTAAGACAATATATACATTTATTTAAATATTACATATTCAGCCTAAATTCTGTCCATTCCTCTTCTTTATAATTAAATTGCAATGTTAATACTCTATATGTGAGGATCAGAATGACTTAAAGTCAACATGGGTATAACAATAATATTGGCATCAACAATGGCTTTGGGCATTTCCATTCTCGAATTTTTAGTGATATGGATAGCTTAAGAGATTGGAGGGTGGAGAGCATTGAAGCTTGTCCATTAAAGTTTGAAGATTTTCTATCTTTACATAAACTGAACACTGATTGTATATATGTGTGGGAGATGGTGATCGAAATCAACTGATGAATGCATGTTCAGCACAAAATATGTATGTAGGATATCATTTATCTTTTTCACATTTATGTGATCAGGTGTATAGGTTGTATAAAATGGAATGATTAGGTAGGAGCTTGAAAGTCTGAGTTCAAATCCTTTCTAATTACATGTATATTGGAGATCATTTATCTTTTTCATATATATGCGTGATTATGTATATCGGTTGTATAAGATGGAGTGATTATCTGTAGAAGCTTGAAAGTCTGAGTTCAAATCCCTTCTAATTACATTAAGTTTAGTATAGACAATATATACATTTACTCAAATATTACATATGCATATATACACACATATAACTTCTGTTACAATTAGTGGTATTTAAAAAATGCTATGATTATTATTATATATTTAAATAAATCATTCAATATATAATAAAATATCTTTATATAACAGCAATATTTGTATATATATAATAATAATAATACAGAAAAACTTTTTTCAGCAAAATATTAATTTTTGCCCTTTCCAGTGTGTTGGAATGATTTTACAATTTCAATCTACAGTGCATGTGTAATGACATCTATCTCTTTTATATAAAATTAACCATAACCTATTATAACAATAATATGATGTGTACAAGGAAGAGAGTATAAATATATACTATATAATGTTCCATTCATTTATAAAATTAACCATAACCTATTATAACAATAATATGATGTGTACAAGGAAGAGAGTATAAATATATACTATATAATGTTCCATTCATTTATTATTAGCTAAGTATTAGTTAAATTAATTGATGTTTCATCTATATTCATATAATTATGTTTGTTATAATTAATATAATTGGATTTTATATATATATTTCTTCTTTTACTATAATACAAAGGCTTTATATTTTGTACACAATTTATTTTATGTTCGTATGTTAGATAATGAATATGTAAGGTAGACTTATCATCTCTTCTATTAATTGCATTATTATGTTTTTTCTCTTTTATCTAATTCTTCCTCTGTATGTTTATAGTAAATTGTAATGCAATTTACACAATCAATTTTATATGTAATTCCTTTTTTATATTTCATATCATCCCTTATTAATTTGTTAAGATTTTTACTATTTGAGCATTCTATGTTAATGCTTTTATGTATATACTTTTTATTTTTTAGCAACATATGATAAAGTTTAGGGAATGTATACTATTTTCAACCTTCTTATACACTTAACACTACTATTTTTTACACCAAAGCTTTTCTTTTACAGTTTTGACTGTCCTGCAGTCATCATTAGAGATCTTTATAATCCTATTTCCATTTTTTATTAGTCTTAGAGCTGCTATTATTATGTATAATAGAATTATTATTATTATTTAAATCAAGTGATTTATAATTTTAAAATATGCTTTCAATACTCATAGGGTTATATCCACCATTTTTGTATAATTCAATAAACTGTTCCTTTTATACATTAGCTATACTTTTATGTGGTTGTGGACAAGAGCTTTTCTGTATTATTATTGTTGTTACATATACAATTATTGCTGTTATATAAAGATATATTATATTATATCATATGACATATTTAAGTATATGAAAAAGCAGATAATGGATTAAACTTCTTTCCATTTTTGATTTTATATATATATATATAATCACAACTTCATTAGTTATAAATTAAAATTTTAGTTTCAGATTTTTTCACTGACCGGTGACTCTCAACTTAGGACTCAAGAGTTTTGTTTAGATGCGTACGGACTTGAAAATGAAAATGTAATATTGAAACAATGTTATAATCGACTTCAGCAACAGTGGGACCATATAAAAGTATGTGTTATATATATATTATTCTTTCCTTAATGATAGAGAAAATTCCATAAGAACAAGAAATGTGTTAAGAATTTGAATACACGAGAAAAAAATGTCCAAATATAATAAGAGTAAAATAAAATAATAGGTGAAAAAACTGAGGGAAATAAACATTTAGATAAGCCTCATAATTTGAATGCTGAACTACTTCAAGCTGAATCTCATTTCTCATCTCGCACTCAGTCACATTACTGTTTGAGATCTAACGATTTTTCGTTCAAAAGTTAACCTTGACAATGGCAGTTGCTAGTTTGTCAAAATATCGGTATGTAATAGAAAATAATACATGGTTTAACCCAAAGAACAATAATTTATCTACATCATACAACTATGA
This sequence comes from Epiperipatus broadwayi, assembly GCA_028023455.1. Taxonomy (NCBI): domain Eukaryota; kingdom Metazoa; phylum Onychophora; class Udeonychophora; order Euonychophora; family Peripatidae; genus Epiperipatus; species Epiperipatus broadwayi. Next base: position 1,047,849 of record JAQFVV010006247.1, read on the forward strand.
AAACATTAAATATAATATAATAAGAAAAGTACATCAACAATTACTGATAAGATCGAAATAAGAGAGCAGTTTTACTAAAAGATCTAAATTAGTTGCCTAATAAAATCAGAAAAGCAAAGATTTAAAGTCCATAAAATATAGAAAGCAACAATTCTTACACAGAAGACCAAGGAAAAATAATCAACAGAAAATCAAAACAAATGACTAAACAAAAATAGAAAATAATCACTATCATGAAAAGTAATGTTTGAAACATATTGAAAAATGACTGAGAAAAGAAATTAAGGATTTAAACACAGCTGTTCTTTAGTATCTGAAACTTTTGATTCCAAATTATCTAACTGAATACCAGAATTTTCAGATAATAGTATCAACATAGTTAATCATTTGATAGTATGACTAAAACCAAACACATTGATTGATTGCTTTGTCTTGCTAACCAGTATTGCTATTCTAGTTATAAAGCATAATAACTTTCTTTAAGAACACAGTAGAATTATTGCTGCTATACTTCCTGACATGGTAACATATGCTGGAGTAAGTTTAGTGTTCATTCATTTCTTATTCTGATTATACTAATAACTAAGAATCACTATCTGAACTAAAACACACTAGTAATTATTATATATTAACTTTGTTTCCAACTGAACAGTCGTTCTATGGAAACATGTTTTCTATTGTCTGCAATATTGTTGTATTTCTTGTAAAAAGATTTATAACTTTAATTATATTATTCTGTGTTGTTGCAAATAGAGCAACTAAAGCTGTTGTAATGGAAGTTATTTAGTTAATCTAAATATAAAATTGCCAGTTACGTCGGAGAAAAAGGAAAATAATAATGAAAGTCTTGTTAGAGTAAGATGAGATTTCAATTGAAACCACTATTATTCATTAGCAAAAAAAAAAACTTTTTTTTTTCAAATGAAAAATTGTAGCTAATTTTCCCAAAAATCAGGTTACATGTTTGATTATTCCAAAAAATAAATAAACAAATCGTAAACACATTTGATGCGAGAGATTGTAGCTAAATAAGATGAGTTGTTAACAGTCTACTTTTCTTTTCACATCCCTACAAATATTGTAATGATACCACTTTAACCAGAATAATAGAGAAAATAATAAGATTATTGATTAGGAACAAAATTAAATTAAATTTGCATTAACTTATGATTTAACAACTTCTTAGGTCATGCTTTGAGAAATTTTTATCTATACAGTGTTTATTAATCTAAAGATGTTTGGTGATTGGTTCTCTGTCCAAATTGACTGAAGGGCTATCTCTGAGACATATGTGTGTAACATTGTTAGCTATTCAGCACATATGTTTTAAGGCACTGGTGTGTTTGAATCATGAGGTATAACAGGAAATGTGACTGTTTCACACCTTAATCCACCGGTGGAGAAATGTTCTCATCTTAAATTTTTCTTTAAATTGGGAAAAACTGATACTAGAATGTTTGAAGTGGTTCAAAATGTGTATGGCAGTGAACATTTTCAAATGATTTGCATGATTTCAGATAGAATATTCAATACAATCTATAAACGCATGAAACACACTTCATTCCATGATTTAGAAATGCCACTGAAAGCAAGTTAAATGAATAACAAGTCATCTTTTTATAGGGATACGCTATTTATAAGAGGATTCTGATACTATTTTGACTACAATAGCATAAGCCTTCTTACGTCAGTTAATTACTGATAAGTGAGTGTATCAGAATAGGCAAAAATTTAAGCTTGTAAATCCTGACAATGATGCAAATGTAAAAAAATACCCCCAGGAGCAATTTTTTCATATATATATAAAACATATTTGTGGATTCATCCATGTAAGATTTTAATTTGTAAACATTGAAGTAAAATTTTTAAATTAAAATCTTACATGGATGAACCCGCAAATGTTTTTTACATCCGCAATCTACGAAAACATTCATATTAACACACACACACACACACATATATATATATATATATTGTAGCCATGCATTGCTAGCTACAAGTATTAAATATGAGAATCAGATATGATGATAATAATGAACCACGTTTTTAAAAAAATAAAACAAACAAAAGAAATTTGTTAACTAATTGTAAAATTAAATTTTGGAAAAAGAAAAGGAAAGTAGAAGAGTTTTATAAATGTTATGAACTCGCAATAAAATTTTTAACTAAATTTCGTTTATAGTTTGGAATAAATTTGTATTACTAAAAAGAGTAATATTTTTATTATTTTCTTTGTTTTTCTTTTTCTATTTCTCATTTTATTTAATAATTATCTGTTCACTTTCTTGTGCTTTTTAAAAAAACTAGCATTGATAATAATTGTAAGGGAAGGTTTAATTAAGCTGCTTATTAATATAGAGTTGGAGAGAAGCAATTAAATTTGATAAGCTATAAAAGGCTGTCCCAGTAAATTTTGGTCAGTATACATTTTGGCGAGGTTATTTCAGAAATAGAATAAACTAGTGTTGGTAGAGAGCAGAGACTAGCAGATATTTTTATTGTGATGATCATGCAAACTGCATATATATGATCCAAAAGTTGCAACATTATAAAGTCTGCATTATTATTCAAATATGTGGTGGTTTCATATGTATAAGAATTACATTTTATAAAAATGATTTGCTAAGAAAAGTTCTTGTGGTCCCTTGGTCACATGGCATTCAACAGAGGAAGAAATTAATTTTTCCAGTCTGCACATAAAAAAAGGCTTAACATGAAGAAATCTTAATTGTTCCATTCCAGGTTTATCATATATAAATACATGTATGAGCATTACCCAAATGAAAAGAAAAAAAGATCTACTGGGGCAATGATCCACCAAACTATGAGATATTCATGGATCAATCACTGATATATCATGGGGAAAATGCTGAGTCATTTTGTTAACTTGCAACCTCCATAACTACTAAAGAATCATATGGATAAAATTGTCTAATTATAATCCCTTCACAATAACTTTGCTGGAAAAATTTAAAAAATCATTCTAATTATTATAGTCAGATGATCAAAGTGTTTGTTTTTATATAACTACCTTTTCTGTCAGCAAAATAAAACAAAGATTAAGTATTATATATATATTGTAAGGGCATATACGCCATTTTTTTTTTTAAAAATTGAGACATTGAAAAGTTCGCATTTAAAAACTTCTTTTTTTTTTAAGACATAAAAATTGAAAATTAATTCTATCTTAAACTCGTATATATATATATAAAATCGCACAGATGAAAAAAATTATTGAAAGAAAACTTTATTAAGGAAGAAAAAATGTATTTTAAAACTAAATCTTCAGAAAAAACAAACTTAAAAGATTTAATTAAAGATAAAAATATATCTTCAAGAATGTATATAAATTAATTAATGCTATTGTAAAATGGAAATGATTGTTTTAATTAGTTAAATGTAAGCTAGCCCTTGGGCATTGCACAAATGCATAAGCAATGGTCAGATAGGAGAAAAAAACAATAGAAACTAATGGCTAATAAAAGAAATCCCTCGAGAGGCGGACCAGAAGGAAAAGATCATCACCATCATCATGACATAATGTCCACTGAATCTGCAAAATTAATATAAAAAGAAAAAGTTTGGAAATAAACAAGAAGTGAAGGAGAATTAAGAGAAGACAGAATTGTGTTAAGTCAGAGAGTTGGAGGTGAAGGGATTGAAAGACGCACTTTCAATTTCTTCACTTGTTATAAAAAAAATTAAACATCGTTTTCCCCATATTGCGGACTATAGGACATCTGGGCCTGGCAATAAAATACCAGCTACCATAAAGGACCAATGGCTGACTGGATACCAATATCTTCAGGATGGCATGGGAATTCACGTTCAAAATTACAAATAACTACAAAATATGGACCGTTTAAAACCGTAAGAACTTTAGATAATTCATGAACATTAAATATAAAAATTTCCCAGTATTTAAATGATAGAAATAGTATTGCTTATCTGACCAAACTAAATTATTTAATAATTATTTTTATGGAATGTATTATTGGTTTGTTAAATCATTTCCATTAATTTATTTTCTGTTCTTTTAAGTTTTTATGTTTTTTTTTTTATTAAAACAACTTGTAATAAATGCTAAATTTAAGTCGGATGTGAATGTCTGCATAGATTTGTAAATATATATATGTTAGTTTAAGGGAGGGTAATCTTAGGTTATTTGTTTCATAGTTAAATTGAGTTAATGGATTGGATATATTGGTGTGATTAGTAGATGTAGTATGAGATTCGCCACATGCAGAATCACATTATATGCTCCACACACCCTTTTTTCCTATGGAATGGGATAGTAAGATGGAAAACGCAGTCCCTTCCTATGGAGTTTTTTTTTTATTGCTCTTCTCATCAGAGAGATGTAGTATTCCTGTCTGTACAAGAGTCAATGTCTTCTTGAGCATGCTGTTCAGATGTACATTCCTGACAGTATGATATTTATGCTGTAGTATTCATGCTGCATTGAATACATCGATATATCAGATAGATTGGTGTTGGTTTGACTGCGAACTTTTGGCCTAAGGTTAAATAAGGGACAATATTTTCTTTTCAAATGCAATCTATGTAGTCTATTCACACTCAACACTCTAATAAATATTAAACTCATCTGTGCAAACTTAGAAAATAAAAGTTTAAATGTAAATTAAATTCTAAAAAGCAAAGTTAAAATGTGAGTTAAATTTTAAAATAAAGTTCTGATGTTTTATAAAAGGAAATGTTTTAAGTAAAAGTGATATAAAAATGAATCAAAATTTTATATATGTGCATTTAATAAATGTTTGTGTATTATTTCTGACAGTGGTTTCCTTTATTTTGAAGATATTTTTAAAATAAAGTTCTGATGTTTTATAAAAGGAAATGTTTTAAGTAAAAGTGATATAAAAATGAATCAAAATTTTATATATGTGCATTTAATAAATGTTTGTGTATTATTTCTGACAGTGGTTTCCTTTATTTTGAAGATATTTTTAGATATGAATATATTTTAAAAATCTTTATTAAAACTTATAAAAATGTTTTAAATCTCTGCTACTCCATGAGCTAGTGACATTGGGCTAATGGTTGGAATATAATTATTTGTAAAATAAGATCTTAACAGCGCGTATGTACCTACTCTATAAATTTTCTAGCTTCAAGTAGCCTAGTGGTGCTCTGTAGTGTAGATACGGTAAGACTAAATTGATCTTAAATCCCAATTGTTATAATATATATGTGTGTGTGTGGGTTTGCTTAAGGGTAAGGAGTATATTTCTATATGTAATACAAATAAAATGTCTGTTAATTAAAAAAACTATTGTAATAACAATAAAAATAATAAATATAATAGTAATTAAGTATTATATCCAGTCTATCCATCTGCAGAAGTACTTTTGACTAATTCCTTAAGAAATTAACTGAAAATACTTCTGCAGAATAATAGACTGGATATAAGAGATTTATGAGATTTGAATTGATCATATTTGCTTTCCTATTGTTTTTTCAATTTAATGGCAAAATTGAGGAGGGTTAAAGGATTAGCCAAAAGTACTTCTGCAGATTGTTAGACTGGGTATAATAGTTAATTACTGTTATATGATCAATAGATGGCGCTTTACCCAAAAACACCGACCAAGCATACGTTTGTTTACATAAACGATCAAAGAGTCAGAATTAACTATCTCTTTCATTTTATCCCACCCTCAGATCAGCTGATTTCAAGCTGATTTGCTATCATCAGTGAAGGACAGAGCCCAGAAACTAGATCTAAACACTGACTCCAAGTGTTTATGCACAAAGTTTCTATCAGTTTGCAAGCATGAAATTTTTCAGACCGATAAAGTCTTCAAATTCAGCCAAACAAGCTAGATAGCTATATGGGTCTGATCTCAGTTCAGTTTCTCCACATAGTCAAAGCCTCTGCAATCTATATTATTGCAGAAACCTTTAAAGGTACATTTATGAAAAACAAAAAACAAGTTTTAATCACATTAAAATCAGCTGTCGCTTGTATTTATGATCAATAGATGGCGCTTTACCCAAAAACACTGACCAAGCGTACGTTTGTTTACATAAACAATCAAAGAGTCAGAATTAACTATCTCTTTCATTTCATGCTCGCAAACTGATAGAAACTTTGTGCATAAACACTTGGAGTCAGTGTTTAGATCTAGTTTCTTGGCTCTGTCCTTCACTGATGATAGCAAATCAGCTGATCTGAGGGTGGGCTAAAATGAAAGAGATAGTTAATTCTGACTCTTTGATCGTTTTTGTAAACAAACGTACGCTTGGTCAGTGTTTTTGGGTAAAGTGCTATCTATTGATTATAAATACAAGCGACAGCAGGTTTTAATGTGATTAAAACTTGTTTTTTGCTTTTTCATATATATATATATATATATATATATATATATATATATATATGCATTATCCAATTCCTAATTGAGAGATTGGATATGGGCATTATGAATATCATTATGCATATTTGTAACACAACTTTGGTGGGCATCTGAAATAAACCTAGGTCTAAATAATATAACCATCCAAAACTAATAAATATTCTAGTCACCTTAGATGTCATGGGAATATTACTATTATGGAGATAACATTATCAGTAATAGGTTTTAAACTGATGCTTATCATAGTTCATGATTGAGCCAGTAAGAACTTTACCTTGTAACCAGTTATATTTGTGCTCAAGTGTAGTCTTTTTATAATGTTTTATAGAGGCCAAATTACAATATATGTATTAATTTAATATTTTAATGAATTAAATAGATAATTAAACATTTTAATAAATGGGAATTCTGTTTTTTTAAATCTAGTTAAAATTTTACATCTGGATGTTTCCAAGACAACAATAATTTTAATTGATTGTTGCCTTGGAAACATTACAGCTTAAAATTTTAATTAAATTATAAAAGTGGAATTTTTTCATTTATTAAAATGTTTCATCATGTATATATAATCAATTTGATGATATTGCTATCATATTTGATGATATTGCTATCATATTAATCATATTTAACTTATAAAAGACTATTATATTTTTTACTTAGTAACACTTACTTAGATTATTAAAATTATTCTATTTTTTTGCCATTCAACCAAGAATATTAAAATCTAATAGGTTATATTGAAAATACCATGGTTAAAGCAAAACATGTTCAAAACTCAGGTGAGTCTAAATATGATAGCCATTTGTCAAAATAATTATAGAATTGAAAATAAACCATCCAGTTAACAGAATATCTATAATTATTAAATGATTAGTAATATTGAATCCAAGATGCCTAATTATATATCTACAAAATAAAAGATATGCCAATAAAATTAAAGTCAGTCACAGGCCTGAACTATATAATTTTTGATCTAGATTTTACAATGACTACGATGGTCTTTGGTATAGAAAAACATTTCTGATATCCATCAATTATTTTTTTAAGGGAATTACAATGACTCAATGACCAATCCATTATCACTCCATATGATTGACAAAACCATCTAACCAATGGAACACTATTTTCAGCATCCAAATTCAATCACACTCCTATATTCATATAGTAAAATGAAAATCTGATATTTGTAGCATTTCACAGACTGAAAATAGTGGTCAAGCTAAACAAATGCAGCAAAAAATTAAAGATGCAGTAAAAATACTTCATAAAGTTGTAATCCTTTTTAGTTAGAATGCTGTTAGAGAGTAGCATGTGACTCTGAGCTGTGTTGTAGATAAAAAATATACCAAACATTTTTGAGAACAATTGTCTTTTTATACTGAACAGGAAAATAGATGTTAATACCTTAAATCAACCTTTAAAAGATAACTTTTCAAATAGACATTAATGTTTTAACTGAATATATCACCACAAACAAACATGTATCCAAGGGATTTTTATTATCTAAATCAATTCATAAAACAAAGGGGATTATAACTTAAAACTAAACCTGCCAAGATTTTATTAGGAAAACAAGACCAGAAATCAGTCTATTTACCATTTATAAAATAAGTTAAAACACCAACTGTAAAGATTTTGAAGAGAAGTCATCAAAGAGATGTAAGCAAATTTAAGTTTGTAGATTATATCATAACTTTGGGTAATTTTATAGAGATGGAAAGAAATGCTATAACTCAATTTGCAACAAATATTACGTGGTAAACACAGTCCTTAATGTAGTTATTTGAAATTGGTATTGCTAAACATTCTCTTAACTATTCATCTTATCAATTAAAATTACAACAGTCGTAATAAAATAAAGTTCTTATTGTGGCCTGTGCTTTGTATTTAAACATAGAGCATAAACTCAGAATAATCAATATTATGAAGATTAACTAGCATCGTCACTAATACTATTACTACTGTGCAGAGCTATGTTCAATAGATATTGCTCAATTTGTTACCTGACATGCAAATCCTTGAGTAACTTAAGTATATAGGGATAACCAAGTAACTTAAATCAATATGTTAGAAACACCTTTTTTTTTCTAAATATATAAGCACTATCATTAATTTATTACATAAGAATTATTCACCAGTACAACTTATTAATAATCGAATAATTAATATTATTATGGTTAAATCGGCTGTAGAGTTACATTACTAACTTCTACGTTCAATAGATAATCCCCAATTTATTATCGGGTATGCAAATCTTTGAGTAACTTAAGTATATAAGGGTAAACAAGTAACTTAAAAAAATATGTTAGAAACATAGCCTTTTTCTTCTAAATAAGTATAAGCACTGCAGTAATTATTACCAATACAATTTATTAATAAACATGTATTTAATGTCACCATGGGTAAATCAGCCATAGAGTTACTGTTGTGTTTGATTAGGCTTGCAGGTTCGTTTCCAAACCAACATACAAAAATAATAACTATTCAATTAATATGTATACTTTATTAGTACAGAATATATACACTCGTTAGCTAAACAAATGAACAAATGCAATTAATATGCTTCAATGCTGAGATGGTCATGCAGAGTAAGGAACTCACTTCCAGCTAATGATTATCCTGTGTCGTGAGTTCTAGTAAGACTCTTCCAGCTATGTAGTTAACTTGCCTCTAGTCAGCTCTAGTTCAGACATAGCAGTTTCCAGTTTATAGATGGACTTGCCCACTGTGTGAACATCTCAGTAATGACTAGATAAATACCTTTGCTGATGGCAGAAGGTTTAATGGAGAGTATGTTCTGTCATTCAGGTTAACAGAAGTACTTGCTCTCTGCCTTGCCTCCAAAAGGCTGACTATTTAAAGGCAGATCCCCTACCTTACTGGAAACACATGGATTCCATGCGCAAACCCCAGTGAAGGTTTTAATCCTGTTGGATAGCAACTGAGTGCTAGACAATCAGGCAAGGAATCTGGAATAGTCCACTTCTGAAGGCATGGTCAGATATGACATCCCTCCCCTGGCTGAAATTAGCCCTGGAAAACATAATCATTGAAATGCACTGGATGATGTTTTGTTCGCTTAATTGGTTGCTCTGGTTGATTGTTGTTCCTGTCTTCATTTTCTTCTCTTGATGAGCTTGTTTCTGGTTGGCTGCTGTTATCTTGATAGCTTCAGATGTGTAGTTAAGTCTTAGCTGATTGTAATGGTGATGATGATGATGACCATCTTCTGTTTGCACAACAGGGTAGAGGCCCATTATTTGTGTCACTATTGCTGGTCTCCATCTTGTGGATCCATAGTACATATGACATAGTACTTTTGTTCCTCTTTGGAATTTTATTTTGGTTTTTATCTTCTAGTTGAAGTTTGGCATCAGATTTCAGCTTTTTGTTAAAGATTTCTGATTCATTAATCTTCAACTTTGATAATGTTGTGAGCTGGTTCACTTTGGTCACTTTGAACCCTAAAGTGACTGAACCAGTCAAGACCTATTAAATCATTATGGTTACCTAATGCCACTATCAGTTATAGGTATATAGTTTTGTTAGGCATAGTAATTTTTCATGTTGTTTGACCCAACAGTTTGATTTTATTCCCTTGGTAGTCTGATATTGACTTATTGCAAGGGTGCAGCTTATATTTATTCTTTTTATTAATGATTGTCCAAGTCTTTCTTGAAACTATAGATACTGCTGACCCTGTGTCAAGTTCCAAATTAACTGTTGTATCATTTATTATGACAGTGTGTATAAACTCAGACTTGTTATCTCTGATATGGTTTATACAGGCAACTTGCTTATGTTGCTTATAAGTGCCTTTACTGTCTTTAGGAATAGACTTGGCTCTTTGTCATTTTAATTTCAGACATGCTGCCTTTATATGTCTGATACGCTTGCATGTTTTCTCAAAGTGGGAAATTTATCATTGGTAAAATGACAGTTATAGAACATAAGCAGTGGGAGGTTGTAGCACCTATCTGTCAGCCCATCACTACATCTGAATGATTTCATGTAGCTGGTTATCAGACACATCAACTGGTTCCACATTGAAAGGTGAAACAAAGATGTTCAATTCTGTATGCTTACTTTTCACATCCTTCTGCATATGCACAAGCATATTCAGGTGTTGTAAAAGGTCTCTATTCTTCCATATTGGGAAATGCATTGTATTAATTTCAAGTTATACTTTCCACAGTCTTAATTTAGCTTCAAATGATTTCACATTTGAAAGTGGAAAGTTGTGAAGTTGGTTAGGATCATGCAATTTGATGTTGATCTATGAGAGATACAATGGAAATGTCCACCACAAATGCTAAATCACATAACCACTTGTTATCATTCAGTTCCCAGACAAGTTTTACCTTCATCACCATGGACTGTTTGACTTTATCCTGCAGTCTGTAAAACCTCACTCAGCAATCACATTTCACTATGATAAATAAGATCATATTCAGAATCAAAAATCATTTAGTAACTACTTAATCTGGTAGCTGTTAAACTTTTTTCTTTTGGTAAAATTTATACATGACACTGCCTTTGACATTACATTGTTGAACCACAATGACTCTGCAAAGAGACTTATTTGATGCACAATGTAGTGGCATATAGTTAAATCACTTGAATCAAGATGGAGATGATTCATTTCTTTTTTAACAAAGGCAATTCTTTTTTGTGAACCAACCATGCCTAGAGTTTCATCTGTAATAAAAGTAATTAACTTTTCAAATGTTAGCTCAAACATTTTCCTTGATAAAACAATCTCTCAAACAAATTCTCACCTCTTGTGTTGCTATGCATGCTTTCCAGTGACAGCAGTTACTGTCAAATGTCAAACTTCCTTGAAAACAAACAGCCATTTGAGCAGTATTTGTTATGTCTGTTGTCTTCTCACAAGACAGAGAAAAATTGGAAACCTTTTGCATAATCCGTCAATATTTTTTAATACCTTGCACTAAGCCAGTAATCTGATCTATGATGGTTCTCCAAGCCAAACTAATAGTCTGAAATTAGTTTGGTTTATATGGTAGTAATAACTCTGCAGCAACCTCTCCCCACACACATACACACTTTCACAAACTCTTCTATGTGAAGCCTCAGCTTCTTTGTGATTATCTCACTTTTATATACCTTGTTGAATTATGATGTCCAATGAAAACAGTTTGATGTGATTCCAAACTTGGCTAAAGAATATTGATTTTATTCAAACACATTTGACCCTCAATTCATTGAGTTTACCATGTTTTGAGTTATAATCACAACTGGTTTTTTTCATTACTGCTAATGCACCACCACAAACTAGGCACATGGTTTGCCTTTAATTTTAACAAAAAATAATAGGTCCATTTCTCTCAGAGAGATTGATATTTCTTTTTTTCATAGTCGCCTTTAGTAGAATTTAACAAAAGTTTTAATAACTCTCCAGTGTGTGTTGTCACTGATGAGATTATTTTGCTTTATCATTGTAATTGTCAAGGATGATATATTTCTGCTTTATAGTTACCATTTGCAGAAGATCACACAACCGGAGATATAATAACTAACCATTGCATATCACCAGAGATGAGATTATCACTTTGTAGACATCTTTGTAGGAGTTATGAAACTTTAGTTTTAATAGCTATATAGTCTGTGTAATCAGTGATGAGATGAGATTATTTTGCTTTGTGGGATGTTACATAACTTACGTTTTAATAACTATTTAATGTGTATAACAAACAATGAGATTTGTTTACTTTGATCACTGTTCTAATCTTGCATTCTGAATTTGGTACTTATTCGGTGTCTGTATTAGTGATTCTTAAAATTAATTCTGTGTCTTGCATCATGTAATTTAAATTTTTGTTGCTATAAAAAGCTATTAGATTTATTGAATTTCATGTCCTGCTTGCAGTTGCCTTGGCAGGATGGACAAAATGAATTTGCAAGCCATATTAGGCCAAAAGGCCATGTGCCATTTCTTATATACAATAATTCTATAAGTATCTTACTAGATCAGTCATAACAGAATAATTTATTGTCCATAAAAATGTTGAGTATGGAAATGATAGAATATCAGCCATGATACATTAACCTTAATTCTGTCTACTATTCTACTAACTGCACAAAGATAGTTTCATGAACATTGATATTTCACCAAAATAATAGTTTGTACCAAAGCTAAACATCATGAAATATGTTTAGGCACATTTAATGTAAGTTTGGTAGTTTGGTACTAGTTTTGATTGCGCTGTATGCAATTTTAGTGTCTAAGGATAGTTCCAAACCCAGCACTGATACAACCAAATGCTACATAAAGTCAGATAATACCAAGTGCTGTTGTTACAAAGTGTTTCAATTATTTTATCATTCGTTAAAAAATCTCAATTTCCATCAAAAAATTAAGATACAAGCATGCAAATTTACTCAATTAAAAAAAAACTTCTAGAAATCAAAATATCAAACATATTAATAATTAAAAAATAACTGGAGTGAAAAAAACCCAAATATTATGTGATTTAAAGATCAAATTACTGCTGTTAATCAAATAAATACACAAATTTTGTACAACTATACTCAATTCAAAAAATGAAGTAGTTCTAGAAATTAAAATGTCAAACGTAATGTCTCAAACTAATCAGGGAAATGGGGAAATATAAAAAATCACATGACCACAAAGGTCAAATTATTGACATGAACAAATAAAAAATATTTTGCTACTGTTATAGTAAATGGCCACAAAAATGTTAGTGTAATCACATGACCAAAACAATAAATATCAAACATATTAACTAGAAAGGGGCTGGGGTAAGAAAAAAAGCAAAAATCATGTGACCAAAAGATCATACTGCTGCAATCAAACAAATATCCAAGTATTGTAGAACTATGCACAATTGAAATGAAAATCAAATACCTCTAGATATAAAGATATCAAACATTAATAATTAGAAAGGTGGAGGAAAAAGCAAAATTCTTATACGACCAAAAAAAAATCAAATTACTGTCATAAATATTAATAAACAATATTTTGCAATTATTATTAGTAAACATCTACACAAATGTTAATATAATCACATGACTAAAACAAAAAATCAAATATCAAACATTAATAGACAATGACAGGTAAAAACAAGAAAATACCTTTAGAAATCAGTATATTAAATATAGCAAGTGGGGAGGGGATCATCATATGACTATAACACCTCCCTCCCCCCAACCAAATAACATTAGTAACATATTTTACTTTTAAAATAATCCAATATTATAATAAACTAATAAATCCACATAAAAAGATTCCAATTTATTATGTGTAAAATAATGCATTTTACTTTTAAAATACGGTAGTAACCATGTGCTCAAATAAACATAACTAAGAATTGCAGCTGAAAAAAATTGCTTAAACTAAAACAAAAAGAGATGAGCTTAAGCTAAAGCACTCTAATATTATAATTAACTAAAAAAAACTAATAAATTCACCTTATCAAAGCAGTATTGATTTTTGAGCGGCAAAATGGACCACTTTTAGACAATATAAAAAGTTGAAATTTATTGTGGTAAAGCAATTTATTTGTAAAATATGAGACAAAACATGCACATGTGCTAGGGTTAACATAAGGAGTAGTTAAAAAAAAATTGCAAAAACTAAAGCATTTTAATTTTACACTTAACAAAAAACAAATTAGATTTTTTTTTCTTACCAGAAATTGAGTAATATCGTTTGCCTTATTCTCACATATAGTTATGAATAAAATAGGGGACGAGAAAAAGATAGTATTGTTCACATTTAACCACGTGACATCATTGTGAGATTAAATCAGGAGTGTTTACCATTGATCACAAGCTACAGTGATGTCCTTACAGGCTCTTAAAATATAAACTCATCTGTACAACTATCTATATACTTTTCTATCTATTAATATTGAAGTTGATTTTTTCAATCAACAAATTAACATGGAAACGCACATTACAAAAAACATTTACAGATTTACTTTCTATTTTTAAATTTCTAGAAATGTAAAATTTGGTTTGTCAATTGAATTTTGTTTTAAAGTTGTTTGTATTTTTAATTAAATTATGTTTTTTAATTTATAATTCTTTATGCATTAATAAAATATGCATGTTTTTTGTAATGTGTATTCCATGTTCATTTGTTGATTGAAAAAGCAACTTCGATGTTAATAGATAGGAAAGTATGTAGATAGCTATAAAGATGTATTTAAATTTTGAGATCCCATAAGGACATTACTGTATTATGTGACCAAGGATCAACCTTCCTACTTTAGGCTGATTATGACTTCAAGTAGTTAAATAAGGGCATCACTACCTTTTCTTATATCCTAAGTTTTTTTTTATATGTAAGAATAAGGCAAATACTATTACACACTTTTCGGTAAAAAAAAAAATCTGATTTATTGCTTTTTGTTAATTTTAAAATTAAAATGCTTTAGTTTATGCAATTTCTCTTGCATCTTTTTACATTAACTCCAGTACATGTGCTTGTTCTCCCCTGTATTTGAAAATTAACTACTTTATCAGCTTCACGCTCACAGATCTAACCGCTCCAGCTTCACCTATTTAAATAGAAAGTAGATTGAAGTAAAGAAGGGTTCCCCTCTTTTCTTCCATAGCGTAAGCTTGTGGTTAAACACCTGTAGAGGTCCCTACTATCACATTTTACACATATTCTCGAGGTTACAGCCTCGGTAAATATTACTTACGTATAATAAATTTATAATTACACTTTAAATTACTGTAATAGATTTCTAACTATAAGATCTTTCCATTGACTCGTAAATCGAAAGATTTCACGAGTATAAATGTGTAATAAGAAATGTGGACTTAATCAGTGAAGTATTGAATAGCTTCACGCTCGCAGATCTAACCGCTTCAGCTTCACCTATTTAAATAGAAAGTAGGTTGAAGTAAAGAAGGGTTCCTCTTTTTTTTTCCATAGCGTAAGCTTGTGGTTAAACACCTGTAGAGGTCCCTACTATCGCATTTTACACGCATATTCTCGAGGTTACAGCCTCGGTAAATATTATCTACTTTATCAGAGTAAATTTGAACTTTTTTATATATGTTAAATATGGTCCATTTGTTGTTCAAAAATCAACAATACTTTGATTCTTCCCTCTGAAATCTAATAACAATAGTAAGATATTAACTTTTAAAATAATCTATTATAATAAACTAATAAATCCGCATAAAAAAATTCCAATTTCTTGTGAGTAAACTAATGCATTTTACTTTTAAAATAAACTAACCAGGTGCTTGAGTAAATGTAGGAATGGCAGCCAAAAATTGCATAAACTAAAACAAGAAGAAATGTGATTAAGCTAAAATAATCTTATATTATAATTAACCAAAAAAAAAAAAAAACACAATAAATTCTTATAAAGAGATTTCAATTTATTCTGTGTAATCTTACATTTTACTTTTAAAATATGGTGGTAACCATATGCTCGACTAAATGTAAGAACCCAAAAGAAAATTGTGTAAATGAAAATGAAATGTGCTTAACCTAAAATAATCTAATATTATAATTAACCAAAAAAGAATAAATCCACATCATTTCCATTTTTTTTGCATTGGTCACATGATTACATTAACATTTTTGTGGCCATTTATTAGTAATGGTTGCAAAATATTGTTTTTTTATATATTTGATAGTAAAAGTAATTTGGACTTTTTTGCTTTTTTTTTGATTGAGCATAGTTTTACAAAATTTGTATGTTAATTTCATTGCAGTGGTAATTTGATCTTTTGGTCACATGATTTTTGCTTTTTTTCATTCTGGTCATTTTCTAATTATTAATATGTTTGATATTTTTATTTCTAGAGGTATTTCATTTTTTTGACTGAGTAAAATTTGTTATTTTTTTAATTCTTGATGAAAATTACGATTTTTCAACAAATAGTCAAAATAATTGAAACACATTGTAACAATGGAATCAAAGCCAATAAACATCACATGACCACCTCTTCTTATGCTTGTGTATAACTGCCATTAAAACAGGCAAAACTCACTATATATATTTCGACACACAGCAAGCTAGAAACTAGTCTGGGGATATTGGATGAGTAGGCACTAGACGGGGATTTTATGCACAAGCCTTCTGGCATCCATTGATTACTCTAGCTTGCTGTGTGTTGCAATACGTATAGTAAGTTTGCCTGTTTTAACAATGGTATCTGTTATTATCTGATTTTGTTTAACACATGTTGAATCAGCAGTAATTTGGGGGCTCCCCTTAGAAATCAAAGTGGTAGAGCTTATTTCTTTTCCGCTACAGTTTTTTTTTTAATTATTTTATTCTTACTTGAAGATTAAAAATATTTATGCCTTCTTTTTATTATAGTTTTTTAAATTCTACTTCACATTTATTGATGAGTTCATATGCTTGAGTGAATCAATCAAGAGTTAAAGAAAATTAGTTGAAGATCAACTTTTCGAATATCATGTGACTTAATATAGCAATGTTGTCTTATTTTGAGATGTGCTAAAATATTATTTTTCATTGCATAGGAATGCCTATATATTTTTAACAACAAATGTCCTGTTTTGTTTTTTTATAATATTTAAACCGCTAAACATCACATGATCACTATTCCTTATGTTAGCATATAACTATTATTAAAACAGGCAAAACTCTCCATACACTAATGGCACTGAGTGGCACTACTCTATGGAGAGTTTTGCCTATTATAATATTTACTAGACTTATATTTTGGTTATTTAACATTTGTTTCTCTTTACAATTAATAAAATAAAATCATTAGACATTATTAATTATACTTTTCTATTTGTTTATTAGGATGGACCCATTATACATAGATTTAGTAAGAAATGTTTACAGCAGAGTTCAGAAGAGGATGCACCTCCAATTCTCCGCAAGTGTACTGATAAACTTAACCAGAAATGGAGATTTGAGTATTATTTTGATTAAACAGAATTCAAAAATAAGTGCTGGTGTTGTAATAAAAATTAGAATCAAACAGACATGTACAGAGAAAATTTCTCTTCTGCAGAATTTAAAACATTATTTAAATATTCTTTATATTTACTGTATATGAATATATATATGATGATGATGATGATAACAATATAATTTATATATAAAAAAATCCATTTTGCTTTTTTATATGTATATAATGTTAAATAACATGTGAAAATATAAAATAAATAAATGGTTATTTTGTCATTTTCAAACTATCGTTTGTGTCAAATTAATTTTTTAATGGCCGCTCGTCTTTTAAAGTCGTTAATCTTGTGTTTCAGATTTATAGAGGTCTCTGCAGTCGCATATAAGCACAAAGTCTTAAGATTATAGCCTTAATATGTATTGTTTGCATAGAAAGTTTGTAACTGATAGTTCAACACTATATTGTTTTTTCTTATAATAACAGATACACCATCCATATCATGCATGTGAAAAACATTGAGTGCAGCTTAAGGTGCAATACAGTAGTCTTATGAGAAATGAAAGACACCTGGTTCTTTGCTAATTCTGGTATTGTATTGAACTAGAGGTAAAGTAATGTGTAAATGAGCATGCCCGAGAATTTTGAGTACTATTATTATATACCGAATCTGTGTTAGTTGACTGTCGAGAGTTTAATGCATTTCATCGAAAGTCGCTATTAATTGTTTATATATGTTTATTCAATTTACACATTGTGATATATATATGTAGTAATAGAAAATAAAGGAAATAATATTGGAAAAGCCCTGATTTAAACAGTCTACCTTGGCTTGCGTAGCATTCCAAATTTGCATGAGATAACGAGTTTGTTTAATTCTGAGCTAAAAAGCAAAAAAAAAAAAAAAGCTAGTTCTTTTTTTCCAGAAAACTGAATATCAATTGAACCGTTTCTTGAGATGGGAATGTATGTGAATGTTCATATTTTATATTTTTTCTTGTGGCATTAAAATAAATTATGACCATTTTCTAGAAGCTAAGGGTTATACACGAGAAATCAAAGAATTCTAATAACCATTAGATTATAGATCTAAATTGCTATTTTAGATAATCTATAGTTTGGATAACCAGCCGCCTCCATTACTTTCAAGTCAATGTACAAACTAAAAATTGAACTGTATAATATTAAATTAAACATAGTTTGAATTTGGTGAAGTTGGAGGGAAAAATGAAATAATGAAGTTGGAAGAAAAAGTGAAATAGCAATTTTTTTGAAAAGAGGGTTTGTACTTTATAAAAATGCAAGTATTGAAAACATAAATCAAGTAAAATGTATTTTAATTAAAAGATGACTAATAACATGTAAATGAATGGTAAATCAGACGGCAACATGATTAGTAAACCTAATAAAAGATATAATTCATTGTAGGAGTGAAACAAAGACTTATTGTCCAGAATGCTTTTGATCTGATCAAATAAGGTTTTAAACTATGCTGGAAAATTTTAATATTAGAAGGGTAGAAGGAGAAAATATTTGTGAAATAAAAATTCCGTGATAAATTTGTATACACACACACATGCACATAAAATGAAATATAAACTTGGGAGTTTGCCTAGGAGATGAGAAAACATTGTTAATTCTAAGAGAAAAAGACTTGGAAGCATTAAAATAATTACATCATTCCCTAGCTTTGAAACATATGTCATAAATGTTTCATTCAAAAATCATTAGGATGTCATTTGTATTTGATCAGAGTTCAGCAAACTTCTTAATATAAGGAGCCATTTTGTTTAAATGTCTTTCTGCCTCCCCAAATAAAAGAATCAAAATGAAAGAGTGAAAAGTATGTTCATGAAAATTATGAATTTTTGAATGTCTGTGATCTTTGTGTATTATCCTGTTTCCCAAGCTTGAGAACCTTTTTTTATTTATACAGATTCAGGGGCACAATAAATATTTAAAATCAAGTGACTGACAAAAATTGCTATTTAATATTTACACTTTGTATGATTGGTGTTCTTTTAAAAAGGAAAAATTTCTGCAAAAATTAATTACATTTCCACTTGTATTACTTTTTTTGTATTAAATCAACTTATTAATATAAAAATAAAAAATATATAATAAACATGAAGTGATCATATCTAATGCTGACTGCAACTTATTAATATAAAAATAAAAAATATATAAGAAATATAAAGTATGTTATATCATGCCCATTAAAGCAGATTTTTTATGAGGTCAGGATGCTGTTCCTTCAGAAATACTTCTCTGTATGCTGCTCTGTCAAAGGAAGATTCCAAAACTTTTATCATTTTGCTGAAGTGGTAGTGAGTCAAAATAAAGATGCTGAATGTAAACAAACTATGCCAATGGAGTGAGTGTGTTGGCATTTAAATCTTATAAATATTAAAAAAATGAAATAAAACTTTTGATTGGAATTTAGAATCTTTTTTTAAATTAACTAACACATATTTGATAAAATAAAATTGAAAAAAAAAACATGCCCCTGAAACTGTATAATTCAAAAAAGACTCGTAAGCTTGGAAGACAGGATAATACTAAATATTCATTTTATTTTAATAATATAACATAATAGAAGCCATATACATCCTAACAAAAATAAATATTCTCTTAAAAATAATATTTAAACATTCATCATATACAATAATATAATAAGACTGAATTCTAGAAACAATCTTCTAAAGAGCATTTTTCTTATTTTAGAGTCATCAAAATATTTATTTACAAATTATAAGAGGAAATAGAAGAGTCTTTATTTTGATTAAAAAAAACCATGAGATTTGGGATCAAAGAGATATGTGGATGTGAGTCACATCAGTTTGCAAATCCATAATTGGTTAAGGATTTAAAAAACTTTTATGCAAGTTTCTTTGCATTCTTGTAAGTAGTACCAATGGTCTGGATTATATTTTAAGTTAATAAAATATGTATATATGAGCCTGTCCATTAAAGTATGAAGATTGGTTATTTTAATATATATATGAGCACTTATTGCACATATGTGTAGAGTGGTAATCTAGACCAACTGATGATTGCTGGTTTAGCATGAAATATGTATATTGGTGATTATTTATTTTTTCAACATATATGTGTTTAAGTGTATCAGTGTTAAGAGATAGAGTAGAGAGTGGTGGGTTGTGTGAAAGTCTGTTCTCATACACTCTATGTATTACATATATAGACACAGGTATATAATAAGACTGTGTTTCAGTTATTACATAGTAGAGATGTCTGCCCATCCCTTGTATATGTATTAAATGGATTATGTCCTGTACATGTGGGGTTCAGATTGACCTTAGGTCAACATGGGTGTGACAATAATCTCGGCCTCAGGGTGGCCTTTGAGCATTCCATCATCAGATTTTCAATTGGATGGACGGTTGAAGAGTTGGAGTGGATTGAAGCCTGTCCATTAAACTATGAGGATAGTCTATCTTAATATATATCTGAGCACTTATACTATATATGTGTGTAAAGATGATAGTCTGGACCAACTGATGATTGCTGGTTTAGCATGAAATACGTATATTGGTGATTATTTATCTTTTCAGCATATATGTGTTTAGGTGTATCAGTGTTATTAGATAGAGTGGAGAGAGGTGGGTGGTGTGAAAGTCTGTGCTCATATACCCTATATTATATATATATATATATTGGTATATACATATATATATATATATATATATATATATATATAGCCACAGGTATATAACAAGCCTGTGTTTCAGTTATTACATTATAGAGATGTCTGCCCATCCTTGGATATGTATTAAATGGATTATGTCCTGTACATGTGGGGTTCAGATTGACCTTAGGTCAACATGGGTGTGACAATAATCTTGGCCTCAGGGTGGCCTTTGAGCATTCCATCATCAGATTTTCAATTGGATGGACGGTTGAAGAGTTGGAGTGAATTGAAGCCTGTCCATTAAAGTATGAGGATTGGCTATTTTAATATATATCTGAGCACTTATAGCATATATGTGTAGAGATGGTAATCTGGACCAACTGATGATACTGGTTTAGCATGAAATATGTATATTGGTGATTATTTATCTTTTCAACATATATGTGTTCAAGTGTATCAGTGTTATGAGATAGTGTGGAGAGTGGTGGGTTGTGTGAAAGTCTGTGCTCATATACCCTATATATTTCATATATAGACACAGGTATATAAGAAGCCTGTGCTTTGGTTATTAAAAATGTGTATATTAAAACCATTACTCCTAATTAATTATTTTACTACAAGGATTGATTGTTAATGATTAAGATACCAGATGTACCTGGCCTATGGAAAGGCAGTCTTTTTTTATTGTTTTAACAAAAAATTTTAATATAAATTAAACAAAAGATTTTAATATTATATAAATAAATATGCAAAATTCACCATTGGAGAAAAAAATGTTTGAAACAATCCAGCCTGTTTGGCACACTTCAGAAATGTACCCAGCAAAGCATTAATAAAGTCAGATTAAAATTTTAAATACACCTCTTATATTTGATATGTGAATTTGATGGTATTATGGACAACTATAAAAATTATGGTTTATTGATGGAAGAATTACTTCCTTCACATAAAATGTTTTGTAATAAAAATTATAAATTAGTAAATATAAAGAGTGGAATTCTTTCCTTTAATACAGTACAGTTTAGTTAGATATAGTTATTCATTTATAAAAACAAATTGAAAGTTGTTTTTTTTATTTTCAATTGTGAATTTGACAAGATTATAGACAAATGTAATAGTTTTTTTAATTGGTTGTGAATTTGAAATGATAGCATTATGGACAAACATATATTCATTATGGATAAACATTCTTATGGATTACATACATACATACATATGTACATACATACGTACATACATAGGTACATACATACCTATGTACCTACCTATGTACATAGTACCTATGTACCCACTTATGTACATACCTATGTACATACCTACCTATGTACCTATCTACCTATTTACCTACCTATGTACCTACATACCTACCTATGTACATACCTACATACCTACCTATGTACATACCTACCTATGTACCTACCTATGTATGTACCTATGTAAGTACCTATATATGTGCCTACCTACATTCCTATCTACATATGTACCTATGTATGCATCTACCTAGTATGTACTATACATATGTACCTACATACCTACCTACATTCGTACCTACATATGTACGTACCTATCTATGTACCTACATACGTATTTACATACGTACCTACCTATGTACATACCTATGTATGTACCTATATACGTACCTACCTATGTACATACCTACATAGGTACATACCTAGATAGATAAATAGATAGATAGATAGATAGATAGATAGATAGATAGATAGATAGATAGATAGATAGATAGATAGATAGATAGATAGATAGATAGATAGATAGATAGATAGATAGATAGATAGATAGATAGATAGATAGATAGATAGATAGATAGATAGATAGATAGATAGATAGATAGATAGATAGATAGATAGATAGATAGATAGATAGATAGATAGATAGATAGATAGGTAAATAGGTAGGTAGACAGACAGACAGACAGACAGATAGACAGACAGATAGATAGATAGATAGATAGATAGATAGATAGATAGATAGATAGATAGATAGATAGATAGATAGATAGATAGATAGATAGATAGATAGATAGATAGATAGATAGATAGATAGATAGATAGATAGATAGATAGATAGATAGATGTTCTAATGCAAAACTAAAAAAAGACAAAAAACTTTTTAAAATAAACTATTAATGCATTGAGTAAAATAGCAGCTCTCTCTCTATATATATATATATTAATTCTAATATTTTCACTGATAAAAGATGTCATATTATTATTACTATTTGCGGGATATTCCGTAGTGAAAAAGCTAAATGCTGACGTTTCAGTACAATATCAAGTACCTTCCTCAGAGCATCCCGCAAATAGTAATAATAATATGATATATATATTCAACTTAGTTGCAAAAATTAGTTAAATATGATGAAATACTCTATGCTTGAATTTGTTAAATGCAGCAAAAATGCATTGGAGATATGCTGATATCAATATTGTTTCGCCTCTCAAATTGATAATTATCAAGTTAAAAGTTACTGAAGTTTTTTTTTTTTATCAATGATAATGTATTTTAGTTAAAATAGATTTGAACCGTCTGCAACCAACTACTTGCTTGCATGGCAGCTGCGATACCTCTCGGCTAACAACGCAAGACTTTATACATTTATTTATTTTTTATAAATAAAAAATATATATATTATTAATCATTTTTACATTTACAAGCAGATGAGAACAATGAAATAGAATGTTCTGGTTATTATTTATGAGATTTTAGAAATGCCTAGGAAGATCAAAGCCACGTGGTTTTGCTGTTATATCTGGTAAAGAAATTTAATTGGAATGTCAAAAGAAATTCACATTTATACTATAATTGTTCCATTGTAGATTCTTGTTTGAAATCCAAAAAGACTCTCTTAATCTGAGATGAGATTTAGATGGCATATATTTTAAGTCTTAATTGGTGAAATTATGTTATAAGTTAGTGATCAATCTAATTTACTAAATAATGTTCTAATATATAAATTTTTTATACACTACACGCTTTTTCATATCTGCACTTCAATATGTAATATAATATTTCAACATGTAAATAATGTTTTAAATATTATTGATGAGACAATTTGTCTTCAGTTGTAAAATCAAATTGAAAAATGGGAAAACACAATAAAGGAATTGACTTAAGAGTTACAGAAATATATCTCATGTTATTTTCGTGGTGCAACAATTTATTATTAATCTAAGGTATTTATAAGGAAGCTGTTTTTAGAATGTTTGCCTCACAACCTCAAGTAGTACTAATTAGCTTCTCCGGGACATTATTTCTAGAAATTATTTTACAATTAACTTTCAATAGATAAAAATAAATAAATCAGCCTTCTGAATAAGGATACTCTTAAAGAGCCAGAGATTAAATGTGGGCATTGTTAGTGCACGTGTTCTACAAGACACATGAGAATTAATACTGAACATGGATTTAAAAGGTTAATCGACAAAAAAATCAAACTATTTTCATTACATTATAATTTTTGGAGCAGCAATTTGTTTCCAAAACAAGCAATTTTCGATTTGAGTTAAAATTGATAAATTTTATTCAAAACAAACAATTTTAATTATTGAGTAGAAGGAAGAAAATGGATGTGTTATATTTTCACAAATTTCAGATTCTCTGAAGTAAATTTGTTTTCCCCAGTAAATAAATATCAATATGAATTGAAATCGATAATTTCTATCAAAACAAACTATTGTAATTATTTTCTGGATGAAACAAAATGTAGAATGCAATATTTCTATAACTTTCAATCTCCTGCCATTACTATAATGTATAAATTGGTAAAATCAGACTTCCTCATCAGTTGAATATTTTTTTATATAAAATAACATCATTTGTCTTCATTATTAGCAATGTGATGTGATGTACTGTAGCTTCTTCTTAAACGAAGTCAAGAACCTTACAGCAGTTATACCTAGAGAAACCTGTTAACTTCTTAATTTTACATTCCCCAGTCGACGTTTTCCCATATTCTGCTCCATCCCATTTCCACAACATAATCTTTTTCAAAACTTTATAGCCTTTATATCGAAATCCCTTTTTTTTCCCCCAAACCCAACATAAAAACCAATAATCCACTTTCTGTATAATCATTTTTTTCATATTTATTTTCCCATAACTTTACATTCAATTAACATATGCCTAATATTTTCTATTCCTTCCTTACATAATTTACAAAATATATCATCCATATTTTTCCATGTACGTGTATATTGTCTTGTTACTAAAGATCCTGTCTGAGCCTTAAACAATAAACTACTTTCCTTACTATTATCATATATTAACTCGCACCTAATATTCTGTTTATTTCTATATATATTTAAAACTTTTTACTCTACATACTAGATCTCCATCTCTCTAACTCCCTATTCTTTATTAATAAATCTATTTTTTATCCCATTCCTTACCACTATAACACTCAGCAATCTCCCTGACACAATCATCCCATCTTTTGTACAAATATACTGATATAAATTCTTTATCCAAATCTTTTGCATACTATATTATTACTTTTCTTATCCATCTTGTTGCCTGCTCTTTATTCATAACCCAATTAAATACTATTTTGAAAATTCTTTTATTATCCATAAACTACAATCTACCAAACATTTTCATTTTACTTTTTGCATCTCTCATATGAAAACGACCATCCCATTTCTCTTTGAATTCCCTCCCTTGCTGTACATACATCTGCATCCAATGCAAGTCTTCCTACTTTGCTTTGAACTTTTTCTAAGTAATTTAATACCCCTTTACTAACATATAATGCATCATTGCCATATGTTAACCCTGCTACTACAACTCCTTTCCATATAATTCTAGCTACATCATATTTATTATATGAAAACACTGTTACTTTTTTATCAATCCCTTTCTTTTCTTTGCTTCATTTATCAATTTTTTTCTCCCATTCATCCAAATAATTTTTCTGATTACTTAAAACTATATCTATTCAAGACACTTAACTTAATATCTCCCAATAAAAATTCTACATCTTCTCTTTTCCCAGTATTAACCATCATTATATTTGATTTTTCTTCACTAAATTTAATCCCCATCTCTTTACCCACCCTTGCACATGTCCTCAACATAACTTCCATATCTTCTCTTCTTTCTGCACACAACAATATATCATCTGCAAAAAAAAGTCCTGACAAAATATATACTCCCTTATTACCTATTAATTGTATCTCTATCCCTCTTCCTAATCTTTCCATTGCTCTTTCCATTTCACTCAAATACAACGCAAATAAAATAGGTGACATAGGGCATCCTTGCCTTAGTCCCACCCCATTTTTAACTTTAACTGACTATATTTCCTAATTGATATATATATAATTATTTTCATACATTTTCTTAATAATATCTACTATATATATATATATATATATATATATATATATATATATATATATAATATATATATATATATATATATATGATAACAGATGGCGTTCTACCAAAAACACTGTCAAGCATAGTTTTCTGTTTACATAAACATCAAAGCGAGCATTCACTAGCTCTAACTTTAATTCCACTTTCAGATCATGATTTCAAGCTATTTGCTATCATGATCTGAAAGTGAAATTAAATTTAGAGATAGTGAATGCTCGCTCTGACATTTATGTAAACAGAAAACTACGCTTGACTGTGTTTTTGGTAGAATGCCATCTGTTATCATAAATACAAGCGTTAGCAAGTTTTTTAACATGTGTTTTTTTGTTTTTCATATATATAATTTCTTAATAATATCTACTAAATCTCCATCCATTCCCAAATTTGCTAAACTTATCCATAATCTATTTCTATTTACTCTATCATGTGCCTTCTCTATATCTATAAAACTCATATATAACTGTTTACCTGAATTTCTACTCATATTCATAAGTTATGTAACTACAAATAAACTATCTCCAGACAGTATTTCCATCTAGTCAAGTTTTAGGAATCAATGGATGCAGGAAGCTTTGTGCATAAAATTACCTACTCATCCAATATTTCCAGACTAGTTTCTAGTTTGTGGCTTTTATCGGTGAGGAATTTTGGATCTGAGAGTACTGCACCTAGATCTAAGGATCTAATGCAATTATAAAGCTTTATAGTTAACTAAATAAGTAAACAATGGCTGCTGGATGATTGCATTAGACCCTTAGATCTAAGTGCCGTGCTCTCACATCCAAAGCATTTCACTGATAAAAGCCACAAGCTAAAAACTAGTCTGGGGATATTGGATGAGTAGGAACTAGATGAGGAATTTCTACACAAACCTTCCAGCATCCATTGATTACTAAAACATACACTGGGTGGCACATCACATTATTGCTAATAACAACTTGTATAATCATAGGGAATAGTGATTATGTGGCATTGGTCTTTGTTAATTTGTAATGTTTTTTTATATAAAATTAGATTGTAAATTTTAAAATATTTTGGTTGCCATTAGTTTAGACTGCTCTTCAGCAGAAATTCTTTTTTCTTTACCATGTTTATACACCTAGTGTAAGCTTTAATAATCAGAAGACATCAGATAGTAGTGATTATGAAATACCTATTCCACTGATGTTCTAACCAATATCCCAAGTCTAGTTTCTAACTTATGGCTTCTTTCAGTGAAGAGTTTTTGGACTGAGATCCTTGTATAAGACAGCAGTGGATAAGTTTATAATAAGCAGTAACATCTATTCATTACTAAAGCTTGTACTAGGTGGAAGTATGATGAAAGAAAAAAAATTGCAGCTGAACAACAACATATAGGCAGGAATCATGTGATGTTTTATTGATTGTATTGCTTTAGTATATAATTAGTTTGCAGTAAGTTTGGAAATTATGTTCAGTTTAGTTTGTATTGCTTTTGTATAAAATTTTATGCATTATATGCTACAATTATGTTAACAATAGTTTTCATAAAATTTCATGAATAAATTATTTGTTTTGAAAATATTAATTTTTTCCAGTAACATCTTCGGTACAGAGTTGTTACCCTTATCTAATATATAGTACATATATCTATTATGTAAAACACATGCTAATAGTACTCTAATATTACTGATTGTGTTAGTCATTGGAGCAGTAGATTGTACTCAAATAAAACAATTATTTCTAGTGTTAAATAAATCAATGCATTTGTGAAATTAAAAACTCCTTTTTCCAGTCATTGTGGAAAATTTCCAAACTTTTTATATGGTATTAAATTCTATAGCAGGAATATAATTTATTATGTAAAGTCAAATGCCATCAACATCAATGAATTTCCTTTATGAATATAATAAATGAACTAAGTTCAAGAATTGAATACTGCGAAGGATTTTTTCGAAGTAAATTTGTCATGCATTTACAAACTTAGAGAAATACCACTTTTATGTTAATAATTACATACATATAAATTCATAGAATAAAATTCTTATTATATATACAAATATATAAATGGTTTTCTAGTTACTTAATTTATTTATACTGCAAAATCATTTAAGGCTATTTTTCATGCATGTCAACGTTATTAATATAGGCCTCACCCTTGAAAATCATGTTTGAGCAGTATATGTTTTATATAATTACAATACTATTATTTTATTTTAGTTATTATTTTGCATGTAGTACTGTTTTTGTTGTTTTATATTATACAAAATTACTTTTTTATATACATTTTACTCAAAATATTTAAACAATTAAAACACTATTATGGTAAAATAATGACAAAACTTCATTCTATAACCTACAACAAGAAAAAAGTTGTTGTCCCTCAAAGGGAAATGTTTGAATAAGCTTGACTCAAGAATCTACTTTCTTTATTAGTGCTAAGGTGAGCCTGATTCATCAAGAAATTTGCCTGTTATGTGGTGAATATTGGCCATGAGCTATCTGAGATAAAAAATAGTAACCCTGATTAGAATCTCAAAAACATTTCAGGTTTACTTAGACTAGATTTCAAAACATTCCACATAGATAACAACAAATTGATATGTTACTATAGCATGACTAAGTCTTTCATGATTGTGATACTTTATACCAGTGGTCTTCAACCTTTTCATACCTGCAGACCGGTAAAAATAAGGATAAGGTTTCGCGGACCATCAAAAATAAGGGTAATGTTTCACAGACTGGCAGAAGTCTATAGATAAATTTTCTTAAAGATGTAAACTGTTTAGCCTTAGATAAGGTTTTATATATATATATTGTAACTGTCAGAAAACATGTGACTCATAAACATAGTGCAGAATTCGACCACCATACAGAACAGCACCATCGAGTAGCGAAGCCACCCATGGTACTGAGTTCGAACATAGTTTATCGGTTCCACACTACAATCCACGAAACAACGCATCTGACGCGACATTAGTAAATATTTCCTTAGGCACGGTGGTCAGGGATATGCAAGAGACTCATGATTTTCTCGAGTTAGCCAATCACCAAACTAATATTAATTAAACATTCATATTTACATAATCGAGGAAATATTATATAGAATGGGTATCGAATAAATGAAATGTAACTGCAGACGTATAGTTTAAAATTCTTTATTAATACATTTTAATAACACAATCTAATAATATTTTATGGATTAACAGCTTCAGTAGCGGGATTTGTGACATGATTATATTTTAAAGAATACATTTATTTATTTAGACATTATTTTATATTGAGGATTTCAGTATCGGTATTTCCGATACTGTAATGTTTACAAAAGGAATACATTTATTTGAAGGCGTAATCTAGCTACCTAAAATTCTCGAGTAAGTATTTCTAATGCATGCCTTGGGGAATTTATACCTTTGCAATGCAAGAGTCTAAAGTATGGGTTATAAGAGTAATGGCAGATATATATTTATTTAATTAAAATATTTATTTATAACTAAGGGCAAACATTTATTTGAGAGTGAATTATGAAGATAATGCAGAGACGGAGTGATATATATAGAATAATAAAACGAAGTAAAGGAACACATGGTACGCTTTAGAAAGGCGATATGGAATGGCAGTATATCGAAACTGCAAGGCCGCGAATGGGTTTATAAGAATGTCGGACTGGTCTCTGCCGTGGCCCAATGAAGTAAGGTGTCACATAAGCATAACCAGGGACAAGCGGTACGTGGCGCAATTTGCCGGCTGGCTGCATGACATTGTCAAATCCTATGGGAGCACCCATTAAGCCCACTTGTGTAGGACAACTGGGGTTAATTTCAACCCTGAAGAATCCAGAAATTTCACGGCAGAATGGGTCATCGCATCTCTAAAATGTAACACATGTATACTGTATAAACGGTTATGATGAGATTTAAATAGATTTCTGACTTGGCCCTACATTACCAACATTTACTCAAGAACTCTGGCGACTCTCAAAGAAATGGGATTTTCTAGAATTATTCATTAAATTTAATAAATACAAAATATATATAAACTGGGAGTTATTACAACTAATATGCCAGCCATTTGCGAAGTAGTAGACCCTGCATTACAATAATGATGCACTGAATGCGTGTCGATTTATATGAAAGTAAAATTATTTAGGAAAGTAAATATTAATGAAAATTGGACACACATTCATTGTTTTAAGCGATCATAGATTTAAACTTTGAAATTTGAGACAATTATGAGCATGCAATAATTAAATAATAACTATAGATAAAAATGTAGATTATAGAAATACGCACCCAAGAAAGATAGAGTGAGGTAAGCTAGATTATTAAATACATTTACACATTACATTAATTATTCAATTTTAGCTATACATATGGTAGTTTTTACATTTTATAATTTAGATAAGTATTATGAAGAAGAGCTATAGCATATTATTAGAGTGCTCTAGAGTTTGAACACAGACAGGTACCTGTTTTATAAGAAGTTTTCTGATTCCATTAGTTTAGCAGCAAAAAGTTCACGAGTGGCAATTCTTTCTTGTATTTAGATATTCATTTAATTTCATGGCAGCAGCAGCTTTCTCATTCATTTCAGGCAGCAGATCTTCATGGTGAATTTATGATGGGCAGTGGAAAGTTCGCATCCGATAGGCCATCTCCCGATGGAGAATAATCTAGGTGCTTTACTCAGTCATACCTTGGCAGGAACAAATTACTTTATTATTTTTGGAGACTCTCAGTGATCGAGAGCAAAGCTAAAGTTTAAGTGAATGTCTCCAGCAAGTCTAAGATGGCCTCCTTTTTTTATCTTGATCTCCCACATTTTTGTTAAGATATTTTTAGGTTCTACTTAATCTGCCCTGAGGATAATCAATGTATTTTGTTGGTTTTTAATTAAAGAAAGCTGCCGTTCTATTGTTTACATTTTACATTTACTAATTATATTTTGGGGAATTTTTCTTTAATTAATCTATTATCTATCACTGACCGATGCTTTTCAATTTCAAAAACAAAAAGGGAACATAAGATTATTTTAACTTTTAATTAAATATTACATCAGATATTTTTAGAATTATTAATAAATGAAATTTAAACAAAGCAATAAATACGAACTTTATAATCCAAAATAAATGATTAAAATTATACAAAATTATATAACTAAAAGAAATCTAAATTATATTATTTTATTCCTATTTATTGCCTTTAATTTGAGATCGAAATGTGTGCGTGTTTATGCTGAATTCTACATATATTTATACATTTTTAATATTGTTACACACACAATTCGATATCAAAAAGTTTAAATTTGGGCGGGATAGACCGGTCAGTGAGAGGCGACAGAAAAAGGTGAAACTTAAGATTCGAATACGAATCTTACTGTTTCAATATATATATATATGTAGTTTGTATAATAAAAAAAAACTTTTTTTTTTTTTTAATTTTGAATTTTTTTAGAAAAGTAATAAAAAATTTAATTTTATCCCCTCCCCCCATATACATCTGTGATAACTAGAAAAACAAATTAATTTATGTATGATAGATTAGATTTTGTTTTCAATCTGTTTCTTTTTTTTTAATTGGATAAAAATGAGATGAAAAAATAAATAAAAATTGTTTATATTAATTAAAAGTTTAAATTCTTATTATTCTGTTATTACTAACTTTCTTGCCAGTCTACCATGGATCAGTAAAAAACTTCTGCAGCCCGGCACCGGTCCACAGACCAAGGGTTGAAGACCACTGCTTTATACAAATAATTTTGAACCACAATCAATCAATTGCAGAATGAACATCTCATCAAGAACAATCGTTTCTCTTTCTCTAGGCTCTCTTTTATATCACACCAGCAATTTCTTCATTGTGCAGAAGAGTTACTTCTAATTCTTTTATAATCTTTTAGGACCCAGTTTAAGACTTCATCAATTCATCTGTCTGTTGGGTTCAGTTAGGCTTACATCTATAAACAAATAAGTATAAATATATTTTATGATATATATTTATTAATGATACATAAATACAAATATACACTCATATTTTACACTATTTCCAATGGCTATGCTTAGCATTCTAGCAATAAAGATGTTCCAACATTATGTATCCATCTTTGTTAGCATATTTGTCTCTTAAACTAGTCTCACAGCCTGACCATTGCTTTCAGGATGGAATGGTGGTGAACACTATAGTTCAATGCTGTTATCGGCATAAACATTTTCGAATACTGCTGATTTAAATATTGTGACATTGTCTAAACTATAGTTTTAGGTAGGCCATATATAACAAATAGCCTCCTAAGAAATTCACTAGTTGCTGTGAAATAGATTGATGATACTTCCACTACTTCCAGCCAGAAAAAAAGTAGAACACTATTAGTAATAGTTTGTTTCTCCATGGACTTTCATGGTCAGCATGAATTCTGGTCTGGGAGCATTCCAGTTTAGGGCCTTGAACTGTTTTATTTTTTTCTGGTATGTTTTGGTTCATCTCATGGACTTTAGACCCAATACCAGAATCCAAAGTAGGATACCACACATGTTGCTAGCATATTTATTGTGATGAACCCTGGATGACCACTAGATAACAAGTTGAGCACCTGAGATTTTCCAGCTGGAGGAATCACAACTCTGATTTCCAAATAATGCAGTTATTTTCAATTGAGAGTCCTATCCTTTGAGTTCAGTAGACTAGATGAAACTCATAAGGTTTTTAGTTTGACCAACCCTGTTGCATTCATTTTAGTAACTTTTGGAATATAGGGTCATTAATGGTACATCCAGGAACTGATTTACTGTGTATTCTGAAGATAATTGATTTATGGCATTTTTATGGGGAATTTGTTTCCCCTCAATGAATTCCAGTTTTAAATTATAACCTGATAAACATTGACCCACCTTAGCATTGAGGCATGATGAGGGATTCTTTTCTCAGAAGTAAAGATACCCAGCATGCCATTTATCAAGTCTAAGGCATCTCTGTCAATCTGACCATAGTTTTTCTCAGCTTTTGAGAGACACATTGATGCAAGTGCAATAAAACAGTGTGTTCTGCCATCATTTCTATAAGACAATACTCTTGAGTTTGTTATTAGGTCTTTTAGTTTTTTGAAAGCTCTATCATGGTTACTGTCCCACTTCCAGACTCCATTTTTGTCCAATAGTCTGTTCAGCCTCAGTTTTATTATATAAAAAACTGTCATAGTAATTTATGAGGGCCAAAAAAGACTGTAGTATTTTCTTGTTTTCTGACATCTTTGCTTTATTAATTGTCATGATATTTTTGGAGTAGCATAAATACCACCAACATCTATCCTAAATCCTCAAAATTCCAAGTTCTTAGCTTCAAATATGCATTTGTCAAGTTAATTTTAATGTCAGGTTTTAAACATATCTAGGAATTTCTAAGTGGAACTCCAGAGTTGTTGTAAAGTTCTAGCCACTAATAAACAAATTATCAAAATAAGGTAATTCTCACAAACCCAAACATCATCATTTTCTTTGATGATTAAATAATTGGGGTAGAACATTCTGAGTAGGTATCAATATCTTTGCAGCCTGACACCTTTCAAGCTCAACTTCCACTTTGGCTCTCAAGGCCAGTGGCAGTGGTCTGTGTCCCAAGTACAGACCCATTGTCTTATCAAATACTTCAGGGTAGTTATTTTTTAATTTTTACATGTTGAGAGCTGGTTCACTTTTGTAACTGAAAATACTAAGTGACTGAATCAGTCATGGCCTAATAAATTGCTATATTCACTGATGATACAACTAATGGTAGTTATATAGCCTTGTTGTGCATTGTAACTTTAACTCTTGTCTGTCCCAAGACGATTATTTAATTGCCCTGGTAATGATTGTTTTTCTGCTAAGAATGCACTTAAATATTTATTATTTTTATTGATAACCGATGTCTTTTTTGACATAATGGGCACTGTAGACACTATGTCCAGTTCCATTGTTACATGCATATTATTAATGAATATTCTGCTTTTGAAAGCAGATTCAATCCTCTCACATTATTTATTCAGACATTTATTTTTTTAAACTTTAAATTGCCTTTTTTTGCACTTTGAATAAAATTAATCTATTCTTGACTTGTTGTTTTTTTAAAAAAACAAACTGCTCTTGTGTGATCAATATGCTTGCAATAAGTACATACTGTATACCAGTGTGGAGATTTGGTGTATGCATGTTCGGTTGGTCACATCTATAACAACACTTTTCACTCATTATTGTTGATTTATGTGAGCAGAACTTTCACTATCAGTTCGGTGCTCACTCAATGCTTTGAATTTATAATCAATTTTTAAAAGAGTCACTTATGACAAAGCAAATTCAAATATTTCATCAGGATCCATTAGGAGCTTGACTCTGTGATTCGATTCCTCATATCACATAAAATGATCTCACAGAACTTCATTAAGGAAGTCTTTGAAATTGCATTTTAACACTAATGTACATATTCTAACAGCAAAATCTACATTTTTTTCTCCTTCCCTCATACACAAAGATTGAAATTACAGTTGGGAATGGTTAGCATGAAAACATTGATTAATAGAGACCATGCCTTGTCAATGTGTGAGTTATAACCTCATAAGTCTGGGGTCCGATTAAGGACACTAGCATGGCTAGTTTTACTCAGTCATTTTAACATGATTAACCTGTAAATAGAAGATTATTCAATCTTTATAGCTTAGCAAATTCTTTGGATAGGTTGGATTGAATGCTTCAATTGAGCCAATATTAGCCATTTTGTTATTTTTTCTTCTATATATCATACAAGAGAAAATTTCCCTAGTTTATGATAACCACAGCTTGGAATGGTTTCTTAATAATTATTTGATGAGTTACTTACTGTTTGTGTAATTCAATTTCCAATAAAGACAAAATTCAACAACACACTGGGTGACATTTCTGTCATTTCATTTTATAAATATTTTATAGACACAAACAACATGTGCACTCAATAATGACCCACGAAGGCAAAAGTTTGTTGTTTTAAATTTTTTCCAGCCATGGGGAAATTTTTTTTATATTTTGTCAACTGTGCCAAATCTGTTGGGTTTAGTCAGGCTTATACCTATAAAACAAATGAGTATAAATATGTTTTACGATATACATTACACTTTATTTACAATGTCTATACTTAGCCTGCTACTGTTGGTGGGGTCCAGTTTCTAGTTCAAGTGTGAAGTGTGGAAGAAGGGACTGTATATGTTCTTATAGATTTTCTACCTACTTCCAGCTGTAACTTAATAGCCTGTCTTGTGAGTGTTTGCAGCAACCCTTCCAGGTGTACCATAACACCTTGAATCAAGCTGTCCTTTGCCTTTAGCAGCTTTCAGTCCTGAATGTGGAATTTCTTATTGTGTAATCATTAGCTTAAATAGATGTGTTGTGGAAAACGTAAATACTGCTGTTCAGGTTAAAAGTAATTTTCTTAAACTATATAGGAGAATGTGGATACTTCTATGCAGATCTAACAGTTGTTCTCTGACCCTATCTTCAAAAAAGCTGACTATTTATTGTGAAATCCCCAACTTTAATGATAACAATTGGACTCAATGAGCATCCTCGTCTATTGGCCTATTCTTGCCATTGGCTATGTGTTATCTCTTTATGTATGCATTGGTTAGTGATAATGAATGCTCAATCTTATTGAAAAGTAATCTGGTGTAGTACATTATTTGAAGACAAAATGAGATATGATACTATCAGAATTTCTTTTAGGAATAAGTCTAGCCCAGCTATATTGAATCTTTTGATGTCAGTAACATTTATTTGTTCTCTCATCCATGGATTTCATTTTCATCCCTCTTTATTACTTTTAATTTATATCTCTCCATAGTTCATTGAGTTGTCTGAAGTTTCTATATTGCTTTTCTGTTAGGTATTGAAGTCTTGTATCCAAAAGTAATAGCTGGTAGAACCTATTTATCAGAAATCTTATTTTTCAAACAATTAGACATATTCTCCTTTGATATTAGACATTCCCTTTTAATCTTGAGTTATTTTTATCAAAAATCTTCCACCCAAGTTTAATTTTATGATTAATTTTATCCATTATGTTTAATAATCTCATGAAACTTTTTTTAATTCATGATTATTAATCTTTAGGTTTTTTTATTGAGAAAGACCTTTGAACATACCTTAATCTTTTTAACATTCAATTTTATTAGTCTTACTTACTTTTATTTGATAACTCGTGCAACATTTCCTGAAGCCCTGAAGCATTATTTGCAAAAACAACCACATTATCTTAAAAATGTAGATGATTTATATAATCTGCATTTTTTTTTATTCTCTTAGTATTCAGTTTTATTTTAAAATACATCTTGTAAAACTACTGTAAATATGGAGTCACTCTGTCGTACACTCTTCTCAATGCCCTAATCTTCCTTGTATGACTATGTAATCTAATCATCGCTGTGACATTTTTATAAATATTGTTCAGAATATATTAATATCCTGGGACTATATCTTGACAATCCAATGCTTTAATCAGAAAAGAAATGCTTATAAGTCAAGCGATGGTGACCTAGTGGGTAGCATAGCTGCCTTCTAAGCAGCTGGCTTGTGTTTGCTTCCTGGTCAATGCATTTGACACATGAAAAAAAAAAAAGAAATGCTTATAGAATCAAATTTCTTTTTTATTATCACATAAATTCAAAGCATAATGGTAACTTATTATCAACGGTCATTTCCATAACTTCTCACAAATCTTGGATTTGATCCATTGTGTTAAAACTACTTTTAAATCCAGTTTATTCTTTTGGCTGATTAAAATCCATAGACGAGTTACAATTATTTTGAAGAAAAAAATGTATAGAAATTGTAAAAGACTGATAGGTCTGTGATTTATAATTCTATATCACCTTCTTTTGAATAATACTACTGGATTCTTAAAATAATCTGCTACATCTTTATCTTTTAATCATTTGATGAATAACTTTGCCGACAATTTTTCTATTTCTTCATCTGCTTCTTTAGAGATATCCATAGAGTTATGGAACTATTCCTTTCTTTGTAGATTTAATTGCATATCTAACGTCTTCATTTAAAATGCTGGGCAATTCAGAAATGTAATAATTGTAGGGGATAGTTTATTTTTCTATTTTTTACAGCTATTTAACTGTTTATGGAAATATACCACATTTTTTATGGTGAGATCTCTATTTTTAGTAATAATTCCATATTTTCTTTTTGTAGAAATAATTTTTTTTATCAACAGCAAGATTTTATAACACTTTTACGATTTTTATTTTCGTCTATTACTTTTCTTGATAAATCATAATTATATTTTTTTATATCGTTACTAATTCTTTTTCCACCATTTTATAAAACTCGGATAGTCAATTCTTTTTAATGGATTATTATATCTGTCTTCTTTTTCTTTATACATTGGCTTGTCTTGCACAAAATTTACAGATAAATTGCGTCTTCTTTTTCGTACTAGCCATCTCTATCGCAGTTTTTAAGAGTGATCACTAATTTTCTTATTGATTTCATTCAAATCTAAGACAATTTCAATTAATTAGAATATTTTTGAAGGTTAGGAATATCAACTATGAATATAAATTTATCTTAATAACTTTTGTTGCTCTACTTTTGCACTAACACTATCTTACATTTCTTTAATCTATAATGACTTTCCTGTGATTAAATCTATTAAGAATGTTACCGTCCTGGAATACATATTTCCTGTTAGTCAAAGTATAATCCAATTCTGTTGTATCTTTACTTGATTGCTTCCATATCCATTTCCGTTTAGCATTTTTCTCAAAGATAGAATTCTAATATATAATTTTTGTTATCACCATAATCAATTTTACTCATAGCATTTTTATCTCTCCATCATTTAACGATTCTAACATTAAAGTTTCTCTCTTGACAAATTTAAAATGTTGTTTAGTCTAACTAAAAGTCTTTTGTACATTTATATAAAATCCTTATGAGAACGTGTTGGAATATAACACTGTATTATCTGCATTCGGTAGCTTCCATTCAATAACTAAACTTCTAATTCCATCTGACATAACATCAATATCCATAGTGCTGTTTTTCCGGTTTTAATTTTTTACGAATCCCACTCTACATATGCTTCCAATATTTGTGCCTTTGTAGTAAAGTACATGTCCATTTTGTATTTGTACAATTATTTGTCTCTATATCTTTCTGGTAGTTTTTGTGCCTTGTAGTAAAGTACATGTCCATTTTATATTTATAAAACTATTTGTCTCTCTCATCTCGTAGCTTTACAAAGTCTGACACTGTTACATTTAAGATTAGACAATTATTCTTCCAATTCCTGCAATCATCCTTCATTTGAAAATGATCTTCATTTGTAAATTCTAAACATATAACCATCATAGAATTGGTTTCATAATTAGGAAATTATTATCATCTTCCACTTTCGACTGCCTATTGTTACCTTGGCTGGAAATAATGATAATAATTTCATTTTGTCTTTCATAATTCTTCAAGAAAACTCAGTTGATATTTCAGTACTTTCTTGATCTTAAAATCAGAAAGTATAAAGCTAATAAACTCATTGTACTTGATGGCGTATGTTGGTGAGAATTAATGTTGGTATACTATATAAATAACCATAAGTAATAACAGCTGAATTAGGAATTTGCCCTGCTCATTTCATTGGAATTAGCAGAAAAATCCTTTTCACAGCGATTTTTTATAAAACAAACAACTAAAATACTTATAAATGCCAAGCGTTGTTAGCCGAGACGTCAGCGCAGCAGCCTTACAAGCAAGCAGTTGGTTGCAGACGCTTGTTGCGGGTTCCGGCCGATGCTATGACATATGGAAAAAAATACTTATAAATACATTATCAAAGTCTCGTGCATCGTAGTTAATCCATTTTACTGTCTTGAAAATCCTTCTGTTTTTAAATAAAACTTAGTAGATAGTAAAATTATCAAAAAACTTAGTAGATAGTTAAAATGTTTAAAAAAAATATATTCCTAGTCAAATTATCAACAAGTAAAAACTTTTAGCTTTTATTAACTATGGTTCAGCTTTTATAATATGCTGTAAAATTATCAGTTTACTTATTACTTTTGTTCCTATAGTTTATAGAAAATAATGTAAAATTACTTAGTGCAGTTTAGCAGTAATAATGCAATGAACTCGAAGTTCCAAGTTGCAGCAAAACTAAGCCTGTCCTTTTTCATTCTTAATATCATATGACCTCTCAAGCATCAATTATTTTGATTTTATTTTACTACAAGATGACACTATTTTATGTGCTTATTGTATTTCGTTTAGATGAATTTAAAACACTCTACCAATTTTTTTTTTTTTTGAAATATAAGAAAATACAACTCCTTCCAAGGGGCATTCCATGCTATACATGTATTCTTCACTTTACCCACATCACAACCTTTTACAAATGTTTTTATCATTTGTTCAGTATTTATCAATACCAAAGGATTGTATACGGTTTACAGGGATCAAATCTTCCTCCCTCACAACTCCATCACAAGTCACGTGAAGAGTTAGTATAATCATTAATGTGTTTATCTAAGTTGATTAGTATCAAAATGCGTGAAGGCTGCAAGTTTATCATTTGTAAACCAATTTGTAATTTTATTCGTACGAAGTATAAAGATTTTACTATGGAATCGAAGATCATGTGACCATTATGCTTAATCTTAGCGTTTTTAAGTGAAAGTTTAAAAAAAATCTAGAGTCATTATTCTGTATTTCAACGCTTCAACTTCTAGTTCTGCGGTTTTGAGTCATATACCTGCGTTTTATTATTAAATGGGAGTCAAATATTCTGGAGATTATGTACACAGCATTTTTATAGAATGACACTAATTATTTGATTCATCAGGTCCCATATCCATTATGATGATGGTGATGGAATTCCATTCATCTCAATAGTAGTCGCTTGTTATTTTCTTTGCTATCAAATGAATTTTCAAAAATCTTCACTAATTCCTAGTATCTAAAAAAACATTACAGTTTTAACAAGTTTGATCGTTGTTAGCCGAGAGATCATCGCAGCCGCCTTATAAGCAAGTAGTTGGTTGCAGACGGTTGTGGGTTCGCCTCCCGGCCGATGCTATGACATATGAAAAAAAATCTCTTCTATGATGAATGTTTTGATGATTATTCAAGAAAACAAAAAATGTCAATTCTTTTATGTTTCCACGATCAATTTTTATGTTAGCTGCTTTTTAATCCTAGCTTTTCACTCTGTTAATTTTTTTTAAATCAGAACACTGAAATCTTTTGTTTTCGTCTATATATATATAAGATATCAGCATATTTAAAGTTTATTAATATTTTTTCACTCAATCCTAAACTTGTATATGTTTTATCCAAATGTGGATTCTCACATTACACATTCCTACATTAGTTTAAAAGTTGACTATGCGACTATGGCTAATTCTTTTTCTTATATGAAACAAATCTATTTCAACTTAAATATTTTTATCTGAAGTTTCTTGACTCGGATATCCTTTAAAAGTACAATGAAATATTACTGACGAATATATAAGAATATTCCATAACTTAGTTCAGATAACTAAATAATATCGCTTCTCCAAATATGAGAAAAACGGAAAAATCCCTTGTAATAAATTAGAGATTATAGTATCATTTAGAGAAAATTATTATTGCAAAAACTATAAGAATCCAATACCGGAAACAACTGATAAAATTTAAGAGTATAGGTTTTAATGTAAAAAAAAAAAAAAAAGACTCGAAGACTGCTTTATATTCTTCTGCTTTAAACAAAATATTTATCAGATTTTGACAAATTACTCTTTTAGTTATAATTTTGTAAAAGTTTTGTGTCTTATCTTTCTCCTTGAACGAAAAGATATGATATCATATCTATATTTAAGCTGACGTGACTATAATTTTTTCTCCCAATAATGAAATTTTAATATCCCTTTTTGAACGTGGATTCCAAACAAGTTCCATATTCAGTAATAAGAAGAACAAAAGCTCTGAACAATTTGTATTGTATTTAATTCTTAAATAATCTGCTGTATCTGAACACTGTTTTTATAACTTTGAGAGCTCTGATAAATATGAATTCAACTTCGCATGACAAGATCCATTATTTGTAAATGCTTAGATCTTTTTGTAAAGTGTATTATTATTATTATTATTATTATTATTATTATTATTATTATTATTATTATTATTATTATTATTATTATTATTATTATTATTATTATTATTATTATTATTATTATTATTATTATTATTATTATTATTATTATTATTTTTGACTAGATGAATTTAGTGATGTCTATCGAAACTAATTAATGAACCACTAATGGACCTGTTAATTCTACTGTTTTTTAATTTTTTCTGCAATGACCTTTTCTTCCTAAAGACTTCAACACTTTGATTATTTGCGCTCTCCCTTATATTTTTTTTTAGCTACATATTTCTAAATGAAAGAAATCAAAAATGCACTTTTCAGAAGATCTTTGATATAATTTTTATAATATAAATAGGCGTTGCTTGTCGCATGAAAGTCATAAAACTTGTTTTTTTTTTAAGAATTCTGTTATTATTTATTTGTTTCTGTAGTCCATTCTAATGAAGAAATAATTTTACAATTAGTAGACTCTAGAAAATCACATCTAGCAAGTTGAAGAACATACATATCTTTATGATACTGGTCCTAAGTCTTACCACTTTACAATAAATTGAGAAAAGGAGTAGCGCGCTATAATTTTTTTTTTTTTTGCAAAACATTATTTTTAATATATATGATAAAGGGTTTTATGGAATAAGCTAATAATCAAAATTATAATGATATGGGTACTCAGACTCCATGGTTATCACATATCTGACCCAAAGTCTGACCAACCTACCACAAACACCAACATAACTGTACCACCATCCCTTCTGGAACACTCATCTATTTAAATGCACTAAAAACAGGCATGGCAGGGTTGCATCAGTTATGAAAGCAATCCTGCCATGTCTTCCATCCATACCAACACTCTCTCCAACCCACATTGCCAATGAAACCATGAGAAAACCTGCACACAGAAAGAAGATCCAGCAACCCAAAAAATAACACATTGATCTGTCAGTGCAGATTTCACAGACAATTGCCACACTGCCATGGGAATTGCTAACTCCTCACCTATATTACTGAGGCAACCCAACCACATATATAACTAAAAACCTAGTTTGCATTCGTATGAAAAGCAATCCAGAGCATGTCAAATTTATGCAATCTTGTGTAAATCAATAAATCAACTTTTACATATAGAAACTACAGGTACAAATTGCCCAAGTAACCACAGCAATCCAAGCTATGTAAAATCGTTGTAACTAATCCAGAGCAAGAAAAAATTCCTGTAATCGCATGTAGAACAATAAATAAACTTTTACATATAGAAACTACAGGTACAAATTGCCCAAGTAACCACAGCAATCCAAGCTATGTAAAATCGTTGTAACTAATCCAGAGCAAGAAAAAATTCCTGTAATCGCATGTAGAACAATAAATAAACTTTTACATATGTAGATCTACATCTATGAATTGCCCATGTAACCACAGCAGTCCAAACTATGTAAAACCCTTGAAACTAATACACAGCATGTAAAAATTCCTGCAATCCTATGTAAACTAATAAATCAACTTTTATATATGTAAACCTACAACTACGGATTGCTTATGTAAACACAGCAATCCAAGCTATATAAAAACTCTTGTAACTCTCTTTAACAAATAAAGTTTATCACTGAAACATAATAATAATGATGATGGTGATGAAAGAATTTTGTTTTTATTAATGTTAATTAAATTCAGAAATATATTTTATACTTAGTTTCAACCTCATACATTTTCTAATATTAATAGGATGTTTAAGTTTAAAGTTTGTTGTAAATAAATAAATTAAATTATGTAGTAGTTCATATATTTTAACAATTTTGATATAAAGAAATTTGAAAGTATTTTTACACATACGCACACATACATACACGCAAACTTTAACGCAGCAATTTCAAAATGTTCACTATCTAAGAATAGGTAATGCTTATCAGTCTTATTATTACAGGCTAATTTAAATTTTATTATTATTTTTGCACTGTAAGACTTTTTTTGAATGATTGCGGAATGCATAATAAATATGGAAAACTTCGTTTAGAAATTCATTTTCTACAAAATTGCAATATTAGTTATTCAATTTATTCTACTAAAATGTTTTTTAGAACTTTCATGTAGTATCATTTATTTTTCTTTATTTATTTATTTTCTTTATTCAGAATACACACTAGAATCTTCGCCGCAGAATATGTAGTCGTAAAACCGGCTTTGCTGTTCCTTGTAAAATTGTTTTGCTTACGTGTAAGAATTTTTTCCATACCGGTGTTTACGCTAAATAAGTATTCTAATGCGGTCAGTACGAATTTATATACGAAAACAAGGCCCATTTCTTTTACGAATAGTTTTAATCTTTACAATACCTCTAGCGATTGTGTTTTATGTATTATCAGGTGACACAACGGACGAAACAGATCAAAGGAATAACTTAAAAAAACAATTATTTCAAAATGATTTCCAACGGATAGCTATAACAATAACATCTTCCCATAAACTTAAAAATCGAAAATTTGTTTTACAAAAACAGGACGTAATTGGAAAAAAAATTGACTTCCAAAAGCATATTGCGATAAAAGTGCGCTCCACTAAAGTACGTTCCAGTAAAATTAGGCAACGAAAATTCTTTCACAATCTAATTATTAGTACCAGAAATTATTCTGGTCCCGGAGAAATGGGGAAAGCGGTTGTGTTAAACTCAGAAGAATCTCGACTGGCCGAAGAACTCTATGAGAAAGAAGCTTTTAATATAGTAGCCAGTGATAAAATTTCCTTAGAACGAGAGATTGAAGATCATCGCCATCCTTTGTAAGTAAATTTATAAGATTTTTTAATTAGCAACAACAACAAAAAAACATATAGTCGAATGGTTTATTGTTTGAGAATTCATAACAAGTTCTAGGTCTGGAAGCGATAGAACTGGACCGCTATCCATGGGCTTTGACTTTCAACTCGGGTAATCTTAACTACCATTACCCGAAACTACGCAGAGCATTATATACGCATAAAGTATGTTTACTCAATATGATATTGTATGAAACGTTTATAGTTTTTTATTACATCTAATGATATTTTCTCGTGACATGGATTCAAATTTGAATGGTTATTAGAAATTTAGTCTGATAGGAATTTCTCAAATAATCAGTTCATAAAATAAACGATTGAGTTATATAAGAGTTAATGTAATACCTGCCCTGTTTGGTTTAATATAATGTGATG
The DNA here is from genome assembly GCA_028023455.1 of Epiperipatus broadwayi. NCBI lineage: Eukaryota > Metazoa > Onychophora > Udeonychophora > Euonychophora > Peripatidae > Epiperipatus > Epiperipatus broadwayi. The sequence goes on from JAQFVV010006247.1 coordinate 1,092,437, forward strand.
GCGAATGCATGAACCAAAAGTCTATCGATCGCAGATCAGTTCTGTCATTTCCGGTGTTCCACCGCAGAAACGCAAAGTTATTAAAATAACTGCAAATATTTGAAATACAGGCACTCTTCACATACCTGGAGCCTAATTGTAAATATAGGAATTTGAACTCAGACTTTCAAGTACCTGTCGACTATCCACACTATCTCATGCCACTGATACACATGACGACACACGTGTAGAAAAGGTACTTAATCACCAATTGACTATTTCATGCTAAAGCAGCACTTATCAGTTGGTCCAGATTATCATCTTCCACACGTATATATAATCAGTGTTCAGTTTACATTAAGATAGCAAATCTTCATTAAAGTATAAAAATTTTATCTTGATATTAACTAAACACTGATTATATATGTGTGGGGGAGATGATAATCTGGACCAACTCGTGAGTGCTGCTTTAGCATGAAATACTTCTATTAGTGATTATTTACCTTTTCTACATGTGTGTGGTCATGCGTATCAGTGGCATGAGATAGTGTGGATAGTTGACAGGTATTTGAAAGTCTGAGTTCAAATTCCTACAATTAGGATCCAGCTATGTGAAAAGTGCCTGTATTTCAAATATCACATTAAGCCTGCATCCTGCCCATCACTCTTCTATATATTTAAATAGATAAGGTCCTATACATGAGGGGTCAGAGTGACTTGAAGTCAACATGGGCATGGCAATAATATTGGCATCAGCATGATATTTTGGCTTTTCATCATCAGATTTTCAGTGGTACGGATGGCTGAAGAGTTGGAGGTTGGAGTAGATTGTAGCTTGTCCATTAAAGTATAAAGATTTGCTGTCTTAATATAAACTGAATATTGATTATATATATGGGTGAGAGATGATAATCTGGGCTAACTGATGAGTACTGGTTTAGCATGAAATACATCTATTGGTGATTATTTATTTTTTCTACATGTGTGTGGTCATGTGTATCAGTGATATGAGATAGTGTGGATAGTTAATGGGTACTTGAAAGTCTGAGTTCAAATCCTTTATATTTACAATTAAGCTCCAGGTATGTGAAGAATGCTAATATTTCAAATATTTACACATTTAACTTGCTTCCTGCCCATCTCTCTTCTATGTATTTAAATGGATGAAATACTATATATGAGAGGTCAGAGTGACTTGAGGTCAACATGGGCATAACAATAATATTGGCATCAGCATGGGATTTGGGATTTTCATCATCAGATTTTCAGTGGTATGGATGGCTGAGGAGTTGGAGGTTGGAGTAGATTGAAGCCTGTCCATCAAAATATGAAGATTTGCTATCTTAATATAAACTGAACATTGATTATACATATGGGTGGGAGATGATAATCTGGACCAACTGATGAGTCTGGTATAGCATGAAATACATATATTGGTGATAATTTATCTTTTCTACATGTGTAATATGAGGGGACAGATATGTTTTACATATTTGGTCATGTAAATCTACTGTTATCTTTATATTTGGTAGTTTGTTTCCTTTTTCTTTCAAATAATCATTACTTAAACTTGCTTAATACTTATGTGTGTGGTATGTAATGTTCTTGCTAGATTTCTCAAATAAAAACAAAACTTGGAAAGTTAGGCAGTTGTTGGATGGTTTTAACCTTATCTAATATTATTATGATGTCAAATTACCAATGGTCAATTAGATGACTAAGATCTGATATTTATACACATACACACAAATTATAAGCACATTGGGAAATTTTCAACTAGCATACCAAACATCATTTTCTCTTCCTGTTCATGCTATTTATATATTTATACATTGAGGTTATTAGATAGATAGGTAGGTAGGTAGATAGATAGATAGAAAGAAGAAAAAGAAAGAAAGAAGAAAGAAGAAGAAGAGGAAGAAGAAAGAAGAAGAAGAAAAAAAAAAATAGATAGATAGATAGATAGATAGATAGATAGATAGATAGATAGATAGATAGATAGATAGATAGATAGATAGATAGATGGATAGATGGATAGATGGATAGATGGATGGATGGATGGATGGATGGATGGATGGATGGATGGATGGATGGATGGATGGATAGATAGATAGATAGATAGATAGATAGATAGATAGATAGATAGATAGATAGATAGATAGATAGATAGATAGATAGATAGATAGATAGCTGAATGGACAAGATGCATGATGGATAGATGGTTGAATGAAAACATGTGAATATATGGTTGATGGGTGAACAAATAGTTTAATAATGTAGACTGAGATATAGATAGATAGAAAAATAATAAGATAGACAAAATATTGATTAAGTGATTGATAGACAAATAGATAAATGGGTGAATGGTTGATGGATAAATAAGATAGATAAATAAATAGTTGTATGAACACTTGAATACATGATTACAAAGTAAATAGATATAAAGAAACAGAGGATATGTAGGCAGACAGATAGATCAATGGATAGATGGTAGACAGATAGATAGACAAATAGATAAATGAGTGAATGGTTGATGGATAAATAGATAAATAAATAGTTGTATGAACACTTGAATGCATGATTACAAAGTAAATGGATATAAAGAAACAGAGGATATGTAGGCAGACAGATAGATCAACAGATAGATGGTAGACAGATAGATAGATAAATGAGTGAATGGTTGATGAATAGTTATGGGTGAAAAGTTGAATGCCTGACTACAGAGTAGATCGATGTACAGTTGTAGCGAATACCTAGACAGACAGATGGGTAAGTAGGATAGATAACAATAATCATTCTTTAATAGTTTATTTGAAGGTAAGAAATTGGGAGATTAATGATGTATAAAGGTATATTGAAAGCCATCTTTTATATCTATAAGATCTAAATTCTTGATGCCATTATCTGATTGTGAATTGGTTGGAGGTTTTTTTCCTGAAAAGGCTAATGGTAGTTATTTTATTTTCATCAAAATGTAAAATATTAGTTATTATAATGTATATCTGAATAATGAACACATCTCTTAGAACTGTTAGAGGGTTACTTATAAAATTTTCTTAATCAATCTTTATATGAATTACTTATGCAAGCTTTTTACTTTTTCTTGCACATCTAATCAAGTTTGAGTCATAAACCTTATAATAATTAATATTTCTATCAGGAATACTGACAATAAATTTAAGTCTAGGAGCTATTAAAATTCAAGATTGGTATATCTTGCCTAAAACCTGTCTTTGAAAGGGAAAATATTTATTATAGATGGCAACAATATTTTTTTGGAATGGGATATCAAGTGGTAAAAAGAAATTATATGGTAATGGATTTGCAGTAAGGTTTAATTTAGAATTTTTTATTCTTGGAACTTTTCTATTGTCATATCATTAAAAAGTCAATGGTATTAAAATTTGACTGGCATACTAGTTTCTGTGCTTATTTTATTAATAATCGATTCAGTAACAGTGTATAGATAGTTAAAAAAAAGAATAGGTGGCAAATAGACTTCAAAATACTGCTAAGCCAGGCTTTTGACTGAGAATATCTTCATCAAAGTCTGCCGTTATATATATATATATATATATATATATTGTAACCTACCCAGTGGTCAACAGCAAAATTGATTGCATGTCAAAAATTACAATATTACAAGTGATCCAATATCCGACCAGTATTAGGTCAATAATATGCCAATAAACTGTGACTCTCCAGCTTCATGTATTATTGTCATTTATATGATAACTTGAAGAATAACAAATATAATTTTTTTTTAAATTATAAAATGTTATATCTCAATATTATAATTCTGTTAATCTATCTCAAACCAGGCACAGTTAAGTTAAGCAAGAGGGTTCTTTTTACTGCTACTTAATGTGCTCATGCACCAGCATACAAGAAAACATTATAATTTAGATTGTGGTTTGGCCATTTATCTAGATATGATATTAAGATGATAAACTTTATGAACAATATAACATCACCAGTCATCTAATTGTTATGAGACTCATTATATTTGTATTTTCTGCTAGTTAATTGATACATAAACTTCAGTGCTTAAATTGAACAAATCATACATTGGATGATAACAAAAGAGAGTAATGGATTATATTTATACTTCATCCCATCATTTAAGTAATCCCATTCCTCATGTATCAAGGATTACAAAATAAATATACCTTATGATCTCATAAGCTATCTCTATTCATTATATTCAACCCCACAATAAACTTTTATCATTATGATTAATTATGAGTATGTTTCTATATATTGGAACCATGGTATAATTATATAAAATTAAATTGTTTGGTATTAAAATAAGTATCCTGAGCTTCAAACTCAATCCATAGAAAAATATGTCTAATCATGTGTATAAAAATCAATATAAAATATGATTTGGTAATATACCTAAGTAGGGTTATAATTAATAATGAAAATTCAACATGCATACTTGTGTATTAAGGCACTGGTCCTGAGCTGTTAGAAGAAGCCTGAGGGAGAGAGTTTCTGTTTGTATCCTGAGGGAGAGAGTTTCTGTTTGTATTCTGAGCTACCTTGCACTGTATGAAGAAAGGAAGCTGTGTAACATTAAGGATGTTAATTAGATGGTTGAAGCTAGAAAGCCTAGGTAGGGGTTTAAACTAGGATCAGGAGGTAATATTGTGTCTGCTGATTGAAAGTCCCTGCTTGGTCATTCAGTCTTGTTGACTGATTACACAATCTTGACCTTTACAGGATTTTTTTACCAACATGCCTACCAATGTGAGACTTTGAACTACCTTCACACAGTTAGTGGGAGATTTAAAGACCAATCAAAGAGAGATAAAGATAATTTGATATATTTTGTATATAGATTTGATCTTTTATGTATTTATGTATATGTAACTCTAGCATGGCAGAATGGAAATTTTTTTTTGGGGGGGGGGTAATAAGCATAATTCCCGAAAACTTACAAAATTACTATTAAAACCTGGAAGGAGTTTAAATCAAAGCCCTGGGTGAGCTCAAACTTTTTTTCTCAGTTCCAATCTGCAATAAGAATATAAGGGGTAGGTTGGAAATTATATGTATGGAAATAAGGCACAAGTGGAAATAATATTAATATTGTAAATAGTCTTTATTGTTTTTTTTTTTACAAATGGGATGAGTAGTTGTTCCAGCAAACATAAGACAATAATAAATATGTAAAGAAGACATGGATGAATTTTTTTCAGAATAATTACATTACAAAGATGGAACAAAACACTGAGAAGAATGGCTGAGGGAAGCAAACCATTTTGTGAAAAATTTATCACAATGTCACCAATGGAGGACAGTGACAGTGAAGAAGATGGAGGTCAATCAACCGCTGAGAGTAGTAGAGTTCAGAGGTGACAGATGAGAAAACCTGACACCATATTTAAAAAGTTTAAAAGAGATGTTGATATGGTACAATATAATGGAGAAGCAGAAAATGGCTGTCACTGGTTATTTGAGAGACATGGCAAAAGATTGGTGATGGGTTATTCCCCACCAACTACAGATTTGAACAGTATCAAGAGCTGTTATTAAGGACATTTTGGGCCCCAAGAAGATGAGGCTCCCAGACAGTAATTTTTAGACAGGACCTGAGGAAAATCCCTGAGAAACATTGAGAAAGACTATGAGAGACATGTCACAGATATAAATTGAGTGAGGAGCATCATGTAGTGCTTGCTAAATATCATTTAGAGGGAGCAGCCAGGTATTGGTGGATGTGCTTTTATCAAACACCATGAAACTTCAGGATGTAACAAGCATGTGTAGCACAGGTGTGTTTGATTGACAAGAGGTAGATATCTGCATGGGACCTGATTGAAGATGAAAAATGTGCAAATGGAAGGGTATATCCCAGGTGGAGGTATGGCCAGTATACCCCATATCCTGGGAATAATTAACAAAGATTGTGAGCTTTCATGTATTACCTGAGTATCTAGAAACCATCACCAATGATGAGGATCAGGAAAAAGCACAAATGTATCCTGATCAAGAGTTATATAGCTTCACAACAGAGCTACCAATGACATTGGGTAAAGTTGAACATGACAATAAAGAGAAGGCACAGAGGAAAGAGTACAGCATTGGAAAAGGTGATGGAAACCATTAAGAAAATTTTAATTTTAATGTAAATAAGAAACACACAAGAGAGAATATAAGAAAACAAAAACCACAAAGAAATGCAATCATATCCTGATGATCAAGATTTGATCCCTATAATGGCAGATATGCCTATAATAAATATCAAAGAGCACGGAGACATGCAATCATATTGTAAAAAAATCAAGATGCAAGCCCTGCAATAACAAAAGAAATGAATGAGCATGAACAAGACCAATCAGAAGCATAAGCATACTTTGGAGATTAAGGTTTGAACCCTTTTAAATGGTACTAATAACATAGAAGTTGACCATAAACAGGTGGAAGCAAGGACAAGGCATCAGAAGGATGAAGTTACCAATATGCAAAGAGCTTGGAAACCTCAACAGAAGCAAGTGTTGATGAGAAAATGAGTGATGCATAGAACCAAATGAAGAAGAAAAAAGTGATTGACCAACCTACACTATTTTAAGGTGGGAAATCAAAAAGGGTCCACAGTATATGGAAGCCCATATACCAAGAGAAGTAAATGTTATCACAGCAGCCCCTATGACCCAGGAAGAGACCACTCATTAACAAAATAAAGGACTCATGGAAGAATTGACCTTAGAATTGAACCTGAACTCAGAGAACTGTGAGAAAACCTACAATAAGGGAGATAATTAAATATGGTAAAAAATAGGTAGCAGAAGTGAAGGCTAACACAGTAGTAAACTAACCCAATCACTTACATGTCAGTTAAAAAATTACTGTGGAAGGGTAAGTACAATTTTTGGTTATTTTTTTTTTGTACTATAACTGGTCAGATATGAAGTGGTGCATGTCTGCATGCAGATATGTTTGCTTCATATTTGTTTATATATTTCTATATATTCGCAGACATCTTTTAAAAATTATTTTGAATCAGCCACATTTTTAAATAAGTTTTAAAAGAAAATGTTTTATTAAAGAAAAGAGCAAGATCAATTAAGTAATAGAAGTGGAATGTATTTTTTACAATGGGAGATAGGTCAGGTAATAAAAATAAACCATTAGTAAATTGTGTAAGTATCTTGTTTCCTAATCAAGTGAAACAATCAAATGAAAGAGTTTCAATTTTGCATATTTGAATCTCTACACATAAATTAAGATGTAAAATAAGAAATAGAAACAAAAATCACCCATGTGCAAGCATAAAGGACTGCAGAAGTAAAACTAAGATGCATCAGCAATTAGATAAAATTAAGGAAAAAATCCATTAAGAGCTAAGAAAGTGCATCCCAGGCATATGAGAATGATATATAAGAGGGGAATGGGGTATTGTTAGTGATGAACAGCTTATATTTTGAAACTCATTTTGGTGAGTTTTGTAGAAATTATTATTAAAAAATAATTTTATTGAAGTTTTATTGAAAGACCATATAACACAAACTAAGTTTAATTATATATAAAATCTATACAGTACTTGCAACCATGCATGAGTAGTTGGTTGTCCATTTTCCCAGGATCATCAGGCAGTCGGGGTCCTGAAGTTCTATTCCTCATTAATATTCAGTCACCTTTTGCCATTAATATTCAGCCACCTTTTGCTATCACCATGCCAATCCCTACAACCAAGAAGCACTTTGATAGTCTGCTGAGAAGGAATCCTGAAGACCTCCATAATCTAGCTGGTAATATGTATCAGATCAGTATTTAAATTATGTAACTCTAATTAATTACTTATATTTATATTTACACAGTTTTAACCCATTAAATCTAATTTAATATTTATTTGTCAAGGTTTTACTGGCTTCAAATATCTGATGCAGCAAATATTAATTTGCTTATTGTATTTTATTTTATTTATGTTCACTTGAATGATGGAGCCAGTTAGATTTAAATATAGTTCTTTAAAAATGTTTCCCTGGGACAGTGCAATTTAAATATAGTTGTTTAAAAATGTTTGTCAAGTAAAATTTCATTATCACATTTCTGAGAAATCATAATTTTCTGTTATAGAAGGATGGCGATTGTTTAGAATTTAATTAGATATGTAAAACTGAGTTTGCCTATTATGATTAATTTAAGATCAGTTTATCCTTGAATTGATATGTCCAAGAAAATATATATGTAAATGTAAATAATTAATCTAATGATCACATTATACTTCAATTTATATGTTTAAGAAAATATATATGTAAACATGTTTATGCCAAAAAAAAAAACCTTATCTCACATGGTAGAATAAATATGATCCTCTTTATAGTTTCAATTTTATATTTTATGAACAAAAAATGAAAATAGTATTTCCTCAGTATTGTTATCTAGGGTTTCTCATGTGAAGGCAATAATGCAATGTTATATAAATGCCTGTGCTGTTATAAGATGTGTAAACTTATAACACTTGTTGTATATTGGTAAGATAAGCATGAATCGCAAGCTATCAGTCACATTATCAGTGATAATAACCCCCCATATTTTCTATATTATGATATTTAAAGTTTTAAAGCAAGATTTATTAATGAATATTATGTGTGAGTTGGTTATGAATCTTATCCAAACTCTTTGTAATTATTTAGGGAGACTTTGGTTAATAAAAATTTAATTCATGATATTTTGTAATGTGGGTGGAAGGTTTATCTAAATATTATTTATGCTTACAATTTTTGCAGTCCTGCTTCCCATCTGATGTCTTGGTTCATCATCATTATATCTTTGTTACCATTACATCTTCTGTATAGTTCATGCATCATACAGTCAAATTATCTCAGGACAGACCAGATGACATGTGACCAGGTTCCTATTCTATGTATTAGCACTGGTCTAGGTTCTGCAGGAGCCAGAGACTCCTTGTGACCCTAAATCCTAGATTTAGCACATCTTTACTCTCTCCTCTGGAATGCACCCCTGACTAGAAGCAATGCATCTCTGTGGCCAGTACCATTTACTCTTCAGTGTTGAACCATACCATTTGATCACCAAGCTGATCTTATAATTTGATTAGCATTCAGTATGACCATGAACAGCCATTATAAGGAGAGTAGAACCACAATACTTTAAATTACTCATTTGTTTAACCTTCACCTATGCATATGTACCCCTGGATGACTGTAGAATAAAATCTATGCACAGTAGCCCTGTCATAATACATTTCAATTGATTAGTATTTCAAAATTCATAACTGATAGTTATTTATTAAGATTAATCTTTGATTAATTTAGGCACACACACTCATATGTAAATTGCCATGACATCCACTCATAACAATGTAAAGGCCAATGAAATTGTTTGCTTAAATTAACTTGTAAACCACCTATTCATTATATTCACTCCTAAGATAAACTTTTATTATTATGATTAATTAGTATGTTTCTATATGTTGGGACCATGGTATACTTATATAGAATTAAATTCTGTTCAGTATTAAAATGAGCATCCCAAGCTTCGAACCCAATCCATAAAAATGTATGTCTAATCTTGTCTATAAAAATGTCTGATTTAGTAGTACTTGTGTATTAAGGCACCAGTTCTTAGCTGTTAAGAGAACTTTGAAGGAGTTTCTGTTCATAGCCTGAGCTATGTCATGCTGTAAGGCATGTGATGTAGGAAATTGAGACTAGGAAGCCTAGGTAGGGATTTAAACTAGGAGCATGGGTGTAACCCTGTGTCTGCTGGTTGAGAGTCCCTGCTTGGTCTTTCAGTCTTGTTGACTGATTATACAATCTTGACCATTACAATCTCAAAACTAAAGACTTTGTCTCTTAAAAGATAGTGCCAATAAATAATATTTCTAGGCTTCAGAAGTTTCCTGGTGAATTTAAGCTAGAACATGCAAATAAATTGGTTTAAAATTAAGAATTGTCCATGATGGTCATATATCAGTGAGGTCAATAAATAAATTATCTGTTAAGAATTTCTACACAATTGGATGGTGGAGAAAAGCAACCATTTACCAAAAACGTTTTTATCTGAAATTGAAAGAAAAAAAAGTAATATAAAAAAAATTTAAAGTAACAAATTTATAATGATATAATAGCTGGAATTATATCAAATGCTAGAAAAAATAATAATGACAACAAAAGATATAACTGAAATAATAAAGAAATCTTAGGAAAAAAACAAATTCTCACAGTGCAGAACAGCATTTTAGATTTGGAAAAATTGTTTTGGCAATAACAAAAAAAGATGGCATTATTATTAAAGAGAAGGATAACATCATCAGATGTATGGAGAAATTCTATAATAACAATATATGGAACCCTCAAAAAATATTTCTTGACATTGTTCCAAGTGCTTAAAATGAAAAAAGAAACATGCAGTTAAATATATAAAGAATGGAAATGCTCCAACATTATGGAATTATAAGCTACTTTTGAAAAAGTAGATGAAAAGAACAGAGAACTTGTTGGTAAAGTTATATTCAAATTTCTGAATGGTATACCCCATGATTGAAAGAATATAATAATAATATGATATTTAAGCAAGATGAAAAGGAAAGTATAGGAATTATAGATATATTAATTTTTTGTCTGTTGTAATCTTTAATAAGATCAGTACAGATCATTCAAAGATAAATTTGAACTCAACCCAATCAAAAAAAAGGTGGAGTTATGCGTCCAATGTTATTTTTTTAATGTACTAATGATCGTTTATCAAAATATAACAGCAGTAATTAGATTACATAGTCGAGACGAAAAAGATTAACATTGGTAAAAGTATTTCAAGGGGGATCACATCTCTCAAAAATGTTTTATAACACTTTTACAGAAAATATTTTTGTGGATTAAAAAAATAAATGGAAAATACTTAAAAATCACATGTGATACTATCTTAATCATTTATGAGTGAATGTTGAATGTATAGAAAATTTTAAACTTTATTTAAACTTTTCAAATACAAACAACTTGTTAATATTTGAAAAGTTTAAATGAAGTTTAAAATTTTCTATACATTCAACATTCACTCATAAATGATGGAAATAGTCCAGCATATCACATCTTATAATATACCATCATTACAAACCTTCAGACAAATACTTAAAAAATCGATTTGAATTGAAGATTATGTGGTTAATTTTACTTCTTTAGAACATCTAAAAATGTTATAAAGATTATTTGATAAAAACAAATAAAAAAAAATTGAAACAAAGGATAAATGTTAAATTGACTTTAAATAATGTTTGATGCCTTTTAAAAGAAGATTATACTTAATACATAGGGTATATGAGCACAGACTTTCACACGACCCACCACTCTCCACACTACCTCATATCACTGATACACTTGAGCACACGACCCACCACTCTCCACACTATCTCATATTACTGATATACTTGAACACATAAATATATGTGTTCAAGTGTATCAGTGATATGAGATAGTGTGGAGAGTGGTGGGTCGTGTGAAAGTCTGTGCTCATATACCTTATATATTACATATATAGACACAGGTATATAATAACCTTGTGTATTTCAGTTATTAAGGAGGTTATACTATAAATAGCTTGGCATTGTAATTGCTTTTAAAAAAATAACTCGTTCCTAAAATATAAAATATATCTGTAGGCTTTAAAATGTTTTTTAACAAGTGAGTTTTACTAGTGTTTCTACATGAATCTGAGTCTTGAATAGTTAAAAAAAGTGCAGAAACTTTAGATGAGTGTTTTCCAGTTTTTTTTTTGCCCATGCCCCACTAAACATCTCTAAAATTTGGTTTTGTCCCCCCTTGTGATTTACAATTCTTATTATTCAAACTTCTATTCATGTGGTGGAATCCTAAAAGACCATTAACATTGTTTAAACAAGCTTCCAAAGAACATGACATCCATAAAAGAGAAAAATAAAAAAATTAAAGGACAGTAGAAGTGCAATGGAGCTTTAAATCACTTAACTTACTCCTAGTTACAATAAAGAGAGAAGGAATAAAGATTGTCTAAACAGAAAAAAAAACATTGAGAAGGAGATGGCCTGGATAGAGAGAAATTTAAAAAAGCATTCTTAGCGTAATTTATGAATAATTTATGAATCATTTTAAAAAATGAAATGCCTAAATGAGATTATGTTGTGTATTTTTGTAGATGACATGACAACAATTGGAAAATTGAAATTTTAAACTGTTTTCAAAAAATTGTAAAAGATCTAAAAGATAAATATTTAAGATAGATAGATTGTTATAGTGATATGAAATAAAAAAAGGGATGGTTCAAAGAAATTAAATTAAACTTGACTAAACGCAATGAAATAATAAAGATTGAAAATGATGTAATGATACATATAAAAGTAAAAAAAAAAATATTTATTCAATTATAATGGATGAGGCCTGCAACTTTGATGCTAAAACATTACTTAACCTCCAATTTGATTGGTCATATAGATGTTCTTTAATATTTCTACATCAAACAAAATGAATTAAACTTTTTTATTTCAATTTTTATTTTTGCAAGCATAGACAGTGGGGGGGGGGGGGGCTCTTTATATTAAAATTATTTCTTGAAAAAAATTCTATAAATAATTTATTATAAAGTTAAACTATTTTAAGGATGGGTTATTTGCAATTTAGATTCTGTATTTTCTTTTTATTTTATATAATTACAGACAGATATTTTTAGAGATCGACTTTAATCATTCGTACTATAGTTAGTTTATAACTGAAACACACAGGCTTATTATATACCTGTGTCTATATATGTAATATATAGGGTATATGAGCACAGACTTTCACATGACCCACCACTCTCCACACTATCTCATAACACTGATACACTTGAACACATATATGTTGAAAATATAAATAATCACCAATATACGTATTTCATGCTAAACCAGCAATCATCAGTTGGTTCAGATTACCATCTCTACACATATATGATATAAGTGCTCAGATATATGTTAAAATAGCCAAACCTCATGCTTTAATGGACAGGCTTCAATCTACTCCGCACTCCAGCTCTTCGACCGTCCATCCAATTGAAAATCTAATGATGGAATGCTCGAAGGCCACCCTGAAGCTGAAATTCTTGTCACACCCATGTTGACCTAAGGTCATTCTGACCCCTCATGTACAGAACATAATCCATTTAATACATATACAAGGGATGGGCAGACATCTCTAATATATTAGTTTATATAAAGTTCATATGCTTTATCCCTCGAATCAAAACACAAACCCAGTATAAATTTTATATCTCTTTATTTTAAAGGTAAAATGTGAATGATTGATAAAAAATGAAATATTTAAATAAAAAAAAACAAAATAAATGATTAATATTTGTACAACAATAAATTAAATGCTAAAGCTCTTATAAAAGTTTATAGCTATGGTGTATTGATGCAAGATTTTGAGTATTCATATTTACAAAAATTTAGCATGTTGAAATGTTTTACAAAGAATATTATTTGAAAGATCAAATATTTTTAATAACATTAAAAATTGTTAACAATCTGCAATGGACAATTATTAACTTTTTTATTTTGCTTTACTTTAATCAGTGCACCTCACGTTTCAATTCTAACATGTTGCAATCAACTACCAGTACTAAAATTTAGATCACCTCCTTCCCCTATTTTTATGCATGTATTTACAAATAACTCTCATCCATCAGGTGATCTAAGAGTTTCAACACTTGAATCCCCAAAATTGTGTGAACACTGCAAGATTATTTCACTCCAATACTCTAATTATGTAGGGTAAAATCTGGTTTTTATCCTCTTTTAACACCTTGTGGAAGTGAATAATCATCTTATTGTACTGCAAAGATATTTTGAAGTTTTTGTAGTGCTCAACAATGAATGACTCATTTCAGTACCATATTGAAGCTATCCACCAATGCAGAAACTCAGTCTATCCATGCATTTTGTGAGCAGTCTTTGCTAGCCAGGTAAGCTATAGGTAAAAATATCTAAATTTACATGCTCAAGTTGACATTTCAGTGATGTTGATTTATTATACCGATAGACAAAAGATTTTATAATCAAGCTACTGTTATTGTTTAAATGGGTTATGGTAAATAAGTAGTAATAAATATCTGCAATTAAACAATAAAAGAAATTAATCGTATATGAATAATGTTTACAAATTAGGCAATACAATTTTTAACTCTTAGATATAACATGTTTGTTTGTTACTTTATAACTCAACAAATTTGCATGATTCTTAATGAATCTTGCATGATTTTGTTTTATCTTATTTTTTGAAGAATTACATAGGTTATGAATTTTTGCTTTAATTGTTTTAAAAATAATTTGCAATATGCATTCAAATCATAACCATTTTGAAATGACTTTATAAAAATGTAAAAAGAGTGTAGCACTGATTAAAAGGTTACAGTCATTGGAAAAAAAATTTAACCAGTATAAAATATGTTGCGGTCTTCATATTCAAATACATACTACAGAAATTGAGAGAATTATAGTTTTTGCAAAAGTGAGATAAAATTTGATTTATAAATACATTTTAAACTAATTAAATTCAATTTGTACCATGTATTCCATTTCTCACTTGCAAGTGGATCGTGAACAAAATACCGTAATGTTAAAATTTCATAGATATTTTTAAAAATTAGCTTACCATATGAAAAACATATTTAAACTAAATCCTAAAAGTGAATCAAATTCAGTAGTATAACTGATCATTAAAAAAACTATATTTTTGACAACTGTTGTTGATAACTCATGTAAATATATAAGCCATGAAAACTGTTACATGTTGTATTATAATCTTTTATTTTATTAATACTAACAAAGTCATGGGTACAACACACACACACACACACACACACATATATATATATATATATATAAGAGAATTGTAATTAACTAATCTTCTTGTTATGAAAAACATAAACAAATTTACCATCCCTACAGTCTTCAAATTAAATAAAAAATAGAGTGGCCACTCTTGGTTTTATTTGATGATATAAGAGTTGTAAGTTTGTTTGTTTATTCCAAAGCTAGAGAATGATTAGTCAATTTTAGCTTTCTTCCTATATGTTAAATGTTATGTAAATATCTATCTATCTATCTATCTGTCTACCTATACACACACACACACACACATATATATATATATATATATAGTAAACCTAACAAACAAATGGTGCAGGGTTTTGACAGAGAACAGCATAAAACTGACTGCAGACAAATCTCTATCCAACACACTTTAAAATTCTCAAATCTTTCAGGTTCTTTTATAGTGTAAATCTCAAATAATGAATGTAATTAATAACAACAATAATAAATATCTTCATAGAATACTCCTATTAGGTTATAATTTTGGGGTTTGAAACTTCTCTCAAAGTTCATGTTATAAGCTTAGATATCTTAAAACTTTAAATGCTAGCCCAAGTTTCAATATTTTAGCTGTATCTCAGGTTCACATTATTTTTAATATAAAATAATAATTATAATAGGCATTTTAAAATTTTCATATGCAATATTTATTTAAGTTGTAAATAAAACATTTTACATCATTTTCAGAACTTTATTTTTGATATCCTTTGCTTCAATCAAATACGAAAACAAATACACAAAACTGAGTGTCAATAGTTTGATGATTAATAACATTTTTAAAGCATTTAAATTTTCTTCATGTATAAATATTTTAGTTATGTGGCACCTAAGTATATTTAAGTGTACAAGCTTATAATAATCTAATTTATGCTATCCAAAGCATTACAAAAACACACTTAAAGAAATTAAACATAGTTCAATGTATAAGTAAGTAAAGGGAGTAAATCATTTTCTCCCAGGCTGTGACTTAAAAGCACTCTAAATGTAGAACGAAGAATCGCCAAGAATAGATGGATTCAATTCGTTCGGATTTAAACACACTTAAAATAAATTGGAATTAATAAAGCATATGTCTTATTACAATGCAGATGAAATGGATAATAGTCTTTTTAAAACAATGAGTAATACAACTTTTTTATTATGAGATTTTCTGGTTAAGAATGCAATCGTAATGGCAGCGAAAACTTTTAATAATAACAAAAATATTTATTAACAATATAAATGAAATATGAGACTTAGCACAATAGATACTTAAAACAAAGATTTTAATTTAACAAATCAAGATGAATAACATTTGTCTAAATCTCATGCTGTTATTAAATTAGTAATAATTGAAAGGTTGCTAGTATTTCACATGCGCCTAAAGTTGTTTCTCAGACAGCCAATCAGATCGTTCTTAATATAACTGTTTAAAATCTGATTTGCTGTCTGAGAAACAACTTTAGGTGCATGCGAAAGACAAGCAACCTTTCAATTATTACTAAATCAAGATAAAGTATTTGTACGATTTTATTATAATTATCTCCTTTAAGTATTGCTATAAATTATAAAACACTTATCATCCATTACATCTCTCCAATTATCTTGCACTAAGGATAAAACAACAAATATTTATATCTATATTAGGCCATTAACGTGATATTAACTGCCTCACGATGTCAGCTGTGTCCCAAAACCCGTGTGATAAAGCATTTCTTCTTACATTACAAAGTAGCATATTGTAGAAATTATAAGTACACCATTATGATACCATTAGTATCTATGAGAGGCAATGAAATAGATGTAAAATATATATTATAATTCAAAACTACTTAAAAATATTAAATTGCAGTAACTAACAAATAACGTTAAAATGATTAGGCCTTGAAAACTCCCTTAAATATTTAATAATACATTTAAACATTGCAATATAGAAAAGGTGGATTATAAATAATTTACAAATAGGTACCCATTATCTATCTGCAGATTGCTGAAAGATTAACAACCTATAAATTCTGTTACATGGAGAGGCTGAATATATGCATTAGCAAGAGAAACAATATCAACACCAACTGCTGAATTAACAGCTGACTTCAAGCAGCACATCAATAAATGAATAAGCAAGGCATAAATATAATAATAATAATAAAAGGAGGAGGAGGAGGAGGAGGAGAAAAAGAAGAAAAAGAAGTGGTGTTTATTCCAAGAGCTTCTTCCTCAAATCCTAAAAGGTTGCTCAATATTATCTTTACTAAAGTAAATTTTACATCTTATCAAAAATGGAATAAAACTTGATTACATAGCATACTTTTTTAAAAATTTTCCATGTGTGCACATAGAAAAATTTAATCACATTTATTTTGGACTAACATGAAAAATAAAATAGAGATGGCAAACCTGTTTTAAAAATTGTATAAATATAGTCCTGAAGCAAATATTAGGTTTTGTTTGTATAACAGTTGAAAGTTCTCAAGCTTCAGCCTCCAAAATTTGCTCAATACCATCACTATTAAAGAATGCAAATCATGATAACTGGTGTTTTCCATTTTCCCAAGGTGCAATCCATGCTAACTAGTGTTTTTTTTTATTTTCTCCAGATGCAATTTATGCTGACTAGTATTTTTCATTTTCCGAAGATGCAATTCATGCAATCCAGGATTTTTTCATGTTCCCAATATGTAATTTATGCTAAACTGGTATTTTTTCCATTTTCCTAGGATGAAATGCATGCTAACTGGTGGTTTTCCATTTTCACAGAATGCCATTCATGCTGACAAGTGTGTTTTCCTTTTCCCAAAATGCTATTATACTGACTACTGTTTTTCCATTTTCTCCAAGATACAATCCATGCTAAACTATTATTATTCTATTTTCCCAGAATGCAATTCATGCTGACTAGTATTTTTTTGTTTTCCCAAGATACCATTCATGCATACTAGTGTGTTTTCATTTTCCCAGGATACAATTAACATAGAACAAGTGTTTTCCATTTTTCCAAGATCCAATTCATTCTGACTAGTATTTTTCAATTTTTTTTCACTTAGAACTTATGTAACAAATAATAAATATGACATAGCTATGAAAATTATAGTATTCTCACCAAATGAGCCCAATTTTTGTGGAACCATATGAATTAACCCCTTCTCTATATGCTTTCAATCATACTATCATGCATTTCCATGTATTTTTATCAGTATCACATTTAAAAATTCTATGTAAATCTAATTTTACATATGTATCTTGTTATGTAATATTTATGTTTCTTTTAACTAATGCAAATTATGTTTTATTTCCTATCACAATCAAATTGTAAACCTTTATTATATATGTGATATCATAACCCATGAATCAATTTGTGTCTAAGACCTCATGTTTTCAAATGTGACTTATGTAACCCTTTTTGATGTCATGTTTTCAAATATAACTTATATAATCCTTTTTGAGTCTCAATAAACGTTACCTTTTGAAACAATAATAATAATAATAATAATAATGATAATGATGATGATGATAATAATAATAATAATAATAATAATAATAATAGAATGCACATGCACGTGTATGCCTAAGTCATCAAGAATGAAGGTCTTATTAATAATCTTTTTTTTTTCCATATTCTAATCGTTTTCACACTTAAAAACTGTGATATATATCTGTGATAGATAAAGACAGCGATGGCTAATTACTGAACAGTTGTTTTTCTAGCAAAAAGTAAGTAATACGGTCGTTCATAACAAAAAATAAATTCTAACGTCATAAACAAGCATGGCGTCATGTCAAGAAGCAAACGACGTAAATTGCGCTCAAACAAATGGCGATAAAATGAAAACTGCCACTATCGCAAAAACATACGCAAACGTAACAAAAATAAACCAGCAGCTTCACAGCATCGAAAAAAGTCCAGCATTAACACAGACAGCAAGATTTAGGAAGGTAAATCAAGCCAACATAAATAATTTAAACCTCATGGAAAACAATAATGAAGAGCCCTCCCCAACGATATGGAATCAAGATGAACTGCAAGAAATAAACGTTAATTTCAACAGCACCATCCCAAAAAAATTATTCGCAACTTTCCAAAAATTTTTTTCACCGAGATCATTAGTGTTAGCTGTCACTGATAGGAATTTAACACTCTATAAATTCCCCAGAGAGCTTCTTTATGAGGAGCTGACAGCAGCAGCATTGTGGGATACAGTCTGTAGTATTGGAGAGCATCAAAACTCGCGATACATTGCAATTCAGTTTTTCGATGAACATCAGCGTGCAAGATTTCAAACTAAAGTAAAAACTTTGGGAAGCTACGCGCTAATAATAGTCGATCAAAGCTTGCAAAACTATTGTAACGGAATAATTAAAAACACTTACTTCGGATATATTATTCAGGATTTTCAAAAATTAATACAGTCATTTGGCAAAGCTATTTATATAAAACAACTCTACTTATCCGACACCCCCATACCGGTTTTCAGCAACAACTTTCATTTCAAAATAAAGCTGAATGACAATGTAAACCCGGAGGATATTCCAACACAAATAATTGACCAGAATGCAATACTGACTATTCACATAAAAGGATTAAGGCCGAGATGTTTTGCGTGTGGTGAAACCGGACACTTAGCAATCGATTGCAACACCAAAATCAACCAAAAAAACCAACCGAGCTCTGAAGATCAACCAACAGAAGCTCACCAACCGGAATCAAACAGTACAAAACAGATAACGAAAACAACTAATAAACAAGAAAAAATTAATAAAAAAACCACAGATCAACAGCAATTGAATAATAAAAAAACTGCACACACGTTGCCAGCACCTGAAATTCTGGATTTATCAACAAAATCAACCAATAGAATTCAACCCCCCACTGATAAAAAAACAGAAAGTCAACAACCTCAAGAGGCTCCAATGGAAAAAATAGTGCACAATCTAAGTCAGCCTACCAAAAATACCGATGAAAAAGAGATAATAAAAGAACAAATAAACTCACACAGTAAAAGTGATCAAGAAAATATATATATATAACACACCAAACACCCAATATCAAAAATAATACAACAATGGAAATTATGAAAGCTATCACCCCAAATATGCCTCAAATCACCAAAGCTGACACAGAACAAAGAAGAAGACCAGGCCGCCCACCAAAGAAAAATAGAGGGCCCAAAAAATCAAAACAGAAGCCAACCTTAGCCTTTCTGATCACAACAATACAACTACAGTGGAAACAGATGAAGATCTGGAAATGGAATATGAGAATGAATGGGAAGAAACACCAGATCAACCCTAATATTTAAATCTCAAACAAAAAACATATAATGAAAATAAAAATTGTGGCAATCAATGTCAGGGGTTTGAACTCAACCTCAAAAATTAATAAGTTAAAACATTGGATCAAGGATATACAACCACACTTGCTTGGTATACTTGAGACAAAAATTTATGCTGGATCACAAACTGACCCAACCAAACATTTAAATATGGAAGGTTTCTGTGCATGCTCCAGAGACTCTTCCTCTCCCTCAGCTGGAACTGGACTCATAATTGCTAGAAATTGCCCATTCACAACGTTCAAAATAATTCACATTGACATGAACTTATTAATTGCAACCTTCAACCAAAAAAGCATAACAATAAATCTGGTTTTTGTATACATGCCTTTACAGGATAAAAAAATAGATACCATAATTGCAAACATTAATTCAAGGTTAGCTACAACTTCAAACCCAACCATCTTAATTGGAGATTTTAATTTAAAATATCAGGAATTTACCCAACGTTGGCTTCACAGAATAAACATACCACTAATGAGTGGCCAAGGTTTTTTGCCAGATGATGCCATCTCTTTCCACAATAATCGCTTCTTTTCACTTATTGATCTGTGCTTTTATTCTCCAATGCTTCACCACCTTATTGAAATAAAACTAACTCCCTCAACTTTTTCTGATCACTCAGCTCAAATAGTCACAATTGTCTGTGCCCAAATTCAAATATCACCCTTTCCACTTACAAGAACAATAATAGTTTTACTCCCAGAAACAACCCCTGAATTTCTGTTCTCTGAGACCTACATAATGCTAAACAAAATCAAAGATATGACTTTGAACCCGGTCCAGAAATATCTAGCATTTATGGGAATGTTGTCCTTTAACATCAACCATATAACAAAAAAACAACCTCCACCATCAAGACTTTTGTCTCTGGCAGATCAGTTACACCAGAGAATAATCATGATTAACCCATCACACTGCACCCAGCAGTATATATTCAAGCTTACACATGCATACAATAAAGCATGTGAAGAACTCAAAAGCTATCTGAAGATAAAGAAAAGCAAGGTATGCCTAACCAGGCCACACACTTGGACAAGAGATTATATAAGATGGGCACTGGGGAACCAACCAGATGTAAAAGTGCCAATGGCACTATATACAAATAGTGGAACATATGCAGGACACAATATGATTATGCCAATTTTTGAATATTTTAAAGAGAAATTACAAGAAAGACAACCATATAAAATACCACATAATCTGTTTGGCCCACCAGAGACAAAAACCCCATTCACAAAAGATCTATTCACAACAAAACTAAATACTATTCGAAACGCTTGCCATCCAGGTAGTCCTGGAGTTCCATTGTTTGTATTAAAGCATCTAAGCAAATTCACAACAGAATATTTGTGTCAGTTAGCAAACCATCTAGCACAACAAATTCAACCCATGGAGGGTGTCTATCCAATAGCCATAGTACCCTATAATAAAAAGAAAGCAATTATTCCACCTATTACAGACCTCAGACCAATCTCTATGGGACCTTTGCCGATCAAAATTATGGAGAAAATTATTAAAGATGAAATTGAGCCATATATAATGCCACTTATTTCCGAAGCACAATATGCAAAGAAAAACTCTTCAACAACAGAAGCAGCTTTATTCTTCAAAGCAATTCTAGCAACAGTAAAACAGCGGAAAAAATACGGACCCGTTGTTGTGCAGCTTGATATAGAAGCTGCATTTGACTCAGTCAATATATACACACTTCTAAAAATGCTAAAAGACACAGAAATTCCTAGAACACATCTATATATAATTGCTAACCTGCTTCTGAACAGAGAGATCCATATAACTTTAAATGGAAGAAACTCACCATCTTTCACACCCACCAAATCTATATCCCAAGGATCCCCTCTTAGTTCACTATTGTTTATATTTTACATCAATCCCCTTATTAAAAGCATACAAAATGCATTTACTGGGATTGAGATACCAGACACAACACAGCGCACTACATGCATCACCTATATGGATGATGTTACCATATTCCTAACATTAAAAAAACAAATACCGCAACTCCAAAACATATTACAAGAATATTCACAAAAATATGAATTATCATTTAATCCAGCAAAGACCACAGCCTGGTCTCTATACACTGGTAAACCATGTACATCAATTTACAAATCAAAACCAAACTCTTTCCTTGGGTTCCCATTTCATATGGGAATTACAGGAATGAGATGTCATATCCAAAATAAACTTAAAGAAGAAGCCACAAAAATTATAAACTCCTTGTCCAAGGCATATCTTTCACTATATTCCAAAGTACAGTTAATTAACCAGCTTATCACAACCAAAATAACTTACTATGTACCGGTTATTTCATTCTCAAAGGGGTTCATTTCAAAAATTAAAACCATATATAATAAACTACTTTGGGCCAGAAAAACAGTAGCAATTTCCACAAAAAAACTTAGCCAACCTCTAATAAAAAATGGACTTGGCTTGCACAACATCAATGTTTTTCATATACAGAAGTTAAGGAACTCAATAATCACAATACTTGCCAAATACCCCAAAATTAACCACTTTCTAGAAGTTACTCCAACAGATAGACCACCTCCAAAAGGTTCCTTTTTCACCAACATTATATACCAATGCAAAACCACAGACAAGATTCCAGAACAGTATTTGCATAAGTATTCATACTGGGATATTTATGGTTTAATAAGCAGAGAAGCAGATACTAATGTTATACAACCTATGCTAGGAATTAACAACAAGAGACTACTCAAGGAATATAAAAAATGGGCTCTAGAGCCCAAATACTTTGATTTTATTATGAAAATCAATCTCATTGCCTTGCCAACAACCCACTTTCTTTATCATAAAAGAATGTATATATCTATTGACCCCTTCTGTGGACTCTGCCATTGAGCAGAAGAGACACTGGACCACTTTATTTATCAATGTGTAGCACTTAATCAAACATGACAGATGATGTGCAACACCTACAGAAAACCGGGTACAATCATTAATCACATAATAGCTGCTTTTCAGGGAAGATCATTACCTTGCATTAGGGCAGCCACATTTGTTCTATATGCGTATTGGTGCACCCGATGTACTTTCTTAATTGGCAATAACACCAGATGACACCCAGCTACATTTAGCAACAAACTGCTACACATTCGAAATAGAGATAAAATAATAACCAACCCCCACTTATATGCAGCAACATGGTCATTGTTAAAACAACCATCAATGCTGTGAATGCTGCAAAGGAAAACTATCATACAACTAACATTCAAAGTGACATGCGGACAAAACTAAATAAGCTCCTCAAACGTTAGAACTCTGATTATTTTTGCTTTTTTAATTTTTATATTGTTATAGTCCATTAACCACAAAGTGTAACCACTAAATTCATTTATATGTGTTTACCCTAATATTATTTATTGTATGTAAAATTTCAAATTTTTCTAGATGTAAACTTATGTAAACCATTGAGATCAATAAAGCCTTTATTGAAATGTAATAATAATAATAATAATAATAATAATAATAATAATAATAATTATTATTATTATTATTATTATTATTATTATTATTATTATTATTATTATTATTATTATTATTATTATTATTATTATTATTATTATTATTACCATGAATCTTATCTCTTCCTGACTCTGTGTAATTGATAATTATCAATCTCTCTGTGATTCAAATATTTATACTTCCAGTAGGTAAAACAATAAGAGTACTGCTCTCAGCAACCACCCCAGAATTTATATTCTCTGATACTTATATTATGCTCAATAAAAACAAGACCATGTAGCTCAACTCTTTACAAAAATACTTAGCCTTCATTAATATATTCTCCTTTAATATTGGCCATAATCTAAGAAAAATATTTACCTCTAGATTTACTAGCACTAACTGATGAGCTACATAGGTGAATTATCATGATAAAATCTTCACACCATAGCCAACAATATATATATATATATTGTAATGGGAATTACCCCCTAATTAAACTTAAACTTTTAAACTTTTTACTATTTATTTTATTTTACAAAACTCATATGATTTTTAAGGGACCCATTACTCAAGCAGGGGAGTAAATATGACATAATTACATATCAGTTATACCTTCAGTCAGACCATGATTTAATAAAATATTAAACCAACAGCCACTTTTCCAGACTTAAGTAGCTCCCCGGCTGCATGAAACATCTCATGGGGATATTTATAATGGGTTTAAACCCAGGGTGCCATTCAACACTTACATTGGAGCCCATGAAATGTCACTAACATGTTTCAAGCACTTGACCCATGGCTAGTTCTTGACATAAGACCAGCTACACATTTACTTATATGAATGGAGAGAGAGAGAGAGAAAAAAAAAACAACATTAATAATTCAAACAAATTTACTAAAAGATAATAATTATAAATGTAATGATAATAATAATAAAAATAATTAAATATGAAGCACATAAGAGATAGTATCCACTTAACAGGTATAAATGCATATGGGAACAAATTCCATTTCAGATAAAATTTAAAAGTTTTTATACAGCACAGGTTTGGAGTTTATTTGTGGTTTAAACATTGTCTCTGGTTTCATAGCCATTTTACACAGTTCTTGGTTTTTGTATATGGGTATGCACAATTCCTGGGTTTTCTTTGTATGTGGGTGATCACCCCTTTTTCCTCAGATCAGTTAATTTTCTTGGTCATAATATATGTGACTTAAAGGCAGCTTCTTGGTTTTTTGTTCTTGGTGTGTCTGGTTTACTTAATTTGGTAGGGCGAGCTGAAACATTGAGAGAAAGAGTTAGAGTAATTTACCATGGAATTTTTGCTAATGGCACATGGGAGATGAGGGAGGAAAGAGCCAAACACCAGCATTCGATTCTAGCCACTCATTCTCTTTAATAATTCTTTAACTTAATTGAACTCAAATTCAACTAAAACTGAAAACAACTCTCCAAAAATGAAGACAATAGAGAATGTGTGTCTTTTATACTACTCTAAGCCACCCTTGCTTGAGTTTCAACAGGGTTATCAATACATTTTATCTCAAAAGAATTTTAATTAAAATTTACATTTTTTTTTCTGTTTTTCTATTTTAATTACAGAGATTAGAATTAGAGAGCTACTGTTTAACTAATCAGTCTGGAATCTTAATCTCCAGAGATTGATTAGTTTTGTACAAACTATTTTAATTTAATCATAAGAACTTTTTATTTTTTTAATTAAAAATATTTTTTTCAAAGAGTATTTTTGACATGATTATAAAATAAAATTATATAAAAGAAAGACAAGTTATAATTATTACTAATTCTTAACTAATCTCTAAATTTTCTCTCTATTTTTAACTTCTATCCTTTCAAACTATTAAATTATGATTATTTTAAATTTTATATATATATATTTTATAAAAAAAAACAATTAAATTATGCAACTCGTATACACACACACTTGTGCAATGTGTGTATATACATACTGTTACAACATATATATATAACTATAACAACACGTGAAAATTTTACAAACGTGATGTGATGTGATGTATTGTGGCTTCTCCTTAAACAAAGTCAAGAATATCTAAGCAATTAGGCCCAAATAAACCTGTTAGCCACTTAATTTTCCATTCCCCACTCTAAGTTTTCCCATATTCTGCTCCATCCCATAATCTTTGTCAACTCTATAGCCTTAATATCTAATTCCCTCTTATCTTTTCCCAAACCCAGCATATAAACCAATAATTCACTTTCTGTATAATCACGTTTTTCATATTTATTCTTCCATAACTTCATTATATGTACCCTTTCTGTTTTCAAACATTTACATTCAGTTACCAAATGCCTAATATTTTCTATTCCTTCCTTACATAATTTACAAAATAAATCACCCATATTTTTCCATTTACATGTATATTCTTTTGCAGCTAAAGATCCCATTCGAGCCTTAAACAATAAACTACTTTCCTTACTATTATCATATATTAACTCGCACCTAATATTCTGTTTATTTCTATATATATTTAAACTCTTTTTATTCTCCATACTATTTCTCCATCTCTCTAACTCCCTATTCTTTATTAATAAATCTATTTTTTTATCCCATTCCTTACTACTACAATGCTCAACAATCCTCTTAACACAATCATCCCAGCTTTTATACAAATATACTGATATAAATTCTTTATTCAAATCTTTTACATACCATGTTACCTTTCTCACCCATCTTGTTATCTGCCCTTTACTCATAACTCATACAGCAATGCCACTCAGTGAAAGCCAGAGCAATCAATGAATGGAAAAAGGCCTGCACACAAAATCCCCATCCAGTGCCCACTCATCCAATATCCCCAGACCAGTTTCTAGCTTGAGGATTTCATCAGAGAGGAGCCTTGGATCTGAGAGTCACTGCACCTAGAAACAAGCTAGAAACCTGTCTGGAACACTGGATGAGCATGCACCAGACAGGGACTTCATGCACAAATCCTGCATCCATCGATTACTCCGGCTTGCACCGAGTGGGTCACTGTATGGAGAGTTTAGCCTCTGTGAAAACTGCTTGTGTAAGTATAAAAAATGATGATCGTGTGATGTTTAGTGGTTTAATTAATGCATATCTTACAAGTAGTAAAAAAAAATTAAAAAATCACAACATTAAAAATTGTCTGTTTTTCAAATAGGGTTGCTACCGTTTAACATCTACACAATCATTTGAAAATAATGAGCTTAGATAAACTTTGTGCATAATGTTAACTTAAGATCATAACATGAAGCAAAAATAAAGGTTTTTAAAAAATCAGATTTTTTTTGCTTTTCAAATTAAGCTACTCCAAATATTAAATTATAAAAATAATAAATTCCGTATATCATTTACACAATGATTTAAAACGCTTTAAAAGTAATTAGCGTAAGTAATGAACGTATTTAAATAATAATTGAACTGCCCTCTAGCTGCAAAGTTCGATAGCATTTTACAATAAGAGAGTGACCCATCCTACTGTCTTTTAGATCTTTTTATGTACAGCCATCCAGTACTATTACCAGCCAGAGTTCCAATTTAAATCAGTCTTTATATCTTTTAATGTAAATTGATCTTTAATCAACTGATATTAAATGTATAGAGTGGAAATCTTTCATTCACTTCTAGAACTCTATAATCAATTAACATATGTTATATACGTAATGATAAATAATATTTTAATAATGAATAACTATAACAACACGTGAAAATTTTACAAACGTGATGTGATGTGATGTATTATGGCTTGTTCTGAAAAGAAGTCAAGAATATCTCAGCAATTATGCCCAGATAAACCTGTTAGCCACTTTATTTTACATTTCCCACTCTAAATTTACCCATAATCTGCTCTATTCCATTTCCACAACATAATCTTTGTCAACTCTATAACCTTTATATCTAAATCCCCCTTATCTTTTCCCAAACCCAGCATAAAAACCAATAATTCACTTTCTGTATAATCACTCTTTTCATATTTATTGTTCCACATCTTTATTATATGTATCCTTTCTGTTTTCAAACATTTACATTCAATTAACAAATGCCTAATATTTTCTATTCCTTCCTTACATAATTTACAAAATAAATCACCCATATTTTTCCATTTACATGTATATTCTTTTGTAGCTAAAGATCCCGTTCGAGCCTTAAACAATAAACTACTTTCCTTACTATTATCATATATTAACTCACACCTGATATTTTGTTTATTTCTATATATATATTTAAACTCTTTTTACTCTCCATACTATTTCTCCATCTCTCTAACTCCCTAGTCTTTATTAATAAATTTATTCTTTTATCCCATTTCTTACTACTATAACACTCAATAATCCTCTTAACACAATCATCCCATCTTTTGTACAAATATATTGATATAAATTCTTTATCCAAATCTTTTGCATACCGCATTACCTTTCTCACCCATCTTGTTACTTGCCCTTTACTCATAACCCAATTAAATACTATTTTAGCTATTCTTTTATTATCCATAAACTGCAATCTACCAAACATTTTCATTTTACTTTTTGCATCTCTCATATGAAAACTTTACCATCCCATTTCTCCTT
Source organism: Epiperipatus broadwayi (assembly GCA_028023455.1). Classification (NCBI taxonomy): domain Eukaryota; kingdom Metazoa; phylum Onychophora; class Udeonychophora; order Euonychophora; family Peripatidae; genus Epiperipatus; species Epiperipatus broadwayi. Next base: position 1,120,644 of record JAQFVV010006247.1, read on the forward strand.
GAATTGCCTCCCTTGCTGTCCATACTTCTGCATCAGTTGCATGTCTTCCTACTTCCCTTTGAGCTTTTTCTAAGTAATCTAATATATTTTTACTAACGTATAATGCATCATTACCATATGTTAACCCTGCTACTGCAACTCCTTTCCATATAATTCTAGCTATATCATATTTATTATATGAAAACACTGTTAATTTCTTTATCAATTCCTTTCTTTTCTTTGCTTCATTTATCAATTTTTTCTCCTATTCATCCAAATAATTTTTCTGATTACTTAAAATAATTCCCAAATAACTATATCTATTCACCACACTCAACTTAATATAATAATAATAATATAAAAATAATAATTGAACTGCCCTCTAGCTGCAAAGTTCGATAGCATTTTACAATAAGAGAGTGACCCATCTTACTGTCTTTTAGATCTTTTTATGTACAGCCATCCAGAACTATTACCAGTCAGAGTTCCAATTTAAATCAGTCTTTATATCTTTATTATTTATCATTATGTATATAACATGTGTTAATTGATTATAGAGTTCTAGAAGTGAATGAAAGATTTCCACTCTATACATTTAATATCAGTTGATTAAAGATCAATTTATATTAAAAGATATAAAGACTGATTTAAATTGGAACTCTGGCTGGTAATAGTTCCTGATGGCTGTACATAAAAAGATCTAAAAGACAGTAAGAGGGGTCACTCTCTTATTGTAAAATGCTATCGAACTTTGCAGCTAGATGGCAGTTCAATTATTATATAAATGTGTTTGTAAAAGTTTCACGTGTTGTTATAGTTATTCATTATTAAAATATTATATATATGTAATTATATAATTAAATATTTATAAATACAGTAATTAGATAATTAAAAATTTTATCCACTTAGAAGCGCTTTCGATTATCCTAGTAATCTTTGTCAACTAACACTTTGAAAGGCTAACCTTCCCACAATTCCATGATCTTAATATTTGCTTCCTGTCTATTAATTAAGTCTTGTTTGTATTTGTATATTAGCATAGCTTTTTTTATTTTCCTTTTATTGTTATTTTTTTCAATTTGCAATATTTTTACATTATTAAAATTGAAGTCAAAACCATAAATACGTGACTTATTATGATCATAAAAAATAGATGCTGAAATATTATGTATTGTACAATTTTGTTTCAATTTCTGAACCCGTTTTAATAACAGCAAGTGCTCTTTAGTTCTTTTTTCCACATTCATCTCGATTCACTATATATCCACTACCACACCTACATATTCATTTATTAATGACATAATTTTTATTTATAAATGAGGTTTTAGCTTTAACGTTATTTATTAATTTGTTTAATGTAGGAGATGTGTAAAATGCAATAACATATATACCTTTATAAATTTTCCTTATAAAATTTACTTGGTCATTCAAAATATATGGTATTGATATCCATATTTTTTAGTGGCAGGAGAATCAATATTATTATTAAAATTGTTATTCTTATATTTTGTATTAAAATCTCTAATAACATTATATACATGATTATAATAGTAGCCAACATTTAACAATTCATTCAAATATATTTCAATATTTTTGTCTTTATCCGATGAATATTTGCAAAGACTATTATTTTTAAATAAGAAGAACTTCAATTGGCACTCTTGATTTATGTGGAATATAACCTCTTTTTACTATTGGTTTAATGGTCATACAATAATCCAGCATACATTGATTTCTAGTTATTTTAAGATCAAGAAACTGAAAGCACGTTGAATTTTCATCTGTCTTTATTTATTTTAGGCCTTTTAACCCATTTAATTAATTGTAGTTGGTGTCCCACATACAAAACATCATCACACATGCATATATGATGTTTTTGTATGTGTCAAACCAAATACAATTAATGAGTTGTTTAAAGAATTAAATGGTTAAAAAGGTATACAATGGATAAAAACAGATGAAAATTTAATGTGAGTTCAGTTTCTTGATCTTGAAATAACTAGAAATCAATGTATGCTGGATGATTTGAAGTTCTTCTTATTTAGAAATAATAGTCTTTGCAAATATTCATCAGATAAAGGCAAAAATATTGAAATATACTCGAATGAATTGTTAAATGTTGGCTACAATTATAATCATATATATAATGTTATTAGAGATTTTAATACAAAATATAAGAATAACAATTTTGATAATAATATTGATTCTCCTGCTAATAAAAAAATTTGATATGAATATCATTATTTCGAATGATCAAGTAAATTTCATAAGGAAATTTATAAAGGTATATGTGATATTGCATTTTAAACACCTCCTACATTAAACAAATAAATAACTCTAAAGATAAAACCTCATTTATAAATAAAAATTGTGTCATTTATAAATGGATATGTAGATGTGGTTGTGGATATATAGGTGAATCAAGACATACATTGGAAAAAAGAACTAAAGAGCACTTGCTGTTATTAAATCGGGTTCAGAAATTGAAACAAAATTGTAAAGTAGATAATAGTTCAGCATTTGTTTTTTTACAATCATAATAAGCTGTGTACTTATGGTTTTGATTTCAATTTTAATAATGTAAAAATATTCCAAATTGAAAAAAATAACAATAAAAGGAAAACAAAGGAAGCTATGCTAATATACAAATACAAATATGACTTAATTAACAAGAAGGAAAAAAATGTTAAGATCATGAAATTGTGGGAAGGTTAGACTTTCAAAGTATTAGTTGACAAAAATTACTAGGATAATCGAAAGTGCTCCCAAGTGGATAAAATTTTTAATTATCTAATTATTGTATTTATAAATATTTCATTATATAATTATGTATATTGCTTTGAAAAAATATAGACATCAAATAATAATTATATATATATATATATATTGTAAGGTATATGTATATAATATATTACAATATATATATAATATACAAATCAATATATATATATATCAAAATACAGTACAATTTATATAAATTATATTATTTTAGAAGTAATTTCGATATCAAACATTATTGATTATATATATATTGTAACAGTGGCTAGGTTCAAACCCTGTTACAAGAAAGTGGAAAAGCACATACACATTACTCTCAATACAGGTATTATTTATTCAAGCTGTCATTAAAGGGTTAAAAATATATGTAAAATTAGACATATATATGTGCGTGAATTAAATTTTGAATCTTTTTTTTAAGAAAATAAATGGGGAAGGGATTAATTAGTAATCATTGTTTATTTTAGAATGTTTTATTTTTAAATATTATAAATTGGCAAAAATACAGTTGTACGCAAATATTTTTATATATATTGTTTAGGATTGTCTAAAATATTGATTTTAATTTCAATGATATCTCAAATTAGCGAGGGTAGCAAAAAGAAATATTGTATATGCCTCCAAGAAATTCTGGGTTGTATAACAATCCTTAATTACTTAAAAAAAAAGAAAAATTCCAAAAAAAGCTAAAGAATATATTGCGAATAAGAAATGATACCAGGAATGATGGCACCATAAGACAATGGACATGTCAAATAAAGAAGTAAAAAGTAATTGGGAAAAGAAAAAGTATTCAAAGAAAAAGAACTAGATCGGAGATCTGATAAAATTCTTTTTTCTGAGAAAGGACAAAGCAATAAAAAAAAACAATTAATTAATGAGAAAAAAAAGACAGTTGGGCAGTTAGATTGTAACTGTTGAGAAGAGAGAATCATAGAGATATATTAATAAAAATGTTTAAAATAATGGGGTAAGTGCCAATACGTGAAGCGCTTACCACCTGCAGCCGATGCGAACTGACTCTACACCACCTGCTCACAAAAAAACTTGGGAACCTCGTTAATAATCCATATTGCTTAACATAGGACAAAATAGGAGTGAATCGTGCATCCAAAATATGAATAAATTTGTTTTGAAAATTGTATATCATAGAGAACTTCTATTGCGACTCATCCATCACCTACATAAATCTTAATGCTGGATGTTGTAGAAAGAAACTATACCACACTCTCATAAGGCAAACTTTGAATGCTACAAGCTCATGGAATTCAACCCGATACACTATGTGATTCATTATATTCTGATCCCACACCCCGGGGTTCATCAGGTAGCGTGAACTATATTTTTTTTATATATATAACTCGGAATTGCTTATGGCTACCCTCATAATGACTCTATTAAATTAGTTTGTAGCATGAACATATTACGTATAACTGTATACTAAATTTTTTTATATATATAAATTAATATTTATTTGTTCTAGATTAAATATTTTATTACTTCATTTATGGTTTGGAGAATTTATTATATATTTTAACTGGAAATGATATGAGTTGATTTTATATAGATTATGTTTAAATATTAATAATAAAATTTTATATATATTTACCTTGGCGTTAAAGTTACCTATTATTTATCATTTACATTCTCCTGTTATTTTACCTGCCAAATAAAATGCAAATTATTCCAATATGTCTGAAGTGAGCAGATACGTTTATGATTTCATTATATGTTACATACAAACCACCTTTTTTGTTATTATCTCCATTCATCCGATAGGTTTTCCTCCCAACCCTGGGAATGAGCTAGCTTGGGTCAGGCACCTCGTTAGTCGGGAAAATATAATTCTCACCATAATAATGATTTTGGCACTTGAGGTCAGTGATAAACTGATGCTTATAAATATATTCTTCCCGTAGATATTTTTTTATTTAGATCTTACTCAAGAGATCCGGGCTACCAGGAAACTTTCATTTCATTTGTCTTAAATCCTATTCATGCAAGATATAAATAATACTTATATAAATAATTCATATTAGAATTTTCCTTTGGTAGACAGTATTTAAATGTTATCTACAGGTGTTATGGCGACTAGACAGCCATAGTCATTTTATCTAGTCTACAGTATGGCTCACATGTCCATTTCTTAAGATCTATTATATTTTGTTTAAGTCGTCAAACATCGGGTATGACGGTTAGAAGGGGTGACCGGTTAAAATATACATAATACTACAAATCAATGTCTGTATTTCTTCAAAATAATATATGTACATTTATAAATAAATATTACAAAATACAGTAATTAAAATTTTTTAAAAAAAAAACAACAAATATAAACATCATTTAGGAATACTTTCAACTATCCTTGTAGTCTTTGTCAACTAATTCTTTGAAAGATCAACTTTCCCATAATTCCATGAACTTAATGTTTGTTGCCAGCCTATTGATTAAGTCTTGCTTGTATTTATATATTAACATAGCTTCCTTGATTTTTCTTTTATTATTATTTCTTTCAGTTTGCAATTTTTCTATGTTATTATAATTAAAATCAAAACCATATATACATGATTTATTATGGACATAAAAAACAGAAGCTGATAAATTATCATTAACTTTAGAATTTTGTTTCATATTTTGAACTCTTTTTAATAACAACAAGTGCTCTTTTGTTCTTTCTCCAATGTGCATCTTAAATCACCTAAATATCCACTACCACATCTACACATCCATTTATAAATGATACAATTTTTATTTGTAAATAAGGTTTTATCTTTACAGTTATTTATTAATTTTTTAATGTAGGTGGTGCATAAAATGCAATGTCACATATAACTTGTTTTTTTTTATGAAACTTGCCTCTTGATTTGAGATATATGGTATTGATGTCCAAATTTTATTATCAGAAGAATTAACATGATTATTAATCTTATTTTTATTTTTATATTTATATTTCGAATTAAAATTTTTAATTGTATAAAAAATATGATCATAATTATATTCAACATTTAACAATTCATTAGAATACATTTCAATATTGAAAAAAAAACTCATAATATATAATTTTTTGTTTTCTTCAAATTTTGTAAATCTGTATCCTTTTTATGTTCTGCCACTATGAAAAAGTTAAACACAATATTTTCATTTTTCAATTGTTTTTCAAATATAGCATTATAAACTATTTTCTATTTTTTCTTCACAATGTGTTTCGGCATAAATCTTAATGTTCTTAATTTGGTATTTTCCATTAAGTTGACACACGCACACATATATGGTATATAAAAACAATAAATATATTAATCAACTAAAAGAAATAAATACAAACAGGATTACTACTCTAAACACCTGCTTTAATATAATATTTTCGACCAGAAGACTGACTTTTATCAGAAATTACAGCAAAATGGCATAATTGCCAACAATTGTTCCATTTCTTTATCTGGACCTTTTAAGATATGTATCATAATTCCGTAAATTTCCTGGAGTTTTTTTTTCCATCTGTCATAGCATCAGCCAGGAAGCGAACCCACTAACCCAGGACAAATGCTTATAAAGCAGCTGTGCTGACCATTCGCCACCAACACTTGACAAATTTTGTGGAGTTTGCCTTTCAGTTTGCTGTAATTTCTAATGAAAATCTGCTTGTGAATGAAATATTGTAGTAAAGCAGCTGTTCAGTGAAATAATTGTGTTTGTTTCTATATACGCACGTGCACATATATATAAAGAGAGAATAAATTGGTGTCATTAGCATTACTGAATAACTTAAAAAACTGAAATGGAGGTGATATAAGTATAATGCTAAGAGAGATGATCTTATAGGATAGTTGAAGTTTTAAAATGAATCCTGTGAGATTATAAAATCCTAGAAGCAGAGCACATGTAAGATAGATAGATTAGAGATTAGATAGGAGAGTTTGTTAGAATAATGGGGGGGGGCGACAAGCTATGAATAAAAAAGTGGATTAAATTTGGAAATACCTGCATAATTCAATGGATTAATGCTAACTGAACATACATCACACTGCGTGATTATTTGTTTGTATCCCACAAATCCTTGTTTTATTAATTATCCATGTTTTTTCCCAAATGTCATAGCATCGTCTGGAAAGCAAACCCACAATCATCTGCAACCAACTACTTGCTTGCAAGGTGACTGCGATGACCTCTCGGCTAACAACGCTTGACAATTATCCATGTTGTATATACACTTCAACAGTTACATTTAATTAGTGAAACCAATGTTTTTTCTTTTCCATACAAATAATCAACCCAAAATCTTGTATTTCTTTAGTATATTATTCAATTACTAACCACAAAGCAATGGCCAAGGGTTAACATCTGATAATCTTTTATAATAGAACAGACAGAGTTATATGTTACTAAATCATTTTTAATTACGATGAATATTTTGTAAGAGACAATATTAATATTTTTAGTAATATACATTGTTTATGCCATCTGTCATTTTCTTTCAATTAGGAAGTTTCATTCAATGTTTTTCTATATTTTTTAGATGTCATAACGTAAAATATGATAAAGATTTACCAAGTACAAGTGTTATCATCATCTTTCACAATGAGGCCTGGTCAACTCTCATGAGAACTGTATACAGTGTCTACAATAGAAGTCCTAAACCATTACTAAAAGAAATTATATTAGTTGATGACTACAGTTACCGAGGTAATAAAACACTCTTTTTGTATATACTTTGAGTTAAGTTGTGCATTTTTTCTTTTAAAATTTTAATATTTTTATATCACATTCAAAATCTGTTGTTTATATTTGACACTGTCTTGTCAAAATTAATAGTCTTCACTAATTTAACATTGTGTCTAGTAACATATGCAGATATTATCAAAATAAATAATATTAAAAACTTGCAATAAAAACAATTTTTACAGATTATATATGATAATCAAAACAAATTATAAATTTTATAACTTGCCTTTAAGCTTTCATTTTATGATCACTAGATGAAGCTTACCAATCAGCTCCAAACAAGCTTTGTTTACATAAATGCCGAAAGAGATAGAATTCAAAATCTCTATCGTTGTCACCCACCTCCAGACCAGCGTGTTTTGAGCTTATTGGCTCATGTCAGTGAAGGGCTGACATGAACCAATAAGCTCCAAATCAGCTGGTCTGGTTTTTAGCCTCCCAGCCCTTTACTGATGTGAGCCAATAAGCTCGAAACCAGATGGTCTGGAAGTGAGTGACAACGATAGAGATTTTGAATTCTATCTCTTTTGGCATTTATGTAAACAAAGCTTGTTTGGAGCTGATTGGTAAGTTCCATCTAGTGATTATATATATATCTTTAAAAAAGAAACTACCCTATTTCTAATATCCATCTAGTGATTATATATATATCTTTAAAAAAGAAACTACCCTATTTCTAATATAGTTTTCACAATGCTTTATTTAATTCTCTTGTAATAGGATTGATTGTTTAGCAGTCTTCTTTAGATCTGAAGAAAAACTATTTTATTTATATAAATGTATAATAACTTCATTTTTTTGTCTACATATACATACTATTAGTTATAAAATATTTTAAATATATATTATATGCACACATATAAGTCATATTCAATACATTAATTTTATAATTAATTCAAAATTTAAAAAAGTATTAAGTCAAAATTGTGGCTTATAAATGTGTGTGTATATATATATATATATATATTGCAGCAATGTGTGGTCAGCTATAAACATAAAATATACTTCTCAAATATAGTAATAATAAATAACCACATTTTTTTAAAATTCTAAATAACCTGTAGATAAAATGTAAAGTTTTATTTCAATGGTGCCCATGTGAGTTTCTTCACATGTTATCTCAAAAAATTATTTCTGTATACAAAAGAAAAGAAAAAAAGATTTCTTGTTAACTAATTATAAAACTAATTTTTTGGAAAGAAAAAAAGGGAAGTAAAATTTAATAAAAGTTATCAATTCTGCAACAGAATTTAACTGCTTTCGCGCACTACAAACGGGTGACCCATGCATCTTATTTGATTGATGGAAATGTTGTTTTCCTTTTTTAATGATATAAAAACTATAAGCATGATGTCAACAGAAAGAAATACAGGTATTTTATACATCTTTTACATAGCTTTCTAATGTTGTCTTTAAAAAGAAATCTGTTGAAAATTGGATTTTTTATTAATTTTTTTCATAACTGGCACATTTAATTTTTTTTTTTTTTTTTGATCAGTTTTGTAATTTTCACAAAGCGATAAAGACAGAAAACTTTTATCATCCTAAAAATCCACTTTTATTGGATCAAAAGTATTCTGATTCACAAACAAGGCTTTCTTTGGAGTCTAAACATAATTGCAGAAAACAGGCTCATAATTATACAATTTTAATTTTTCAATTTTTTGAAGAATATTTTAATTTTTTTTTTAATTATTTGAAAAAAATCATTTAATTTTTATTAATTTGCATTTATAGTAGTGTGTGTCTATATAAATTGTATATTTATTTATGCTCATATGTTCTAACATAATCCACTTATTTTATAAAATAAACTTATTTTATATAAATAATGATTCTCAAAAGGTTTAATAAATTATTATTTATTATTATGTATATATATGTTTACTCTTGTGCATTGTATAACAAATAATGATTTACTAAACTAATAATAAAATGTACAAAAAGATTGCATATGCAAGCAAAAAATCAAATTCTGATTCTTGCCTATGCCTTGATACTCATCTGTGGAATCACTAGTTTTGCCATATCGTTCATCACATTATTTTTAAGTCCATAGCTAACACATGGACTATATGCAAATAAATTATATCTATTATAACAGTCATGGATTAGAGACTCTTACACTATCTGCTGTACAGGGCTACTAGGCCATTTGAACCTGGAAAAATTTATATAGTAGGCAGATACGTATTGGTAAGATCCCATTTTTTTTATAAACCGTTAGCCCATGGCACTACCTCATGGAGTAGCTAAGCTTTATAACCTAAATTCTTAATATATATATATATATATATATATAAATGAAAAGGATAAAAATAAATAAATAAATAAACTACTGCCAGTAATAATATGCTAAAACATTCATTGTCACACATATATAAAGGTGAATTTGAGGAATAAATATTATTACTTTAGTTTAATTTTTATAGTTATGATATTTAAATTTAAGTTTTAGTTCACACAGATGGAGATTCTTATTTTACATTTTAATATTTTGATAGACGTAAATACACTACATAGATTACGCAACTAACAACTTATGAATCCATGCAGCCATTCATGTCCAGTTTTAAATTTTAAACTTTAATATTTTAAAAGCTAATGAGCATGTACATGTGTACATATATGTAACACAATCATCTGCCACAAATTATTCTAGGTCTATTATTATTAATTGGAATGCATAAAAAGGTTAGATTCTTAATGAGTTCCTTGAGACACTCATCATGAGGTGTCACATTCACAAATATAAACTTATAGGGGAGGCTTAGGCAAATACGTTAAGATACTCAACATGAGGTGTCATATTTACCGGTAGATGCCAAGTATGGAGGTGCACCCATACATATACATTTGATACATAACATCATTTAATTTAACTAACAATTATACTTATTAATTATAAGAAATAAATTAATAGAAATGATTGGTTTACAATTATATTTAAAATACCAATAATTGATTTAACATTCCATGTTGATCAAATAAGAGTTCATGATTTAAACTTTGGTTAGGCCTTAATCGTTTAAGAAATGATTTAAAGTTCATTTAGTAAAGTTTTATAATAATCAGAATTCATAATTTATTGTTTATACATTACATTAAAGGACCTCCATGGTTCCTTGTGTCAATTCCCAAGAAGTATTTTATTATTCATAATTTCAGGGAAGACCGGTCTGTTGTTCATGCCATAGTTACCAATCCTGAGGCCACCTTAACTGGTTCAATCTGGAACTATTTTATTGCAGGACCCATATGATTTGGGATCTACAATAGTGTCACTCATATTTCAACAGTCTCTGCCTTTGAAAAGAGTAAGAGGGTGAAAGTGCATCCCCCACTCTCCTCAAAAACCCAAGCTGGAACTGTTCTTAATTTGAATTTTATCCTTAACGTAACTGCACTGCCCACTAGCGTTTGAACCTGAAAAATTTATAAAGTCAGAATAAGTCAAATTTTTTTTTTATTTGATTCGGTCGTTAGCCCATGTCACTAGCTCAGTGGAATAGCAGAGATTAAATAATATAATATCTATCTAATTAGATGTCAACATTAAAAAATAAATAAAATAAGCCACTGCCAGTAATTAACATACAAACATTTATTTATGCACAATATATAAGATTTAAAATTATTTTAGTATTAGTTTACATTTTAACATTTAACATATTTTAACTTTGATTCTTGACTTTAATTTACTTTAATTACATTATATTCTAATTTTACATTTTATTAAGTTCGCCAGATGGGTTATAAAAGTGTTTAATAGTTGCTATAGATCGGTTACATAGATTACATTAAAAACATTTAGTAAACATAAACGATCAAAATATAAAATATTGATACTGCAATGGTTATAAGTAACCCAGTAGTATTCACCATAAGATACTTGCATTGTCACCAATGACTTAAAAGACCTCCGAATAAATACATTTTAGATACTCACCTAAGGTATCATTATTTATCGAATGTCTATATATTTGATCAAATATAAAGAAAATAGTTAACCGATAAACAATCCATGCAAGCGTCTATAAACAACTTAAATTTAATGCTTTTTATTTAGGGTATGAATAGACACATAAATTGCTTTGAAAATAAAATTCTATCCCTATTTAACCTTAGCTAAAATTGATCAAACTGGCATCAATTCATCTGATATATCGATGTATTCAATGTAAAATAGCGCCAAAGGTTAAAATGCCTCTTATGAGATAGGAATATTACATCTATCTAAAGAAGAGCATAAAAAAACTCCTAGAAAGAACTCGTCTCCGCTTATAATTCCTTCCATAGGCAAACGGAGTGTGCGGCGTATGAAGCGATCTGCCAGTAGGAATCAATATTACATCTACTAATCACACCAATATATCCAATCCATTGACCCAATTTAACCACGAAACAAATAACCTAAGATTACCCTCCCCTAATATAACTTTACAAATCTATACAGCCATTCACGCCCGACTTAAGTTTAACATTTGTATAATTTAACTTAACGGAAAACAGAAATCATAATAAAACTTAAAGAACAAAAGTAAATAAATAAATGGAAATGATTTTAAAATAAAAAAAAATACATCAATAATATTAATAAATTAATTGGTCGTATATTGCAATCATTAACTCTGAAGTTTAATTTAATGTTCATTTTATAAAGTTCTTACGGTTTAAATGTTCATCTTTTACAGTTGCTTGCCATGACGTGAATTCCACGCGTCCTAATTGGTATTCTGTTGGCCGTTTATTTATCCGTCCGGAGGTTTTTTGTTGAGCTGGTCCTCAATGTAGAAAAACGATAGTTCATTCCTTTTTCTTTCTTAGCAAAGCTGAAGGGATTGAATCGTCGTCTTTTCAATCCCTTCCCTTCACTCCGCACTAACACCTCTCTCACATCGTAATAATTATTCACTAGTCACTGATTAATAATTTCCAAATTTTCCTTTTATATTAATGTGAAGGATTGAATTTACATTACGTCACCGATGCGATGGTCCTTTCGCTGCGGTCCGATTTCCCAATGGATTTATTTCATTTGCTGAAAGTTTCTATTGTTTTCCTCTCTGACCGATGTTTTTACATTTAAATGCCCAAGGCTGGTTTACATTTAACTAATTAACAATCATTTCCATTTCTGATTAATTAACCTGTTTTCCAAATCAAAAATATATTTAAAGATAAATTTAAAGATATAATTTTATCTCCAAATCTTTTTAAAATTTAGTTTTAAAATACTTTTCTTTAATAAATTTTTATTTTAATAATTTTCATTATCTGTGCGATTTAATATATAAGAGTTTAAGATGATATTTAATTTCAATTTTTAATTCTTAAAGAAAATTTTTAAATGCGACTTTTAATTTACTTTCTTTAAAAAAAAAAATTCCATTTAAAATTTTTTTAAAATAAAAATTAAATTAAAATCATCTTAAACCTATATAATAAAGAATAATAAAAATTATTAAAATAAAACTTTATTAAAGAAAAGTATTTTAAAACTAAATTTTAAAAGATTTGGAGATGAAATTATATCTTTAAATTTATCTTTAAATATATTTTTGATTTGAAACATTATTAATAAAATGGAAAATGTTAATTAGTTAAATGTAAACCAGCCTGCATAAAGTAAAAAAGGTAGATGAAACAATAGAAACTGTTCAAATAAGAAGAAATCCTATGGAATCGGACAGAAAGGACCATCGATCGGTGCGTAATGTAAATTCAATCCTTACATTAATATAAAAGAAATTTGGAAATATTAATAGTGACTGAAATTGATTATTACGATGTGACTATATGTGTATACGAGTTGGAGGAATTGACAGGCAGGTCAATTCTTTCAGCTGTTAAAGAAGGGAAAATGAACTATCGTTTCCTACATTGAGGACCAACTAAATTAAAAACTCGAATGAATAAATAAAACAAGCTAAATGATACCAATTTTAGGAGCGTGGAATTTAGTTCTGGCAAGCAAGTAAGTTGGACGTTTTAAAATCGTAAGAACTATATATTCACTGAAACAATAAGAACTCTAAATTTTAAAACTTTTTAGTAAATAATGCAATAGAATCCTATCTGACAAACTAAATTAATAATGTTATTTGATTATTTTTTTCTTATTTATTTTGTAAAATCATTTCCATTTATTTATTTTTTGTTCTTTAAGTTTTATTATATTGTTGTTTTGTTAAATTAATTATAAAAATGTTAAACAGTGGCGTGAATGGCTGTATAGATTTGTAAAGTTATATTAGGGAGGGTAATCTTAGGTTATTTATGTCGTTGTTAATTGGGTATGGATTGGATATATTGATGTAGTTAGTAGATGTATCAGATCACTACTCAGAATCGTTTATATATAGCGCACTCAGTTTGCTATGAAGGATTATAAGAGGAGACGCAGTTCCTTTCTATGGAGTTTTTTTTATTGTTCTTTCGTTAGATAGATGTAATATTCTATCTGATTGAGAGTCAATGTCTTTCTTAATTCTTTTGGTTCGTATTTGTATTACATTGAATACATGATATATCAGTGGATTGATGACAGTTTGAGGCTAATTTTAGCCTAAGGTTAAATAGGGATAGAATATTTTAATTTCAATGAAATCTATGTAATATTCATACTCGATTCTAAATAAAAATGCATTAAACTTAAGTTGTTTATAGATGCTTGCATGGATTGTTTATCGGTTAACTATGTTTTGCGTTTTCATATTTGATCAAAAATATAGACATTCGATAAATAATGATACCTTACGGTAGTATCTAAAATGTATTTATTCGGATTCTTTTAAGTTATTGGTGACAATCAAGTATCTTATGATGAATACTATTGGGTTACTAAATTTCCCTCCGATTGTCAGTATCAATAATTTTGTATTTTGTGTTTATGTTTACTTTGAAATGTTGTTGAGTGAAATCTATGTAACCGATCTATATTAATATTATAAACAAGCTTTCCTAAATTTATCTGTGGAACTTAATTAAAATGTAAAATTAGAATATAATAGTAATTAAAGGTAAATTAAAGTCAAAAATCAAAGTTAAAAATAATGTTAAATGTTAAAATGTAAACTAATACTAAAATAATTTTAAATCTTATATATATGTGCATAAATAAATGTTTGTATGTTAATTACTGGCAGTGGCTTATTTTATTTATTTTTTAATGTTGAAATCTAATTAGATAAGATCTTATATTATTTAATCTCTGCTATTCCACTGAGCTAGTGACATGGGCTAATGACCGGAATCAAAATTTTAAAAAAAAATAATTTTTTTTGACTTACGTATCTGCCTACTTTATAAATTTTTCTAGGTTCAAATGCCTAGATGGCGCCCTGTAGTGCAGTTTACGTGAAGTCTCCTTTCTCCGGATCATTACAATATATTAATCCTCTGGATTCACTGACGATGATGTTCTGTTCCAGTGGTCTTCATCAGGATCTGAGCATTGGTTGGCCTTCCACAAGTGGAAGTGGCTAATGCAATATTTTTTTACATTTTTATCTTTTATCTGACCTTTAATTATAAATTTGCCCCAATGGCTCGTTTACTTTAGATTAATTAAAATCAACAATCATTTCCATTTTGAGTTTTAACACAATAGAAAGTAATTTAATTATTGTATATTCTTAAAGATATATTTATATTTTTTTATCTTTAAGTTTTTGCTTAAAATTTAGTTTTAAAATACTATATTTTTTTGTAAGAAAGTTTTCTTTTAATAATTTTCCATCTGTGCAATTTATATATATATATGTTTTTGCAAACTTTTAGTTTTCAATTTTTAATTCTAACTTTTATTTAATAACTTTTATTTGCAAACATTTATACTTTAATTTTTTTTTTAAATAATGTAACAGCATGTGTGCCCATTATACTATGTGATACCATAAATATAACAAGATAACATCACTGTTGTGCATAAAGAATATAAACATCACTGGTGTGTATAAAGAATATAAACATCACTGATGTACACAGAAAAATATAAAATGAAGAGATGAAACTAATTTTATCAGTGATACAGGCAGTAGCCTACAATTTCTAGTTTAAATAGACAAAAAGCCAATTGCTATGATGACAAATGCATATCTATCTTCTGGAAATGATTTGTTTTGTATCTTTTATTATGATGAATCTTTTTCTTATAGACGCCTTTGAGTTTTGGTAACTTTTGGGGTACAAGATAAAAATGAAGAATTCTTATGCAAATACTTTTGGAGATTCTGAAGCTATGGATTATCTCATGTAAAATGTATTATATATGGTTTGAAAGATAATTTTGTGAAGAATACAAAGAAATTACCACTGAATATGTAATTTAAACTTAGTTAATGATGAATTAGAAATTATGACCAAACAATAAAGTAATAATTATGCCGGTGTTGAAATTTCTTTTTTTCCTTGTTTTTTAAATGGTTATCACTATTTGTCTAGACTTATTATTTTCCTTAGTTTTTTTAGTTTCTATTAATTTAAAATTTTTTGCTCTAACATAATTAAAACTGAAGTTATTGTGAAAATTGTGTCTCAGGTCAGTTTTTAAAAAAATTCAATATGGCACCTCAATCTGAAACAGTTAAGCAAACTAAATTTCAATTATAAATGTGATGTTCCAAAATGAATTTATAGTACTAAAAAGAATAATATTTTTTTTATTTTCTGTTTTGTTTTTTTCCTATTATAATTTATCATCATTTTTTTTTCTCTTTTCAAAAAAATAGCTCATTAATAACATTTGTAGGGAGGGGGATAACTAAACTGTTGTTCAATAAACAAAACAATGAAATGGGATTGAAATAGAGTTTGGATGGAAGCGATTAAGTTGTTGTACAAAAAAAAATTGGATAATATATAAAAAAGACTGTAATTGTAAATTTAGATGAGAATACATTTTGGGTTGGCAGAGATTGTGGACTTGCAGATTTTTCCAAGACAGCTATCATCAGTCAGCATATTTATGTGTTAAAAGTTGGAATATTATAAAGAGTGCATTACTTTTTAAATATGCAATAGCTTTATATGTATGTAGTTTAAATTTTATTGGCATGAATTGCTTGATGCTCTAGTGGTTTATTTACTCATCACATGATGCTCTGTAAATGAAAAAATAATGTTGTCCAACCTATAACTGAAAAATGGCTTAGCATGAAGAATACTTTATTACTCATATCAGCTCTAGCATATATATATATATATATATGTGTGTGTGTGTGTGTGCGTGCTTTATCCAAAAAAGAAGATCTACAGATGCCTGATGATGACCCATATAGAATACTACAAATCCCCAAATCAAATATGGTATTGATCATTGGAAAAATACCACAAATTATAGAGCAAGCATGTTTTATTTAGTTAACCGGTAAACACAACAGCTGTTAAAGAACCACAAGGATTAAATTTCTCTTTGATAATCTAGTCATGAAAGCATATAGGAGTAATTACTGGTCTAACACCCACGTAACTTCTTTGACAAATAGGAAGTAAAATAATCTTGATTCTTGTTATATCCAGACAATTAAAGTGTATGTTTTATTTTTATGTAACTACTTTTTATTGGCAAAAGATGAAAAAAAACTAAAAGTAAGAATAATTACTTTTTTTATTATATAAAATATTTTTCGTAGTAAATTGGTTAACCATTAACTTGTATCATTTTTTTATTTATACTAACCCACTTACTCTAAATATTATATATGTTTGCTTTAGAGTAAGTAATATATTTATATTATAATTTTTGTGCATTATCTAATTTCTAATTAAGGAATGGGACTCATGTGTTATTAATAACATTATTTATTTATGTAATTCAATTTTGTTGGGGCATCTGGGTGACAACATATTTTTTGTATGTATTTATCTAATTTATAAACAAAATGAAGGTAATGTAATTTATCATTACCTAGTAATGCTTTGTAAAGAATTGTCCCAATCTTTGTTTGAAAGAATATAGAGATAACTTAAATATTACTATTATTGGAGTAAAACTATTATTTGATTTATTCATTATTTATTTATGAATTTCACCAAATTAACTGGGTAGTGTACTAGTGAATTTCATGACCCTCCAAAACTATGATTTGGTGCTAACAGAAAATAATTTATATATTTGAAGCAATCTAGTTTTTTCAATGTTGATATCCCCGAAAAATGTATTTTGTATTTCTGGTTATTTGAGTTTTTATGTCAGATTTGCCACTCTGTGAAATACTAATGTAAACATTACACAATTCACATTTTGCTTCACAGTCATTGAGTCTTTTTTTATTTATAAAACTCCATTCCTGTATATATTCATCATTGTAAGGACATTTTCTCTTTGGCATGTTGTCTATTGTTTAGGGTTATTAATATTTTTATTAATTTTATCATGGCAGAAAATTAATATCAACAAAGAACTAGCAAAATTACAGTCAATCGAAGCAGGTGCAAGCACAGTTAAAATTTTAACCTGCAAAAGTTCAGCTGCACATGTTCCAAGTCAAGGTTGGACTCAAGGGTGTATCTAGCTTGGGAATCCGACCATAAACGATTGGACCTCATCTTTGTTTTGGTGTTGGAATTTGACTAAAGTATTTATAATATTACTGAAGATACTGGAATTGTCAGAGAGGACCAAGAAACTATCATTTTTGCAATGAATTATTTATGTACAACAAATAATAATTATGAATATTTGAAAATTGGTCCATACAATAGTCCTGAAAAGTCATTTCACGGACATTAGGATATCTAATCAAATATAAAGACAAATCCTGAAAAATTGGGATATTTGGTCATCCTAGGGTATGACATCTGTAGTCTTTTTAAAATTAAGCCATCTGTTTTGATAGGAATAGATTTGATTTGGAATATAATTTTGTCTTTAAAAAATTTTTTAAAAGTTTTTATTGGCTTTTTAAAAAGGGAGAGTATAGTTGTGACTTCCTGTATTTGTAAGGAAATGCAATGTGACTTTGAATATGCTTTAAATTTCTTGGTCATTTTTATAATTAGTTTATTTGGTATTTATCTTATCCACTATCTACATTTTTATTTTCTCTTTCATTGAGTCTTTAAACACTGAAATGACTAACCGAGAAGTTTTAGATTTTTTTTCAAAAATGGTGATTTATCTTATTAGTAATAATAATAATATTACTGACTAAATTATAAAATTCCTTATCAAGCTAATATCTCTTAGTATTAGTTTTTATCGACAACACATCTTTTGTTTTTTGGCAATAATTTTTGTTTTTAATTTCTCATTCAGTTTAAAAACAAAGGGGTGGGGCAACAGATGAGTGGAAGAGATTGAGTAATCATGTGGGGGGGGGGGTAATAACAAAAAAATAAACCATTTACAGAATAATAGATAAATTTCAAAGAATCATTTTCTTATTTGTAATTGAAAAAAAATCTCTTTGGAAATTTGGATTGTTCTTTTGTTTTGTTTTAAAAAGTAAGGAAAAGGGAGACAGAATTATCCATTGTATTATGACTAAATTTATAACTACTTTGTAATCTACTTTTTATTAGCAGATGTTTTTTTTTTGGCCAACCATTATTTTAAAATTTTTTTGGAGTGAACTTTGATTTCTCTTTGCCATTTCTAATTGGATTTAAAAAAAGGGGAAGAGGTATGGGGGGTGGAAGAAATGAATAAATTCTATGTGTAATCTAAAACTCATTACTTTTGTTTTCATTGATATCTTTTTATTTTTTTGCTAATTTGTCATTTCAATTTTTTCTTGAATTTTAAGAAAAAGGTAGAAAGGTCTGGAATTTGTATTTTTTTTTTTGTTTGTAAAAATTTACATTTTATTTTATAAAATGTGGATTCGTAAAGCTTGCCAGTGCATTTCAATGAATAATTTACTTTTTAGAAGTTAATTTATTTTTTTTTTTCTTTTCAGAGGTATTTATTTAAATAGTTTTTACTTTCTAAAAAAATTACAAATTAAATTATGATTTTTTTTTCCAATTTATTGTTGTTTAAAAGCCAGACAGTTTGTTTTTATTTGTAGGGTTTGAATGGATCTGAGAATTAATCAGGAAAGCAATTTACCACCAAGAAAAAAGTCCAAAATTTTTAAAGACAATTGATGTCATGTTTGAATTAAGTAATAGATGCAGTTCATTTATCTCTTCACTTTTTTAAAAAGTCAATGAGAAAGAAAAAATTCTGAAACAGAAGTTATTTGTCATGCAAGTCACAATTATACTCTCCCTTTTTAAAAAGCCAATAAAAACTTTTTAAAAAATTTTTAAAGACAAAATTATATTCCAAATCAAATCTGTTCCTATCAAAACAGATGGCTTAATTTTAAAAAGACTACAGATGCCATAACCAGGATGACCAAATATCCCAATTTTTCAGGATTTGTCTTTATATTTGATTAGATATCCTAATGTCCATGAAATGACTTTTCAGGACTATTGTATGGCCCAATTTTCAAATATTCATAATTATTATTTGTTGTACATAAATAATTCATTGCAAAAATGATAGTTTCTTGGCCCTCTCTGACAATTCAGTATCTTCAGTAATATTATAAATACTTTAGTCAAATTCCAACACCAAAACAAAGATGAGGTCCAATCGTTTATGGTCGGGTTCCCAGATACACCCTTGAGTCCAACCTTGACTTGGAACATGTGCAGC
The DNA here is from genome assembly GCA_028023455.1 of Epiperipatus broadwayi. Classification (NCBI taxonomy): domain Eukaryota; kingdom Metazoa; phylum Onychophora; class Udeonychophora; order Euonychophora; family Peripatidae; genus Epiperipatus; species Epiperipatus broadwayi. The sequence continues at coordinate 1,140,772 of JAQFVV010006247.1, forward strand.
TGGACTTTTGCAGGCTAAAATTTTAACTGTGCTTGCACCTGCTTCGATTGACTGTAATTTTGCTAGTTCTTTGTTGATATTAATTTTCTGCCATGATAAAATTAATAAAAATATTAATAACCCTAAACAATAGACAACATGCCAAAGAGAAAATGTCCTTACAATGATGAATATATACAGGAATGGAGTTTTATAAATAAAAAAAGACTCAATGACTGTGAAGTGAAATGTGAATTGTGTAATGTTTACATTAGTATTTCACAGAGTGGCAAATCTGACATAAAAACTCAAATAACCAGAAATACAAAATGCATTTTTCAGGGACATCAACATCAAAAAAACTAGATTGCTTCATATACAAAACAGACAGTGCAGAAGATTGCTGAACTAAAACTACCATGTTAATTAAGCAAGTATTGGGACCACATATCCATGAATGCAAGTAATCATAATGTGACAAAAATATTCCCTTGATTGTACATCATTATACCAAATGAAAAAAAAAACATATGCTATTTATACTATGTGATATTAAAGTTATATATATATATATATATATATATATATATATATATATAGAGAGAGAGAGAGAGAGGGGGGGGGAGAGAGAGAGAGAGAGAAATGGAACATAGCCATATTAAGAGTTTATGATACGAATAAAGATGTTATTCTGAATAATAACGATGAATTCTTTGACCAATTAAATGATAAAATTCTAAAAATTGGAATATCTAGAAAAATTGTATTACCTGGGGATTTTAATGGAAGAATACATAGATGAAGAAATTACAAAACTGAAGAATATTGGCTAAGTGAAAATATTATAAATGAGAAAGAAATAACATTTAATTAATGCAACAAATGGTATTTATGTATTTCTTGCCATAAAAATATTTCAAAAATAGATATGAATTCAAATATGTAAAAACATAACTTATAATAGATTATATTATAGCACAACAGAACCTAAATTTCACAGTACTATATACAAGAATATGTAGAAGAATATCATGTTATAATGATTACTCCTCTGTAAAATAAAGAGAGTATTTCTATTAGAATAAGGTCAGATTTTCAAAGTTGTAAACAGGGCTCAGTAATAACGTAAGAAATATATAATGTAGATAGTTTAGAACATGAACGTGTTTGGATAATGTAAAGATAATGATTAGATGAAAAGTTACAGCTAAAAAACAACTTTGAATCGACAGAAAAACATAATGACCATTTAAAAAATTATATACATGTAGCCGTAAAAATGTATCAAAAATATTTAAACACTACAACAAATAAAGAAAAGATTAAATAAAAAAAACATCCAAGCAAAAGTATGAATAAAAAATAGAAAGCAATGAATGTTTGGGAATGATTACGAATTTAAAAGAGAAAAAAAGAGAAGATATAATGTCACCAATTATAATGAAGAAATGGAAACAATATTTTGAAAATTTGTTAACAAAAAATAGAATTTCAGAAAATAAATAAACAATGAAATATACAAATCATAGAATATACTATAAAATTAAAAAATATTGAAATGTTAAAAGGATACAAATAATTAAAAAACAGAAAGACTTCTGGCTCGGTGAAATGACATCTGAATTTGTTAATAATAGAAGTAAAACGTCATGTGAATATTTAGCCAAGTTGTTCCAAAACTGCATTAATAGTGATGAAATCCCAATTAATAATTTTGTGAAACAGTATAGAGATAATAAAATGGATATTAATATGGATAAACGTTCAACAGTTTTTTATTCCAAAAAATCTGAAATGATAATTTGTCCTTATTATAAGATCATAACATAAAAATTCGTTGATATTCAGAAAGATCATGGTATTATTTTTGCAAGCAATGGATCATTTCATCATCATATAGAAAATGTTATAAATAAAGCTTTTAGAATTATGGGTGCAATTTTAAGGCATGATAGACAACTTACTAGTTCTACAGAATATAAATTATTTCTCTCTTTGGTTTTGTCTATTTTAGAATACGGATCTATTGTTTGGAATCCCAGTTCCAAACGAGATATTACTACAACTCAATTGGTTTATCATAAATTTTCCAAGTATATTAAGCTAAATGACCATTATTTATTCCTATCCGTTAGAAGAAAAATGAAAGATCTTAAAATTTTATATGACCTTGTCAATCAGAAAATTATATTAACTAAGAAAATTTCAATAATTCCTATTCATAATTGTTTACATAAAACACATACATTTACTGTATTTTATATTAAGGTTTGTTGCTCTAACATATTAAAAGTTTCACCTTTGTTTCATTTCTCTAATACTTATAATCATGATTTTAGTAATGAAAATATTTTTACCTTAGATTTTAAAAAATTTGTTAAGTACCTTATAAAGAAATGTGTATATAATCATATTAATAAATTGCCATTTATACTTATTTATGTATATTATTTAATATATAGGGTATATGACACAGACTTTCACATGACCCATACTCTCCACACTATCTCATAACAATGATACACTTGAACGCATATATGTTGAAAAGATAAATAATCACCAATATCTGTATTTCATGCTAAACCAGAAATCATCAGTTGGTCCAGATTATCATCTCCACACACATATGCTATAAGTGCTTAGATATATATTAAGATAGCCAAACATCATACTTTAATGGACAGGCTTCAATCTACTCCACACTCCAACTCTTCAACCATCCATCCAATTGAAAATCTGATGATGGAATGCTCAAAGGCTACCCCGAGGCTGAGAATATTGTCACATTCATGTTGACCTAAAGTCACTCTGACCCCTCATGTACAGGACATAATCCATTCAATACATATACAAGGGATGGGCAGACATCTCTACTATGTAATAACTGAAACACACAAGCTTATTATATAACTGTGTCACATCTCTACTATGTAATAACTGAAACACACAAGCTTATTATATAACTGTGTCTATATATGTAATATATAGGGTATATGAGCACAGACTTTCACATGACCACCATTCTCCACACTATCTCATAACACTGATACACTTGAACACATATATGTTGAAAAGATAAATAATCACCAATATACGATTTCATGCTAAACTAGCAATCATCAGTTGATCCAGATTACCATCTCCACACATATATGCTATAAGTGCTCAGATATATATTAAGATAGCCAAACATCATACTTTAATGGACAGGCTTCAATCTACTTCACACTCCAACTCTTCAACTGTAATTGGCTTAATGCTATAGTTTTGTATGGTAAATAAATTGAATTAAATAATTATCATTATTATTATTATAGTACTAATAACATACCTATCATGAGCATATATATATATAATAAATTATAAATTATTAAATTAAAAAAATAATTTGTATTTATTAAAAATGTACAGATAATAAAAATATATAAATAAAATTATCAAAATTTATTTATTGCATGTTTGTATAAATAAAGAAGATACCTAGAAATGTAATACAATTTTAATTTTTAGTTCTGAGAAAAATTGCTAGTTGGTCGAAAGCATCATATGAATAAATAAAAAGCACCGTGAAAAGATGAAAAGAAATAGATTTCTTTTAAAGGATTTATTTAATATAAAAATGGCAAAAAGAATGAAAATGCATTGAACATTTAGGAAAAAGAAAAAGAAAAAACAAATATTTAATATATGTATATTTATATTTTTAAAAACTTTATTATTTTATTTTAGATGATCTAAAAAATAAACTGACAAAATACATTGCTACACATTTTGATGGAAAAGTAATTCTTAAACGTTTGAAAAAACGTGGAGGTCTTATCAAAGCGAGATTATCTGGTGCCAAAATGGCTACAGGAGAAGTTCTGGTATTTCTAGATTCCCACTGTGAGGCAAATGTAGGATGGTAAGCAATATTATTGATAAATATATATTTTGAGTATGCTTAAAAAGATGTGGAGGTTATTCAGGTGAATTAAAACTATTTAAAATTATATTGTAAAATTATTTCCATTTAGCGATTCTTCCAAAGCTTAAGCTTGTGGTTAAGACCTGTAGAGGTCCCTACCTTCGCATTTTTATACGCATATTCTTGAGGTTACAGCCTTAGTAAATATTACTTAAAATATAACTGTTTAGTAAATTTAACCCACAATGTTCATAATTTGGGTTCAGATCTGCTTGGGATAAATCTTGAATATTTTTTAGGTTTCAACAGGCTTTGGATTTTTTATTTAAGTACCCAGCCTATAAAACTAACTAGACAACCTTTTAATTATTAATCACTTAGTTTTTAGCAATTTAACCGAAAAGCAAAATAATGATAAAAAGTCAATAAACACCTAATAAAACTGCAGTTAGTAAAACCCGGTAAGCAATACTTTCTTTTTTACTGATTCTTTTGAAGCTGCAGTAAAATCCTTTTCTCAAGTGTTTATATTTACATTTATAAAAAATATTTTATCATTATATTTATTTCTAATATTCAGCTGTAGAAAATGAAAGCATGCACACACACACACACACACACACACACATATATATATACAATGTTGTTTTAAAATATCATAAAATTTGAAATCGCAATGTTTATTGATTATATTTTATTTTCACTACTTTTGTTTTAAATATATATAATTCCTTAAAAAGATATATATTTTTTTAATTTTCATTATTTACATCATAATAAATCCATGGAAATAGTTAATTTAACATATACAACTTTCTGCAACAGATGAAGTATTGATTATAAGCTGTTAAAAAATATGAGGGTTTTAACATCAACCCTTTTTCTCTCTTACTTTCTGAAAGCTTTTCATATTCAAACTAAAAATGTATGATTCTATTTAAAAAAGAGGACGAGAGAAAAAACAAACCTCATAAAAATATATTTTAACCATTTTTGATCCGTGACAGAGTTCAGTTACTCTGATCTCTAGTCTCTTTTCTCCACGACACTTTTTATTTCTTTCATAATCTCAAATGTAATCTGTTTCTAGGTCTTTTGTGATCCTTTGGAATCCAGGTTAAAATTTCAACTGAATGTTCAACCTAAATACATTTCAGTTTTTAATTTTTCAATGATGATAGTGATAACAGAAAAGTGGCTTCCTTGATTCTTCTTTGGGGCCTTAAAATAATTTCCTCAGAGCAAATTTTCAATATTCACTTCATACGTTTTATCAGTTTTGTCATTGTAGATGTTACAACATTCGTATAATAAACGAACATGATTAGTTTATAAAACATTTAATATTTCAAATATACCTCAGTATCGTTCAATTCATATGAAGAATTATCAGATTTTTTGCAAGAAGAAATACAAGCAAAATGTGGCCTACAAAAGAGTCCTGGCCAAATCCCTTCTATTCCATAGTTTGAAATCAAATTTGATGAATCCGATGTCATTTTTACAAGGACCTTTAATAGTGAAAAAATCACAGCCACGTTTAACGTTAATAATACAGTAGATACAGAAAAAGTTCCAGTTGCAAATGAAAAATCTGAATCTCAGGAACCGATGACAATGAAATCAGGGCCTGATTTCTTAATAACCATAGAAAAAACTGGCAAGTCATTAGCTTTTAATTGTATATTTGTAGATGATTTTGCCCAAGAATAATCACAAACAGAGTTTTTTGTGGATTTATTTAACATTACTAATATATACATGTATGAAAAAGAAGAACAAGATGAAACATTTTCAGTATCTGCAGAGATTATGGATGGGGATATGTACAATTAATTAATTAATTATTTTGGAAGAACGTAGAATTTTTAACGAATTTGCCCAATGGCTATCGGAGTTCAGTTCCAATTATGAACCCAAGTTATATATCAATCTTTTAGAAAGTCTTAAATCGTTTATTTCTAAATGAACATTTCCCCTTAATTCATAGCAATAAACATTTCCCCTTAATTCATAGCAATCTAGAGTACAAAGATGTATTTTTACTAAGAGCTTTGACATACTTTATTCGAATCATCCAATAATAGAAGCTATGTTGATTTGTGGAATTATTTAAAATATATCGTCACAGTAGGATAAATACTAAATGGAAAAAAAAGGAAAAGTTATCTATTAGAAATTGTCATGTAAATATAATTTTCATTAATAAAATTTGTTGAGTAAAAAAAATCATTAATAAGCATCAAACTGTATAGTGAGTTATTGACTTTTTACCGCTGAGTGTAAGCTGAAGGTCGCTGTGATCTTTCTTCTCAGTTGAGCATAATTGTTGAGAGATTCCTGACACCGTTTAAGGAGAAGCTACAGTACATCTCATCACATCATATGTCTGAAAACTCTTAACTGAAATATCAGCTGAATTTTTTTGAAGGCAAGATGAATATGTGTGTTAATGATCTTTTCTTTTGTAAAATATATGTTTACAATCATGACAGACAAAACTTTTTTTTTCTTTTATTCCAATGAGGTTATAAAGCTCCCAGCCAAGGTAGCAGTTGGCAGTCAAAGAAAGATAATGCTAAAAGTCTGTTGATTGCAGACACAGACTGCCATTCAGTAACAATTCTTTATTTAGGTACCTACAACTGCAAATCGCATTCAAGTGAAGGAAGATTACAGAAATTTGAAAACTATCTAATATTATATCGGACATTATTGGATTTTGTAAAGTTAGAAGAAAATGTAAAAATACGATTGTTAAAAAGTAGATACATGTCTTGCATTGGTGGTCGTGAGGTCAGCGCAACTGCCTTGCACTAGCAGGCTGTTGCCCAGGTTGCGGGTTCGTGTCCCGGCCAATGCTATGACACTTAAAAAAAAAGTAGATACATACTTTGCTATAAAGGCACAAATATTGAATGTGCAAGTGGAGTTGGATTTATTATAATTAAAAAATGAAAGAGCACCATTGTGGAGTCTGATGGTATATCAGATAGAGTGGCAAATTAATTATTCAATTTAGTAGAAGATGTCAAAATTCAGAGAATCCAGATTTATGCCCCAATAATTTCTCATTTTGATGAACAAGTAGAGAATTTTTATGTGGATGTACAAAAGATTTTCGATCATATCAAACATTTTAAAGTTATCATGGAGAGTTTAATGCCAAAGGATAGAAAAAGGTTATGGTGATACAACTGAGAAAAGACACTGACTTATAGAGTTTGCAGGAAAAAAAAAACTATTATGATTTTTTTAATAATAAAAAGGTAATGGACATGGAATCATTCAAATAAAAATATAGCAGAAATGTGTAACATTTTGATTAAAAGAGAAGGTATATTTCAAGATTATAATCTTAAGAAATACATGTTAATGCAAAACAAAACTATTAAGTGTTATTAAAACAGTTAGTATCAATAGTTATTATTCCTAATCTTTACAAACATTACAGTAAATTGAAAGCAGAATTTGCAAATTGTTTAAAACATTAACAAACTTTGGAGAGGTTGTCAAGCGTTGGTGGTCGAGAGGTCAGCACAGCCGCCTTACAAGCAGTTGTCCCGGGTTAGCGGGTTCGCTTCCTGGCCGATGCTATGACACATGAAAAACAAAACTTTAGAAAGGTTCAAACTTAACTGAAATAACCGAATGACTTTATATCTTCAAAACTCAAAGTATTGGGGTGGGGTCTAAAATCAATTTTCAAGCTCACCTGATGAAATTCCAGTGTCAGGTTGAAATACTATATTGTTACTAAGTTGGTTTTATTTATATATTGATTTGAGTAGCTGTTTATTTATTAAATGCCTCCGATTTTCCATTTATAGTGATAAGATTTCTTTCATGCTATTATAGAATCGATATAATATGAATAAATTTTGGGAGATCTAATACATTTTAAATAATGCTATAGATATGATCGATTAAAAGTTTCAAATAACTTGACCAAAGCAATAAATAATATATTATTTTCCTTTCAACATTTTTCCTGTATTTACCTAGTAATAAAACTTACGGGATTCTGATTTAGTTTCCGCTTACAGCCATTTTGAAATCTAAAAACCACCGCTAACACATCCAACTGATAAATGACATAAATATTGAATAAAAGTACCTTATAATCATATTTTAAAAATTATAAGCTAGTAAAAATAATATGATTTATTTTATTAGGGATTCTTTTAAAAATTTTATCTTCTTAAAATATTTGAAATATGATTATGCAAAGCACCAAAATTTACAAATATTATCCGTAAAAAGTTGCAGAAGTCTGATCAAACCAAGATTATAATTTCCAAATATTAAAATTATACTATATGCCCATATGAAATAAAGCATATTATTTTTACTAGTTTACAATTTTGATAATATGAATTTAAAGCACCTTTATTCAATATCTATGTCATTTATCGGTCGGATGTGTCTGAATGGTCTTTAGATTTCAAAATGGCCATGAGCGCAAACTAAATCAGCACCAAATCATGACTATAAAGCTTCTTCTTTCTCTAAAACCTTATTGAATATCTGGTAACCATTAGTCTACGACTGGAGACAACTTATTCAACAATATCTTTGAAAGAACCTTTACTTGGCAGAGATAATAATGATATTGCCGATAATTAATACAATATTGTCTACTGTTTTTATTTTTAAAAGATGGAACAATAGAAGCATCCTTAAGATCAGGCACAACTTCATAGATTCATACATTGGCCAAACATTTCATTATATATATATGGTTTCTAATATATATATATATATATATGGGGAGGGGTGTGTATATCTGACTGCTAATGTAATCATTACTACTTTAAATATTAAAATATTTAAATTTTAAAATATTATATTTAAGTTACCAGGATTAGTATTTGAAGCTTAGGCATATATTTGTAAGAGGCCCTTATAATAATTGGTTTTTTATTTTTTATTTCGTTTATATTATGTGTCAATTTTTAATTCCGAAATAACTAAACAGCCAACTAATATTGAGTATTATTTTGTTAATTAAATATTATTTTTATTGACTCTTGGCATTGTTCATTTCTTAATTATTCATTGTAGCACTGTAATCTCTTATATTCTCCATTGAATTCACACTTGAATATGATAATAAATAATCTCAGGTCTCCAGTTAGTATTTTGCCATTGCATCTATAAAACCATTACTTATGAGCATAACGATTATGCAATATTTTATTACTCTACCTGACAACTCTCAAGTAGATATATCTGTGTAAGTACTTTTTTAATAAGAGTACATCTACAAGTCATCAGTGTATCATCGTCATCATCAACCATTATTAATCCACTTCAGAATGAAGTTCTTTCTAAGTTCAATCTATCTTCTCCGATCTTTAGCTCCTCTTATCCACATCACTCTTGCATACTTTCTTATTTCATCCATCCATCTCACATATAGTATCTTTCTGGGTCTTTTAAATCTCTTGGAATCCAGTTTATTATTTTAATTGTCCATTTATTATCATCTCTTCTACAAATATGTCCAGCCCAACTCCACATGTCTTTTATTTTTTTCAGTCAGATCAGTAACACCTGTTTGTTCTCTTACTCATATATTGTGTTTTCGATCTCTTCTTGTTACTCTCAACATGCATCTCTCCATACTTCTTTGATTGGTCTGAAGTCTCTGTATTGGTCTTCTATTAAGTGTCCAAGTCTCAGATCCATAAGTAAAAACTGGTAAAACACATTTATTAAAAACCTTTCTTTTCAAACGCATAGACATATTTCCTTTTAGTATCAAGTTATTTCTACCAAAAGCACTCCAACCAAGTTTAATTCTATGATTAATTTCATCCATTATGTTTCTATCTGTATTAATAATCTGACCAAGACATTTGTAACTGTTAACTTCTTCTAACTCATCATAATCAATCTTTATTTTTATATTTTGAGAAAATCTATTAAACATTACTTTAGTCTTTTTAACATTAATCTTTAATCCTACTTTCCTACTTTCATCTAATAATTCGTGCAACATTTCCTGCAGCTCTAAAGCATTATTTGCAAAAACAACTGCATCATCTGCAAAATCTAAATGACTTAAACTCCATTTACTTTCATCTCTTTAGCTTTCCATTTTAATCCACAAAATACTTCTTGCAGCACTGCTGTAAAAAGTTTTGGAGATATGGAGTCACATTGTCTTACACGCTTCTCAATGTTGACTTTCCTAGTATCATTATGTAATCTAATTGTTGCTGTTGCATTTTTATAAATATTATTTAAAATATGACAATATCCTGGATCTATACCTTGATGATCCAATACTTTAATCACTGAAAATTTTTTTATAGAAATACCTTTTCATAATCTACAAATCCAAAACATAATGGCAACTAATATTCATTTGTCCTTTCTATAACTTCTCTCAATGCCTGGATATGATCTACTGTACGAAAACCACTTTTTAATCCAGCTTGTTCTCTTGGTTGGTGGAAATCCAATGTTCTCTGTAGACGAGTTGTAATTATCTTGGTAAAAATTTTGTATAAAACTGATAAAAAGCTGATTGGTCTATAAATTTCTAATATCAGAATTATCACCTTTTTAAAATATTAATATTAATACTGCATTCTTCCAATCATCTGGTACATCTTTATCACTTAGATATTTAGTATATAACTTTGCTTAAAAAAATTTATTTCTTCACCTGCTTCTTTTAATATATCAATTATAATGACATCATTACCTGGAGCCTTTCCTTTCTTCATACCTTTAACTGCGTGTCTCACTTCTTCATTTAAAATTCTCGGGAATTCGGAAGATGTAACAGATATAGGAGGTACTTGTTCTTTAATACTATATAATTCTTGATAAAAGTCTTCTACCCACTTCATGATCTCATCTCTCGTTTTAGTAATAATTCCCATCTTTTTTTCTTATCGCGGATAACCTACCAATATCAAAATCTTGTTTTACACTCTTGAGTCTTTTATTCTCTTCTACAGCTTTTTTTGCTAGTTCACAGTTATACTTTCTTATATCATTTTCAACTCTTTTCTGCACCATTTTACAAAATTCAAAATATTCAATACCAATATCAAAATCTTGTTTTACACTCTTGAGTCTTTTATTCTCTTCTACAGTTTTTTTTGTTAGTTCACAGTTATACTTTCTTATATCATTTTTAACTCTTTTCTGCACCAGTTTACAAATTTCAAAATATTCAATCCTTTTTAATGCATCATTTTTGTATATTTTTATATTCCTTCTTTTCTTCATAAATTCTCTAGTCTCAGTAGAAATTTTATTGGTAAATTGCTGCTTTTTTCTACCAACTATCTTTGTTGCAGATTTTAAAAGTGTATCAGTTATTTTCCTATTAATTTTCATTCAAATCTGAATCATGTTCAAAATCTACTAATACTTGAAACCGATTTGTAAGTCCTAATTTAAATTCATTAGAATGTTTGTGAAGATTAGGAATATTAACTGTAAATATTGTTTTTTCTTAATAATTTTTTCTCTCTAGTTTTGCATTAATACTATCTTCCATCTTACTAATCGATGATCACTTCCTGTGTTAAATTTATTAAAAACATTACAATCTTGAAAGATGTATTTTCTGTTAGTCAAAATATAATCCAATTCTGCTGTACCTTCATTTGGATGCTTCCATGTCCATTTCCTTTTAACATTTTTCTCAAAAAAAAGAATTCACAATGTAAAGTTTTTTTTTTCTGCAAACTCCACAAGTCTCTGTCCTCTCTCATTTCTATACCATAACCAAAATTACCTACAGCACTTTCATTTTTTATCAATTCTAGCATTAAAGTCTCCCATAACAATTTTAAAATGTTGTTTATTCCGATCAAAAGCCTTTTGTACATCCATATAAAAATCTTCTACTACTTCATCACTATGAGATCTTGTTGGGGCATAAACCTGAATTATCTGTATTTGGTATCTGCTATTAAGTTGTATAATTAATCTTGCCACTCTGTCTGATACACCATCAATCTCCACAATGTTGTTCTTCCACTTTTTATTTATAATAAATCCTACTCCATTTGTATTTTCAATATTTCTGCCTTTATAATAGAGTACATGTCCACTTTTTTACATTTTCTTCTAACTTCACAACGTCCAGTAATGTCCCATTTAATATAAGACAGTTTTTCTAATTCATGCAATCTTCCTTCACTTGAAAGTAATCTGCAGTTGTAAGTATCTAAATAAAAAGTTGTCATCAAATGGCAGCCTGAGTCCACAATCAGGGGATTCTTAGCACTCTCCACCTTTGGTCATCAACCTTTGCCTCGGTTGGTGACTTTACAGCCTCGTGGGAATATGGGCCATGGTTTATTTTTGTCTTTCATAATTGTATATATGTATTGGAAAAATATTTATCATTTACACAAACATTCATTCTGCCTTATCAGGCAACTGAGAAGAAAGACCATGGTGTTTCTTCATCTTAAACTCAGAGGTAAAAAGCCAATAAACTCACCACACTGTCTAATGCATGTTGGTGAGCAGCCCATCCATGTTTGTATACTATATAAATAATCACATAGTAATAGCAGCTGCAACGACAAAAAGGTATGGAGTGGACATTAGGAAATTTGCTCTGCTCGGTTCCTTTAAGGCCTCTAAAAGAATCAAAGGGTCTCCTTTCAGTTAATAGCAAACTCCCTTCTGCAGCCATCTGTTTATGTTCTATTCGATTGTTTAATTGGATTCTAATATCCAATGAAATCACTTAGTATTTCTATTATGTAATTGTCAAATTAATGTGGAGTCGTGTCTTTATTTATAATTTATCATTTACTTATTATAGATAGATAGATAGATAGATAGATAGATAGATAGATAGATAGATAGATAGATAGATAGATAGATAGATAGATAGATAGATAGATAGATAGATAGATAGATAGATAGATAGATAGATAGATAGATAGATAGATAGATAGATAGATAGATAGATAGATAGATAGATAGATAAGATAGATAGATAGATAGATAGATAGATAGATAGATAGATAGATAGATAGATAGATAGATAGATAGATAGATAGATAGATAGATAGATAGATAGATAGATAGATAGATAGATAGATAGATAGATAGATAGATAGATAGATAGATAGAAAGATAGATAGATAGATAGATAGATAGATAGATAGATAGATAGATAGATAGATAGATAGATAGATAGATAGATAGATAGATAGATAGATAGATAGATAGATAGATAGACAGACAGACAGACAGACAGACACAGACAGACAGACAAACAGATAGATAGATAGATAGATAGATAGATAGATAGATAGATAGATAGACAGATGACATATACACAGACAGATAGATAGCTCGATATGTGAGTAAGTATGAAGATTTATAGGTAAATGGATAATAGATAGGTATATAAATACATGATGGATAGATGAATTGGCAGAGAGATGTACAGATAGACAGACAAACAGATAGATTAGATAAATAGGTAAATATATAAATATTCAGATACTTAGACCAACAAGCAGAAAGACAAATGGACAAATAAATAGCTCAAAATATAAGTAGATGGATGTATAGATAGATTGATTGATAGATAGATGAGATAGATAGGTAGGTAAATAGATAAATATTCAGATATTTAGACCTACGGGCAGAGAGACAGATAGACCGACAAATAAATAGCTCTAAATACAGTAGATGGTTGGATAGCTATATAGATGGATGGATAGATATATAGATGGATAGATAAATTAATAGGTGGATGGTTAGATAAAAAATAAATAGAGAGATAAATAGATAAAAGGCAAAATAAAACAGCCTATCAGGCTATAGTTATATATACACACATAATATGAATTCTCTTAATGTTAATCATTTCAATACCGCTAACTATTTTAAATAGAAAACAGCACTGCTGGAATAATTAATATTAGATTAGTTCAGATTTTTGTATATTTAATTTTCAGAAGAGTGTTAGCATCTAATTTAATTATATATAAATCATAATCTTTATCATCTTTAACTGTTATTCATCCACTGCAGGATGAAGGTCTCCAACGTTAACGTAGCTTCTGTAAATCATAGCCGTTTTTCCCTCTATAAGATCATGAAGTATGTCCAGCCCAACTCCATTCCATATATATGTGTGTACTTTTGCATATAGTATATATTTACACAGATTAAAAATATTTATCTTCAGTATTACTCTCTGTTTTATTTATTTAATGAATAATTCTAACTTGTTCTCTAAGAAGAATAATGTCTGATTACTTAAATAGATACTTTAATCCTGATTAGAATATGAAAAGCATTTCAAGTTTTATTTTGCGTGGATCTAAGCTTAAATGATGGGTATAGTAGGCCGAAGAATTACCACTATACCATGAGGGTCTTTATGAAAAGTGAAAAAGAAACAGAGAAAGAAAAAGAAATATAATTATTAAGAATAAAATAAACAGTTCACTTATAATTATATAATTATAAATAATAATTCTAAAATCTTTTTTAGGCTAGAACCACTACTACAGCGAATTAAAGAAAACCCACGTGTCGCAGCATGCCCTGTCATTGATAATATTAAATGGAAGACCATGGAGATTCGAAGTGCGAGATCAACTTCAATCGGCATTTTTGACTGGAAATTAATTTTTCATTGGCAAGTATATATAGATCGGGAAAATTATATTTTACAACATCCGATAGACCCAATGAAGTAAGTAGTCTTAGCATTAGAATGTAGGATAATCTATAACACAAAGGCATTCATATATGTTAAAACACTTTTCATTCTTGTTTTGATTTCAGAGGAATCGCTAAGTATATCTTGTATCAATACAAGGATAGTAGAACTCTTGGTTAATAAACCCTTAGCTCTTTTTACTCTTAACATCTGTTTTTAGAGAAGTTCATTTCAATGTTCTGCATATTTCCATGCCAAATTTTTGTATTATAGCTTTTGTTAGCGAGATTCCAAGGTTCAAAGATAAAACCGATGCATTTATTCATTTAGCAGCTATCTTTAACTTATTTATATTATTAAATTAATAATCTGAAACAGAATTTAAAAAATTATATTACAATTACATAAACATACAATAATTTTATCTAAAGTACAATATATTATCATATTTATAAATAACCTAAATATTTTTATAAATAATGTTGATTATATATATATATTACAGAAAGGAGTTTGCTATTAACTGAAAGGAGACCCTTTGATTCCTCTTGGAGGCCTTAAAGGAACCGAGCAGGGCAAATTCCTAATGTCCACTCCATACGTTCTTGTCGTTGCAGCTGTTATTACTATGTGATTATTCATATAGTATACGAACATGGATGGGCTGCTCACCAACACGCATTAGCCAGCGTGGTGAGTTTATTGGCTTTTTACCTCTGAGTTTAAGATCAAGAAACACCATGGTCTTTCTTCTTAGTGCCTGATAAGGCAGAATGAATGTTTGTGTAAATGATAAATATTTTTCCAATACATATATACAATTATGACACACAAAAATAAAGCATGGCCCTTATTCCCAGGAGGCTGTAAAGTCACCAACCAAGGCAGCAGTTGGTGGTTGAAGGCGGAGGGTGCTAAGAATCCCCTGATTGCGGACCCAGGCTGCCATTTGATGACGATTTTTTATTTAGGTACGTACAACTGCAGATCACTTTCAAGTGAAGGAAGATTGCAAGAATTAGAAGAACTGTATTATATTAAATGGGACATTCCCAACAAGTTCTCATAGTGATGAAGTAGTAGAAGATTTTTATATGGATGTACAAAAGGCTTTTGATCAGAGTAAACAACATTTTAAAATTGTTATGGGAGACTTTAATGCTAGAATTGGTAGACAAATAAAAGATGAAATTGCTGTAGGTAATTTTGGTTATGGTAATAGAAATGAGAGAGGACATAGACTTGTGGAGTTTGCAGAAAAAGAAAAACCTTATATTATGAATTCATTTTTTGAGAAAAATGTTAAAAGAAAATGGACATGGAAGCATCCAAATGAAGGTACAGCAGAATTGGATTATATTTTGACTAACAGAAAATATATATTTCAAGATTGTAATGTTCTTAATAAATTTAACACAAGAAGTGATCATCGATTAGTAAGGTATAAGATACGTGTTAATGTAAAACTAGAGAGACAAAAATTATTAAGAAAAACAATATTTACAGTTGATATTCCTAATCTTCAGAAACATTCTAATGAATTTAAATTAGAACTTACAAATAGGTTTCAAGTGTTAGGAGATTTTGAACATGATTCAGATTTGAATGAAATTAATATGAAAATAACTGATACACTTTTAAAAACTGCAACAAACATAGCTGGTAGAAAAAAGCAGCAATTGACTAATAAAATTTCTACTGAGACTAGAGAATTTATGAAGAAAAGAAGGAATATGAAGATATACAAAAATGATGTATTAAAAAGAATTGAATATCTCGAATTTTGTAAAATGGTACGGAAAAGAGTTGAAAATGATATAAGAAAGTATAACTGTGAAATAGCAAGGAAAGCTGTAGAAGAAAATAAAAGTCTCAAAAATGTTAAACAACATTTTGGTATTGGTAGGAAATTTATATCTGCAATAAGAAAAAAAGATGGAATTATTACTAAAAAGAGAGATGACATCATGAAATTGGTAGAAGATTTTTATCAAGAATTATATAGTAATAAAGAACACGTACCTCCTATATCTATTACATCTTCCGAATTGCCCAGAATTTTAAATGAAGAAGTGAGACATGCAATTAAGTGTATGAAGAAAGGAAAGGCTCCAGGAAATGATGGAATTATAATTGATATATTAAAAGAAGCAGGTGAAGAAATAAAAACAATTTTAGCAAAGTTATATACCAAATGTCTAAATGATAAAGATGTACGGAAGATTGGAAGAATGCAGTAATAATATTAATATTTAAAAAAGGTGATAAAGAAGATATTAGAAATTACAGACCTATCAGCCTTTTATCAGTTTTATATAAAATTTTTACCAAGATAATTACAACTCGTCTACAGAGAACTTTGGATTTCCACCAACCAAGAGAACAAGCTGGATTTAAAAGTGGTTTTAGTACAATAGATCATATCCAGGTATTGAGAGAAGTCATAGAAAGGACAAACGAATATGAGTTGTCATTATGTTTTGGATTTGTAGATTATGAAAAGGCATTCGATTCTATACACATTTCTTCAGTGATTAAAGCATTGGATCATCAAGGTATAGATCCAGGATATTGTCATATTTTAAAGAATATTTATAAAAATGCAACAGCAACAATTAGATTACATAATGATACTGGAAAAATCAACATTGAGAAAGGTGTAAGACAAGGTGACTGCATATCTCCAAAACTCTTTACAGCAGTGCTGCAAGAAGTATTTTGTGGATTAAAATGGGAAACTAAAGGAGTGAAAGTAAATGGAGAGTATTTAAGTCATTTAGATTTTGCAGATGATGTAATTATTTTTGCAAATAATGCTTCAGAGCTGCAGGAAATGTTGCAGGAGTTAGCAGATGAAAGTAGAAAAGTAGGACTAAAGATAAATGTTAAAAAGACTAAAGTAATGTTTAATCCATTTGCTCAAAATATGAAAATAAAGATTGATTATGAAGGATTAGAAGAAGTTAACAGTTACAAATACCTTGTTCAGATTATTAATACAGATGGAAACATAATGGAGGAAATTAATCATAGAATTAAACTTGGTTGGAGTGCTTTTGGTAGAAATAACTTGATACTAAAAGAAAATATGCCTATGTGTTTGAAAAGGATGGTTTTTAACAAATGTGTTTTACCAGTTCTTACTTATGGATCTGAGACTTGGACACTTAATAGAAGAGCAATACAGAGACTTCAGACCACTCAAAGGAGTATGGAGAGATGTATGTTGGGAGTAACAAGAAGAGATCGAAAATGCAATGTATGGGTAAGACAACAAACAGGTGTTACTGACCTTATTGATAAAATTAAAAGATTGAAATGGAGTATATTGCTAGAAGAGATGATAATAGATGGACAATTGAAATTTTAAACTGGATTCCAAGAGATTGTAAACGACCCAGAAAGAGACCACATGTGAGATGGATGGATGAAATAAGAAAATGTGCAGGGGTGTTGTGGAGAAGAGAAGCTAAAGATCGGAGAAGATGGATTAAACTTGGAGAGACCTTCATCCTGTAGTGGATTGATAATGGTTGATGATGATGATGATGATATTACAATTAATTATTACATAAATATACACACAATTTTATCTATTCCATCTCTCTCTATATATAGATAGATAGATAGATAGATAGATAGATAGATAGATAGATAGATAGATAGATAGATAGATAGATAGATAGATAGATAGATAGACGGATAGACGGATGGATAGATAGATAGATAGATAGATAGATAGATAGATAGATAGATAGATAGATAGATAGATAGATAGATAGATAGATAGATGATAGATAGATAGATAGATAGATAGATAGATAGATAGATAGATAGATAGATAGATAGATAGATAGATAGATAGATAGATAGATAGATAGATAGATAGATAGATAGGTAGGTAGGTAGAATTATTAATTACAGGGGATTTCAATTCAGACTTTCATGCTCTCTCTAGTCATTCAGTCCATCTTATACAACCGATACACATGACCACATACATGTAAATATTTGAAAACCAGTCACTCTTCACAAACCTGGGAGCTTTACTTGTAAGTATAGGGGATTTGAATTCAGATTTTCAAGCACTGTTCAACTATCCACTCTATCTCATACAACTGATACACATGACAACACACATGTAGAAAAGATAAATAAACACCAATATATGTATTTTGTGCTAAACCAGCACTCATCATTTGGACCAGATTATCATCTCCCATATATATATATATATATATATATATATATATATATATATATATATATATATATATATATATATATATAATCAGTGCTCAGTTTATATTAAGAAAGCAAATCTTCATATTTTAATGGACAGGCTTCAATCCACTCCAACTTTTCAGCCATCCATATCATTCAAAATCTGATGATTAAAACTCAAATCCCATTCTAATGCTAATATTATTGTCATGCCCATGTTGACCTGCAGTCACTCTGACCCCTCATGTATAGGACTGTATCCGTTTACATACATATAAGAGGAATGGACAGGATACAAGCTTGATATTTAAATATTTGAAAACCAGGTACTCTTCACAAACCTGGGAGCTTTAATTGTATGTATAGGGGATTTGAACTCAGATTTTTATGCACCCTTCAACTAATCCACACTATCTCATACAACTGATACACATGACCACACACATGTAAAAAAGATAAATAATCACCAATATATGTATTTTGTGCTAAACCAGCACTCATCTCTCCATATATATATATATATATATATATATAAACTGAGCTCTGATTCTGATATATATATATATATATATATATATATATATATAATCAGAGCTCAGTTTATATTAAGATAGCAAATCTTTATACTTTAATGGATGCTTCAATCCACTCCAATCTCCAACTTTTCAGCCATCCATGTCATTGAAAATCTGATGATGAAAACTCAAATCCCATGCTAATGCTAATATTATTGTCATGCCCATATTGATTTGCAGTCACTCTGACCTCTCATGTATAGGACCATATCTATTTACATACATATAAGAGGGATGGACAGGATACAGGCTTGATATGTAAATATTTGAAAACCAGGCACTCTTCACAAACCTGGGAGCTTTATTTGTAAGTATAGGGGATTTGAACTCAGATTTTCAAGCTCCTTCAACTATCCACACTATCGCATACAACTGATACACATGACTACACACATGTAAAAAAAAATAATCACCAATATATGTATTTTATGCTAAACTAGCACTCATCAGTTGGTCCAGATTATCATCTCCCATACATATCAGTTTATGTTAAGATAGAAATCTTCATACTTTAATGGACACTTCAATCCACTCCAACCTCCAACTTTTCAGCCATCCTCAAATCCCATGCTAATGCTATTATTGCCATGCCAATGTTGACCTTCCTGACCCCTCATGTATAGGACTGTATCCATTTACATACATTATCATTTCCCACACATATATGTCATCAATGCTTGGTTTATATTAAGATAACAAATCTTTAAACCTTAATGACAGGTTTTAATCTTCTTCACTCTCCAACTAAAAGCCTGTCCATTAAATTTTGAAGATTTTCTCTCTTAAGGATAAATTGAGAACTTATTATATGTGTGTGTGGGAGATGACAATATAAACCTGAGCACTGGTTTACCATGAAATACAAATGTTGGAGATCATTTTTCTTTTTCACATATATGTGGTCATGTGTATAGGTTGTTTAAGATGAGCTGGATGACTAAAGAGAGCTTGGAAGTCTGGGCTCAAATTCCCTCTAATTACATCTGGCTTAAATATATATACTATATTTACAGTGAAAAGATTTGATAAGTTTGATATAAAAATATATATTTTATTTTATTAAGCCAGGTTTTCAATATGGAGTATCTTTGTCAAAGCATAACTGAAATAGAATTAACAAGGATAATGGCATTTTCTGCAAGTGGAAAGCATTTAATAAAATAAAATATATATTTTTGGGGTTTGTGATTTGACAAAGATGTTCTGTATCAAAAGTCTGGCTTAACATTTAATAAAATGAAATATATTTTTATATCAAACTATTCAAATCTTTATTAAATATTGTTTATAGTATATGCTCATTATTATTTTATATACTACATGAGTATTTAAAAGAAATATTTTATATTTATGCAATAGATAATTGTAGTATGATCTTTAGAGCTGCACTTTTCACAATGTATTATTTAATGAATGCCAGTTTTGACGAATTGAAATGATTTTATCATATATATTAGATAAAATCATTGTTTGTTTATGCAATAGATAATTGTAATACTTTTTTACTGCTGAAAAAGACTATTAATCAGTTGAAACTGTCATATATTAAATAAAACATTGTAAAAAATCCATATAAAAATATGATTTTTATAATAATATAAAGTTATATATTGAGATAGGCACGCCACAACATAATAGTGTGTGAGCATATATATATATTGTAGCCCTTGGGTTTGCCCAAAGCTTCATTAAATTTAGAATTAGCTATGTAAGACAGTGTTTAATGAAAATTATCCTCATAGGCTGTATATTTTTTAATAGACAAACTTTCTAGCCAATGCTAGGTTTGAACCCATATTCTTGGGGATTGCATACGTTTTACTTAGTATGCAAACTAAACGTATTGTTATAAAATATTTTTATAACAAAAAATTGTTTTATTTAGTATTGATGCATAGGACAATTTAATAGCCAAAGATATAATTTATAGATTAGCAATGTTTATACATCACTTTAATAGTTGGAGATTGGAAAGAAGGGAGGGGGAATGTGTGATTTACACAACTACTCTGGAGAGTGAAAATAGATAGTCATAATTTTACAATGACAGGTTAGAACTCAATGGATCATAAAATTAAATTGTAAAAAAATCAAGAATTAATCAGAAGTTTTGAGCAGTCGGTTTAATTAGAATTGTATGTGTGAAGGATGTGTGTATGTATTTGATTTGGTTGTGGATTTTAATTATAAAGTTCACAATTGAATAATAATTATCCTGTGTTATCTCGTGGGGAACTCCTTTAAAGAAGAATTAATTCATTTTAATAGTTTATTCATAGCAGCCAAAATTTCTGTTAAGATTCTGGGATTGAAGTTGGGTTGCTATACATTTTTTTATTATTAAAGGCAAAGGGGGGAAAAGAGCTTTCTCTCATTTATTCTGAGGGGGAGTTTTCTTTCATTTGTTCTTTGGGAAGATTTCCACGAGCAGAAAATTACTAAAGTAAATCACTAAAGTAAATCATGTGATATCTGTTGACACAGGAATGCAAGTTTTAAAAACAATGGGTGGTCATCCATTGGAATGCAGACATGAATTTGGCAGGTGGTCAGTCGTTCAGGAGGGCATAAGTTTAAAATAACAAAAAAGGAAAAAAAACAATAGGCAATTAATCAAGAAAAACACAGACCAGACTAAATGTTTTGTAAGGGTTTTGGAAGGTCAACTGTTCAGGGGAGGGGGAAATGAAGGAACCCAGACAATATAAGAGCTTGGTCAATTTGCTGGTTTTGTTGGTTGGCTTTTTCTTTTTGCAGGCTCTCTCATCGTCAGTTATAGAGAAGTCTTGTAGAGTTAAAGGAAAAAAAAAATTTTTTTTTTAAAAAAGAAAGAAAAAGAGAGAAAAGAAATCGTTTGTTGTTAGTTATTCTGTCTGTCTCCTGAATGATAAACTTAGCCAAATTTAATGATATAAGTAGAAAAATGACCGTTGAGTGAGTGTATATTAGGTGCACATCATTCTCTCCTGAAATTAATCTTCATGATTTTTCATATGAAGCATCAAACCTGAACACTACAATCTTATATGAAGCATCAAATTTGAACATTATAATCTTATATAAAGCATCAAATCAGTCATAAGTGAACTGAGAAGTACATCAAGAAGTGGACTTATATATTCAAAAATTAAAAGCAAGTTCTGTCCAGCTGTAAAGTGTAGTTAATCCTTAGATTTCAAAATGGAGAAAATCTTATCCTCAGTGTATAAACTTTGTACATTTTGGCATAGGAATTGAACTGTACAACAGTGACTCTCTCACATAAAGCTATGTGTGCACATGAACAAACCCAAGAAAGAAAAAAGAGAAAAATGGAAACCAGAAATCAAAAGGACAATCCTGGAGGACTGTTTAAGTATATTTTTATTATTTGTTATTCATTTTGAACATTTAATCTAAAAAAAAGAGAGAAAACAAAAAAGAAAGAAGAAGAATTTTTTTTTAATCATATATATCCGTTTAAAGTTAATCCATGTTAAAATTATTATTATTATTATTATGGGGGTGGATAAGTTAATATCAAATCATTTTGTATGTGCCTGTTTTAAATGTGTTTACATTTTTTTTAATGAAGAGAGTGAGGGATATTGTTAAGTGAAATGTTTTTTGGATAAGATTAGGTATTATTATCTAATGCTTAGACTTATTGATATGTTTTATAAAGGTTGTGTGACTGTTGGGCTAAAATATCATCATAATCCTATAAAAGTGCAGAGAAATAGTTTAAAAATTTAATACGCGTTTCTTATTGCTATTACTATTATCATAAAGTTAAAGTTAGATATAAGCTAATTAAGGCTTTAAAAAATTGTTGGCTCATGTTCTGGTGTACTATTTCGCAAGAGTAATGTAGATGGAAAGTTTTATTTTTACAAATTGATGTTAGACCTGTATATATGTGGATGGACAAAGAGTCCCAACCAAGCTAGTGGTGACATAGTTTAGCTCGCTCACTAAGATATTTATTCCATCTTTATAAAGTATTTAAACACAGTGGAAGAGTTTTCCCACTTGGTTATTTTCTACAGCATAAGATGATTTCTTTATTGATGGCCAGAAGTTAATAGGTATGCCCAAGTGTCTCTCTATGACTAGCGATAAACTCCTAGCATACCTCAACCTTAGTGAAAAGGTTTTCTCTTATTAGGGTCACTGCCTACCTCATATTAATGTTGATATTCCTTACGGCAGCTATTTATTACTTATAAATGTTGGTTACAGAGTCGCAAACTCGATTTGATGTCAAGGTGAGTGTGAATAGTGTGTGTGCAATTAGTATACTTGAACATTGTTTTATTGATATATTTTAATTGAGCAGTAAGAATCAAGAATAATAACATAAATAAATATTAAACTTAAGGGTTAAATAAAACCTAAGAACATCGTAAGCAATGCGTATATAAAATTATCTAGAAAGTATATCCACATCCAGCTGAGAACTTCATTGGAATGGTAAGATTACTGAAATATTATTATTGTTACAAGAACATGAATATAGAGTGTATGCACGCGTGATAATGATTAAGATAGATACCGATTTGTTGACTATTGAAAAGTAACTAAAATTAACTTAGTCCCACCATACATAAAATATCTCCATTGGAAAGCATAGGGTGAAGGCATAATAAATTAAAATAATTAGTGGAAATTATTAAAATTTATTATTGGAAGAGTTGTCCTTAGAAACAGATCGGTAATTAAAAGCATTAAACACTGGGAAGAGAAATTTAATGTTCGCTATGTCTGAGATAAAAGTAAGAACAAAATAAAATATATACGAAGGTAACTATTATCTGTCTGTTATTAGTATTACCCCATGGTAATCGTGATTCCCTAATAATGAAATATTTATATTTTAAAACCTCCTAAAATTAACTGTCGATTTAGGGATTTTTTTTTATGTCATACGGTTGTAGAACAGGGGAAAGAGTGTAAACCATAGCATCAATGTACATATTATTTTATTTAGTTATAATTTGTTAATAAAATTTGTTATTTTTTTAAATAAAATTTCGCGTATGTCTCAATGTTTTGTGGGTTATTACAATCTAGAAATCTCAAATCCAGTCATACATCAATACATTATTATTTATATTTGAAGCATCATTTTCGTAAATAATATCCGGTAAAATTTATTTAAATGATTCATTTTCCGAGCTTATGCAGCACGACAGTACTCAAGATAACCAATGCTCCAGAAATAATCCAGCATAGTTAAAATATAGTTTATGAATAGGGATGATTATTGGGTGATAGTGGATGCAGTGGGTGGGCATAAAATCCTTTCCCCATCCATTGTATTCAAACACATCTCTAGATGCACTTCCTTATGATTTTACTTTTATTATGAAAGTGTTTATAATATGTTATTTCTAAAATATTTAATATGTTATTTCTAAAAAGATTTAATGTAAGCTTAAATTATTTGAGCCTTAATGTAAGTGAACATTGGCTGTATTAAAGACACCCAAGATCAAATTTGGAGGTGATCATGAGAGGGATGTTTATCACCAATAATCCATAGCAGCTTGTTTGACTTCCACACCTTATTGTTCTAAAACCCTGAGAAGAGATTATAATAGGAGAAATGAGCTAGCACAATAGAAAATTTAATAGTAAAAGAGATAGTAGTGCAATAGACCTATGAATGTGAGGATGATGGAAGGATGGATCAGGAGGGTGGAGATGAATATAGAACTATTTGTAATCTGAAACCAAATTTTAATTGTGACTTTAATGATGGTGAATGGCTAGTGTGCTGAGAATATAAATTGTAATGGAAGTTGAGTTTAAAGTTTCTTCTCTTTAATAACCACGAACTTCCAAGAGTATTAATATTATTTTTAATGCATTCTCAGTGTTCTCTTAATCGATTGATTATTTATTAACCCATTCATTAAATATCATTGTTGAAATTTATTAATAAGTTATTGAAATAAGATTTAGCCTCAATATTTTCATTGATGTTGCAATTTGGCATCCTGGCAAATATGATTATGGATGTTCTGTCCCATCATCATCGATCCCAATAGGCTTTAGAAATAATGTTAGCAGGGAATGGTGAAGCATCCATCGATCTATCTGACCAAAAACTTATAAACGGCATGCAACATGGCCACAAATGTCTAAGTGCCAGATAACAAGTTTACAATTGGTGCATAATGTGGTTGTGCGATGGAAATGAAACATTACAATTGGCCCACAAAGTTTCTGGTCACCCGAATGGTTACAATTGTCCCACAGCATGGTCGCCCGAAGGAAATGTCACAATATATATATATATATATATATATATATATATATATTGTGCCATTACAATTTAGTCACTAGCTAAATTTATAGTAATGTGCATGTAGAAAAGGTAAACCAAAAATCATCATCACAATTTTATATAACCATAAAAGAAACTGTAGGGCATCCAAGTTCAAACCCTTCCAGATCAAAATTTCAAAAGCTTTAAACAGAAAGAGAGGGGAACAACAATTATATGCTTTATTTGTTTGTGTGTTGATAGAAAGGTAATACACACATTTAAACTATTTAATATTTAATTTTTCTTTAAAAAGCAAAGTTATAATGCATACATATAGGCAATGTATGTGTAAATTATTTAATTGTTTTATATTTCAAATATTAAACATTTTAACTTTCTTTAAAATTAACCTATGCTTGATCAATTCTAATATTTTATTCTATACTTCTATTTTGCTTTTCTTTAATTATAATTGGGATTTAAAAGTTACAGATTTAATTAAATAATTGGGTTATAATTACTAAGCTAGCAATTATATTATTTAAGGTTAGTTTATGAATGATTTGAAAGAATGAAGGATGTGTGTACATTACATACAAAAATTTACATTTCCTAAATATTGAAAGAAAAGGAAGTATTAAATCTGTCAAATTATTTTTTTTGTACAATTTTTTGTTAAAAGAGGAAATCTGTTTAATCAGATATCGATCTTTGTAGCAATTTTTTTTTTGTAAATGATTGTTTCACTTTGGGAGCTTATAATGGGTGAGAACTCTAAAAATTAAATTGTCTTATCTCAAGATCTAAAGAAGGAAGCTCAAAGATTTGAAGTGTTACCTGGATGTTAAAAAGAAAAAAAAAACAAAAGAAAGGAAATAAGAATTGAGTCTATTTTTGTTTTAAAACAAAAGTGTCTGGAAAAAGGATTGAACTTTTCAGTTGAAAAATAATATAGTTGAAAATAAATTAGAGATCTAATTAAAACAAATTTGTCCAAAAATAGCAAGTGATGCTATCTCTGATTGGTTAAGTTAGCTAAAAATTTGATATAAAAAGCTGTCTTGAATTATTATTATTGTTGTGATTGATTGAGATTGTTAAACTATCAAATTTAATGCTGAAAATATAAAAAAAATGCCTTGCTAGAAAAATTATATGTATGTCCCATCGGTTCCGGTCCATCTGGGGAAGCTGCACATCACATAGGAAAGAAAAGATGTCTAAAATAATATTCTACACCTTTCAACTGACCAGATAAATAAGATGTTTTAATAGAAGGAAGAGAAAGGGGATAAGATCTACTGCCTGTATACCTGAGTTATATTTTATTGAATTACTAGTGTACTCACTTCACGTGATTTCATATAATACTGGTTATTAATAATTTGATCAACCTTTAATTTTGATATTTGGACTCCTTTAAATATTTCTTTGAGTAACTTTAATTAGGTTACAATGGACACCCAACTGGGGCCTGATATTTTGCCATATACCTGAAAAGAGAGTCTATAGAATGATAGGAGATGTGTGGTCAAAAATAGAGAAATTTTTTAGTAAAATTTTTTTTTTTTTCAGTAAAAATTTTTTTTTGTCTTACAAAATTTTCTTGGCCAAACAGTCTTATTTTAGATGATGATGTTTAATATGATTTAATTTTTCATTGATGATGATAAAATGGGTACAGCCATAAAACAGCTTAGTTTTTTTTTATCAATTTTGAAAATAGAGATGAATATCACAACTTAAGACAAAGGTGAAATAAATAATAGATTTTTTTTGTGGAACATTAAAATAATTTATTGTCAGATAGGATAGGCATAGTAATAGTGATGAATTATGGAATAGTAGTCTCATGTGTGTTTGGAGAGTTCATTTTGTAAAAAGTCTATGATTTTAGAGGTTTGATTGGATGGTTGATCGTTGGAGTTTGGTTGGTTAGATTGCAGTTTTGATGATGAGTGGAGAGTTTTGTCATTGCCTTGAGAATGCTATGTATTTCGTGTAACTTATGAATGATCAAACCCATTCACTGCTCCAACCCAATTTATATGTTATCTTTATTTTTATCATGAAGCAGTTAACAGCAGACCTGCCATGATACCAGCCTATAAGTCTCCAAGAGAGAGAGCACGGCATAGTTTTCCAATCAAGTTTATATGTTATTCTTATTTTATCATGAAGCAGTTAACAGTAGTCCTGCCATGATATCAGCCTATAAGTCTCCAAGAGAGAGAGCAAGATTTCGTTTTTGTAGTCTATAATAAGCAGGGCATTCCTTGATACTTGCCACATAAGACTCCAAGAGAGAGAGCAAGGCATAGTTTATCTATTTTAGCCCCTAAGACTTAATACATCTTTTATTGCAACAGAGTTTGCTTCATTTAATCAAGGGTTGTGGAAGTTAATAGTGATCGAATTGGGATGATCTTCTGAGTGCTCGTGATGCATTGTGTGATTATAGTGCTGTGACTGAATTCTTTTATTTATCTCAAGATTGTGAACTGCTAATCATTCTGTGGACTGTCAATATCTGTTGGATTTCTGGGAGAATGGATGAATGTATAATTTGGGCTATTACAGACAGACATGTACTATATAGATTATTGTTGTGTAGTTCATCAAATAAGGATATTAAAATATATTTTTTTGTTGTATTTGTAATGCATAATAAGGTGAAAATCAAATCAGTCAGTTGGTCAGAATAGGTGTCAGACAGGGAGAAGATGTGTGGATTTTTGATGGTCAGGGAAGTACAGATGGGATATATATAGTTTTATAACATGAGTGAACTAAATTATAATATGGAAGAGGTTATGGAAGAGGAAGGTGCCCCAATACCAGGAATCAGTGATCGTTTTCATACTGAAGAAGAGGATGGGGAGGTTTTCTTAAAAACACAAGAGGAAAGAGAGGAAGTAGAGGAAGATGCCTTTAATGTTAGTAGCAATAATAAGGCCTCAAGTACAGAAATGGTAGATGAGGAGCCAGAAGTGGGCCAGGCTCAGATAACAAAGATGGCACCATCAGACATGGACATGATAATGCAGATGTTCAAAAGTCTAAGAGAAGATAATAAAAGTATGGTAAATCTAGAACAAAAGATAGAGAAAAATATAGAGAGTCTAAGAGAAGATAGTAAGATAAATATGATAAACCTAGAACAAAAGATAGAGAAAAATATAGAGAGTCTAAGAGAAGATAGTAAGCAAAGGATGGAAACTCTAGAACAAAAGATAGGTCAATCTGTGGAGAAAAGTATGGAAGATTTAAGGGTAAATCTAGAGAACTCTATTGACAATAACAACCAAATGATCATCGCTTTGGAAACTAGGATAGAAGGGTCCAATATAGAGTGTAAAAATAGGTTTGTGTCATTAGAGGAGAGGATAGAAGGAGTGTGTAGGTCTATGGAAGTCACCAAACGGGAGGGCTGTCAGGGACTACAGTCATTAAAGGCTTAAGTGGAGCAGTCTATCGAAGAAAATAAGAGAGAAATTGAGTTAGTTAGGAATGAGGTCCATGGTTTGGTCTCCCAATCCATATCAGAATGCATAGAAAAGAATGCCGAAATAACTTCTGCAGGAATTCATATTAGATTAGAGGAGGTGGTAGCCAAAGTGGACTCATATAAGGAAGCCACTTTGGGCTGTATAGATCAAACCCTCACTATGAAAAATAAGTTTAGTGGCTTAGAAAAGGAAATACGAGAAGTTAAGGGAAGCATGGCCAATGAGTGTGTACAAATTGACCAAAATCTTAGGAAAGAATTGGGGAAACAAATGGATAACTTTAGGGAGGAGATTGTAAAAAGGGACAAGTCAAGTTCTTTAGAAGAGGGACCCAGAATGAATCAACATGAATTGGGTGTTATGTTGGAAAAGGTTGAGGAGAACCAGAAGGCCTATGTTGTGGAATACATAAACTCCAAGATGGATGATCTCTACCAGAAAACAGGGGAATTAAAAAATCGTATTAATGTAAAGCTGCAGGATCAGTCAAACCCAAATTCAAGGCAAAATGATGTTAGCATCAGTCCAGATGACTGTAGGGATAGCTCAGAACAGAGTCAGTCAGAGAAAAGGATGCCTATTTTAGTTAACAATCCACAAGGTGAAAAAGAAGTAGAAAGGCTGATATTAGCCATAATACCAAATCTTCCAGTAAAGAAAGTAAATGAGATAATGACCAAAGAGCAGATTGGGATAGATCATGAAGTGAAAAGAAGTTAAAGAGAGTTGGAGGAAAAACTTCATGCATACGATAATATGATTGATTTAAGAGAGGCAATAAGGGAGATGAAACCAGTTATTTTAGAAAGAGAGCAAAAGTTTCAACAGTCTGTAGTTCTCAATCTAGTAACTAACCAGCATGTGTGGTTTCAAAAATCTGTCTTCTCAAATAGATTGGAGATACCTTATATATGGTATAGAGAGACAATCTCTCTGAAAAATGTAAATGTCCAAATCTCTCTGAAAAATTCAACTGCTCTGGAAAAGTCAAAAATAAGTTATATCTGGTACAGAGAGGCAATCTCTCTGAAAAATGTAAATGTCCGGTGTGTATCAGACAGAGAATCAATCTCTCTGAAAAATTTAAATGCTCTGTTAAATTTAAGTGTGCCTTATATTTGGTACAAAGAGTCAACCTTTTTAGAGAGTTTAAAAATAAATTATACGTGGCCCAGAGAATCAATCTCTCTGGAAGATTTAAGGATGAATTATATATGGTACAGAGAGTCGATCTTTCTGGAAAGTTTAAAAACAAAGTATGTATGGTATAGAGAGTCAATCTCTCTAAAGAACTTCAAGGCATATTACATAAGGTACCAAGAGTCCATATTTCTAAATGGAGTTTGTAATAGGAGGTTATATAAAATAAAACCTCCAGATATGTTTTATAAATATCCAGTCAAGATGAAAAATGGAAATATTAAAAAGGGACTGGATGTACAGGTGCATTTTTATGCAGACCACAATATGGTTTGAAAAGAAAAAGCCATTCCAAATTACCAAGAAAATAGGGGAGAATGCCTTTATGCTTGCTGCTCTTGATGGGAATAAGGGGACCTATAATGCTAGGAGTTTGATCCCTTATACTTCAGCAGAATAGCCTGGCAAAGATCTCCAAATAAATTATTATTTTTTTTTTTAATGAAAGATATATTTACCAGTAGTTAATTTTTTTTTTATATATATATTATAAGTGTTTATTATTATTAGTGTATTTATTGGTTAGGATTTTTTTTATTTTATTTTAATATAGTTATAACAAAAGTGCTGATGATTTTATCCGAAGGGGGAGAAAGTTGTGCCATTACAATTTAGTCACTAGCTAAATTTATAGTAATGTGCATGTAGAAAAGGTAAACCAAAAATCATCATCACAATTTTATATAACCATAAAAGAAACTGTAGGGCATCCAAGTTCAAACCCTTCCAGATCAAAATTTCAAAAGCTTTAAACGGAAAGAGAGTGGGACAACAATTATATGCTTTATTTGTTTGTGTGTTGATAGAAAGGTAATACACACATTTAAACTATTTAATATTTAATTTTTCTTTAAAAAGCAAAGTTATAATGCATACATATAGGCAATGTATGTGTAAATTATTTAATTGTTTTATATTTCAAATATTAAACATTTTAACTTTCTTTAAAACTAACCTATGCTTGATCAATTCTAATATTTTATTCTATACTTTTATTTTGCTTTTCTTTAATTATAAGTGGGATTTAAAAGTTACAGATTTAATTAAATAATTGGGTTATAATTACTAAGCTAGCAATTATATTATTTAAGGTTAGTTTATGAATGATTTGAAAGAATGAAGGATGTGTGTACATTACATACAAAAATTTACATTTCCTAAATATTGAAAGAAAAGGAAGTATTAAATCTGTCAAATTATTTTTTTTGTACAATTTTTTGTTAAAAGAGGAAATCTGTTTAATCAGATATCGATCTTTGTAGCAATTTTTTTTTGTAAATGATTGTTTCACTTTGGGAGCTTATAATGGGTGAGAACTCTAAAAATTAAATTGTCTTATCTCAAGATCTAAAGAAGGAAGCTCAAAGATTTGAAGTGTTACCTGGATGTTAAAAAGAAAAAAAAAACAAAAGAAAGGAAATAAGAATTGAGTCTATTTTTGTTTTAAAACAAAAGTGTCTGGAAAAAGGATTGAACTTTTCAGTTGAAAAATAATATAGTTGAAAATAAATTAGAGATCTAATTAAAACAAATTTGTCCAAAAATAGCAAGTGATGCTATCTCTGATTGGTTAAGTTAGCTAAAAATTGGATATAAAAAGCTGTCTTGAATTATTATTATTGTTGTGATTGATTGAGATTGTTAAACTATCAAATTTAATGCTGAAAATATAAAAAAAATGCCTTGCTAGAAAAATTATATGTATGTCCCATCGGTTCCGGACCATCTGGGGAAGCTGCACATCACATAGGAAAGAAAAGATGTCTAAAATAATATTCTACACCTTTCAACTGACCAGAGAAATAAGATGTTTTTTTTTAATAGAAGGAAGAAAGCATTCACCTGCATTCAAAGAAGATGAATTAATCTACTGATAAATATTAATCATCAAGTCCAATTAATTGTTCCAACAACTGATTTTAAACTCAAGAAAATTTATAAATGTGAAAACAACTGCTGTATTTCATCCACATGCTTGACAGGAAGAGAAGAAAAATTAATATAATGATTTCCAAATTGTCCACTAAAGCAAATAACCTCTATAGAGTCATCATCATTAAATAGTTATACACCTCAAGAAAGAGATTGTTCCCACATAGTAGCTGCAGAAATATAGACAAGTTTGAACCCTTGGAAATTCGCCACAAACAAAAGATCGGTAATATGACTTTTTATATCTATTTTCTTTATGATATCAGTCTTAAGAAACATTTTAGCGATAAAGTGGTATATTTTATTTAAAGAACTTTTAAAGACTATTCAGATCGATTAAAACAAGAATGTCTTACTAATAATAACTTTGAGCTTCATAAATGACCTTGAAAGTATGAAAATTATTTGTTTATTAATTTTACAATATTAATGTGTAAAACAATTTTTTTTTATGGTGTTATGATTTTAGTTTTAACTGATATATTATTATTATTTTGGTTTTTAATAATATTTTGTTATTATGGGATAAAACACGCACATACATAATAATATTTTTATATGTGTATAATTGGGACTGAATGTGAAATAATGAGTAGTATTAGAATATTAGATTATTTTGTTTCAAGTTAAGTATAGATTTCAGCGCTTGGAAGGGAGGGGGAGATAATGATTTAAAACTATTTTCTAAAACTTGCTCTTTCAATTTTACTAACATTTTTTTTTACATTCTATTTACATGTTGGATTTTTAAAGTATGTGTGCTAATGAGCAGATAATATCTTCTTAAAATACTTTTCTCATGGAGTGAAAATCATGGTTAATGTGACGTCCAACTTAATACAAAATACATTTGAAGGGAAAGGGGGAAGAACTTAAAATTAATCTGAGGATTGTTATATAATCAATTATTATTATTATTATTCATGTCAATTTTCATATTTATCTAGAAATTTTTATGTATATGTTAGAAACGTAGTAATAAATATTAGTTTGTTTTATTAAACGAGGCGTATATATTTCATTAAGTGTAGTCTTTGTTAAGTGTGATTATTCATCATCATCAATGGTTGAATATTAGTTATTTAAGATATAAGTAAATATGCTAAAATTAAGCAATAATTATGAATTTCTTTATAAAAATTAGTTTTATGTTTAGGCTTAGTCCTAGAGCTGTAGTTGAAACCCTTGTCATTATTGTTATTATTATCATCATCATCATCGTCATCAACATTTTAATTAATGAGCTGTTTAACTGTTTAAAGGCCATAAATAAATATTGATTTTATAATATTTAGTGATCTCTTAGTATTATTATAACCACATCCCATCATCTATTTCATGCAAGGATGAGTGAATTGCCATCCTAAATTAGTTATATATAATCTGAGCTAGTAAACTTATAAAAATATTGAAACACATTTGTTATGTTAAGATCTGAGAAATTATTTATGTCTAGTATACTCCACTTTGGTTTATAGAGGTTTTACTTTTACCTAACTATTAGTGCATATAGTGATATGGCTCAAAAAGCAAAATCTTCCATTTTATTATAAATAAAGTACCAAGAAGGGATTCAAACCCGGTACATGCAAAAGGTTATCAGATATAACCGTGTCTAGATTCAGATAATCTAGTGGCGCCCTGCTAGACCATATTCACTTAGTATTTGTTTAAACATGCACTTAACATCAAACCAAGAAATGAAAGGGGATAAGATCTACTGCCTGTATACCTGAGTTATATTTTATTGAATTACTAGTGTACTCACTTCACGTGATTTCATATAATACTGGTTATTAATAATTTGATCAACCTTTAATTTTGATATTTGAACTCCTTTACTCAGGTATGGTAATATTTTTTTTTTGAACTCATTAATTAGGTTACAATATATATATATATATATATATATATATATATATATATATATATATATATATATATATATATATATATATATATATATATATATATATATATATATATATATATATATATATATAAAGGTGAAAGGAAAAATAAAAATAAATACTGACAAAAAATGTTTGTAGATAATTTTTTATATTACTGGAATAACAGTTAAGGGTTATATAATTTTGAATTTAAAACAAAAATATTATAAATTAAACATCTTAAAAAGGTCTAATTAATATTTTATTAATTCTGATTTTGAAATTGAACCAAGCATGTTTTATGTGATACAATAGATATATTAGTAATTATAAAATTCCACTATCTATTTTGATTAGATAAATTTCTTTTTAATTAGAGTTTGTATAATATATTTTGATAAAAATATTGCAATGTTATTTTTGAAAGGATAATGGTAAATTGAAAAGTGTCTTTAATTTTTTTTTAATCAAGTTAAAGACAACTTGCTTTTAATTGCTGTTTTTTCCACATTGACTATAAAAAGGCTGAAAAAAGATTAGGGGAGTTTTAAAGAGTTTGTAGTAGAGTTAATATGAAAATATAACTGAAGGTTCAGAGTGCAAGTCCAACTGCTGCTACTAGTTCATTTCAGTATAGTTTTGATTTACATGGAAGTAAGCTCCAGATTTTATGTGGTTCATAGCTAATATGAATGTGTGTAGATGGCATAAAAACTTAAGGGGGCTTCCTGTATGTATACCAACAATTACTGGATTATATCTCTACTGTTCTAAAAGAGTCCAGCTAACCAAGAGAGGTATCAGGTTGCTGAAAAATTAATTTAAATGTATAGTGTTTTATCTATATGCAGAGAAGCACAGATAAAGGTAGGGTCATATATATAAAGTACAGTTTGTGCATCCAAATTATTGTTTAACTAAACTGCCTCAAGCTGGCAAGAGCTAAATAATTAGTTTGGTCTATAGTAGATCCATTTCAAATCCAGTCACAAGATTTATTTTTATTGCTGATCATATTGATTTTGTGTAATGCTGGTGAACTTATAGTTATAATTAGTTTTGTAATGATCTTTGATCTCTCATGCTCATTTCTTTGATATTTAATTTTATATTTTGTTTATTTGGGAATAATGATCCTTTCCCATCTCCTCATAATTCTCCATACTCTTATAAATGATCTCTCATGCTCATTTTTTTATAATTCATTTTATATTATGACTTGGGTTCATGATGATGATTCACTATCACCCAAGTTTAACCCTGAGATCTGTGCACCATAGCTCCAGCTTGTTACTTCTGGTATTTGAAAATCATAATAACACCTGAGCCATAAACTATTTGATTATTGCTATTTGAATAATTTTATGCTCATTTCTTTTTATTTTTTTTAAAAAAGAGCTTTTTTTCTTCACAAATTCCACAAATATGTATTTCTTTTTGTTTTTGCCTTTTTTTTTACAAATTTAATCACGTTTTCAAGGATGCTGTATGACTATATAAAAATCTGCTATTTCTTTATCAGTTTAAAAACGTGTTGAGACGTAAACCTGAATTAAATGAACTTGACATCTTCAGTATAGATAACTAATTTTATTACTTAGTCTACTATACTTGCTATTAATCTTCATAATATTGCTATGTTGTTGGTAAGAAATCTATCCCACTTATGCTTCCGATATATTTTACCCTTTTGTAGTGTCCATTTTCAAATCACTGATTTCTTCACATTTTCTTCTAACTTTTTACAAACCCCCATTTAATATTAAATATCCACTTTATGCTGTCTTGAATGTTCTCTACAGATAATTGAATTCATAATCATCATCAGTCACTTATTGCAATTTTTAGCATATTTTATAAATAAACCCTGATTCTTTTTTCAAAAATGACTCTTTTATCTTCTCGTCCATTTTCTTTTTGTATTTTTCCCTTCACTGTACTAAAATTTCTGCAAATACATACTGCATATTATCTGAATGACAACTTTGCAACTTTTAAAAATTTAGAGACATAGTGATTGGGTATGTCATGGTTTAAATGGAAATGTTTTTAGAAATTGAGTGTTCTCACAATAGCTGACACAGACATCACACTCCCAAGAAGAACAAGTTGAAAACTGTCTTACACAATCTTTTCATTTTTTCATTTTTACTATTATCAAGTCTATGTCATCTCACCAAGCCAGATTAACCTCAGACATTAACTTTCTAATTAAGAATCAATAGATATCTACTAAGACTACTATATTCTATATAATAGATCAATTGTAAAAATGCTCTGTTGATTTTGAAAAAAAAATGTGATAGCAAAGTCATACATCGTGCAATATACTCTTCAATGTACTGTATACAATACTATAAAGTCCACTATTATACACCCCATTTTTATTAAATTGGACAAGAAAATTGAGTTAATACAAAAAAAATTGTTAAAAATCTATTATATTGAACTTAAACATGGATATTATAAAAAAAGACAGACTATTTAGTTAGAAAGATTATCTGAAAGATAATATGAAAAGTTGATAAACTTGATTCCTTAGGGGGATGTAGCTGAAGATAGAGTATATTGAAGAGCTACAGTTAGATCCTAAGATCTAGGTGCAGTGCTCTCAGATCCAAAGCTCCTCACTGATGAAGGCCACAAGCCAGAAACTAGTCCGGGGATATTGGATGAGTATGCACTAGATGGAGATTTTATGCATAAGCATTCTGGCATCTCTGGTTAGCACTGAGTGGCACTAGTGTATGGAGAGAGTTCTGCCTGTTTTAACTACAGTTAGATATATTTTAGGTCAGACAAAGATCAAGTTTGTTACTGAAGATAAAAACCACCATTGCAAAATATTAAATAAGTAAAAGAACAAGATTACAAAAGAGATTTCTAATTTATTTATTTATTTGGAGTTGGAATGTTATGATGATTGGATCAATAATTGCATTATTCTGGGGTTTCATGCTTCCAAAAAATATGTCCATCACCTAAAAAATTATGAATTACCTAACTATATTCAAATCCTAGATCTCTACTTATTAAGGCTTCCAGAATTTTTGTCCTAAAATGTAAAATATTAAAATCCTGTTACTTTACTAAAAGGTGAAAACTATTATGGATTACCTAACCATATTCAAATCCTAGGTCATGAAATGACAAATAGATACACTAACCTCTTTATGTATTAATGCTTTCAGAATTCTTGTTCTTGTGGAAATGTAAAATATGGAGTTCCCATTAGCTATTTTACTAAAAGGTAGGAACTAATAAATTTATTATTATAGCTCACAATTGACTGGATCTAATTTGCTTTGTTACTATGGTAACAACGATATGTAATAATAATTGCAAATGCAAGAATGTTTTTAATAGAAATTAGAATCTGTAGAAAGGTACATTTTTAATACTTTTATTATTACCTTTTATTTTGATTCATAAGCACTAAACTTTCCACAGCCATAACTTTATTACTAACTTCTTCAGGTAATTATTACTAATTATTAAACTAGAGATTATTCCTAGAAATCTCAATAAAAAGGCTAATATGTTTGTTTTTAATTAAATACAAACACATACAATAACTCAACTTCATCTCTAATTTTCTACTCCTAATATCTTTAAGATATGCTTAAACTTCCATTCTACCTTACATTTTTGAAACAGATGAATGAAAACCCATGAAAATGACACACACACATATGTTACATGGTTGTGTGATGAAGTAAGTCTAAATAAAATTAAATTTTATATATTTTTGTGATTAAACAAATATATTTGTAGATCACCTACAATGGCTGGAGGATTACTTGCCATAAATCGCAAATTTTTCTGGGATATTGGAAGTTATGACCCTCTAATGGAAATATGGGGTGGAGAAAACTTGGAAATGTCTTTCAGAGTAAGTAATATCAGTGTACAATCTTTAATTTGTAAGTCAATTATTTAAGACATTCTTATAATCTGAAAGTGATAGATAGATATGATATCAATCTAATCAACTATACATTTTTATTAATTCCTTAATCACTGCTTTGATGTCATGAAACAATACTGGTATAACTAGTCAATCATTTGAAGATTTTTTTTGAAAAATGGTGATTTATTATAGTAATAATATGTAAGACTTAAATTATAAATTCAGTGTGTATCTTAAACCTGTTATTTTACTTTTCGTTGACAGATTTCTTTTTTTTTTTGGATAACTTTTCATAGGTCTTGTTTGTTTTTTTCAATTTCTAGAAAAGGTCACTTATAAGCTTACTTTGGATATGTCATCATCGTTGTCATTGTATACTTAATATTAGCTTACAAAAGCAACTGCTTTAAAATTTCACAGTTCTTTTTTTGATTTCTAAGTGACAGATTTCTTTTGGACATTATTCTATCTTTAAAATAGCATCTGTAGTCTTCCTAAAATCAAACAAGCTGTTATAGTTTGTAATGGACAGATTTGATTTGGAATATTATTGTCTTTAAAAAAATTTCCAAATTCTCTTTTCTTAAAAACTTTTTAAAAAAGCGAATGGTGGAGGTGTGAGGTGTGAATTGCATGTCTTATCTATTTCAAAAAACTTCTGTTTCGAAAATTTGGATGATTTTAAAAAAATTGTATTTTTTTTCTTTTTAATTGGCCTTTTAAAAAGTGAGGAAACTGCATCTGTTACCTAATTCAAACAACTTAGAATATATATTGTATTTAAAATGTCTTTCTTTTTAGCTTTTTGAAAAATGGGAGGAGGGTGGTGAATTGCTCGTTTGATTAATTCACAGCTCTATTCAATACTAGCCATTCAAATACTACAAATAAAAGGAATTGATAGATTTTAAACAATAAATTTTAAAAAAATTATCGATTTACATTATACTTTTTTTTTAAATTAAAAACTATTTAAATGACCACCACAGCAAGAAATTTTTTTTTTTATAAATTAATGGTACTGTTTTATTAGCCAGTGTCAACTGCTTGATGGCATTATTTATATTCAAAAACACATTTACACAGTCACTGCCCACAAAACTCAAATAAATAGACACAACTTTTTTTCTGTTGTAATTGATAGGTTTCTTTGTCTTGCACAGTTTGTGCAAATGTGCACAATCCCATCTTTTACCAATGTTAACACTTCGCTATCATACCATTTCAGGGTGGGTGGATTTATAGTTTGCAAAACTCTTGCAATCTGCATTCAAAAGTAATTATGGTACAACTTAACTAATATATTATTAAAAAGTAATAATTATAAGCCCATTACCCCACTTCCAAACACAATATGTAAGGTGTAAATAATTAAAAAACGTTACAGGAAACCACAATTTCACTGTTTTCCCAAAAAAGTCATGGTTCGTGAGAACACCTGCAAAGTTTCTCATAGTTATGTAGAGACAATAAGAAATTGTAAAAGTCAATACATGTTTTATTAATCTTCAAAAAAAAAAAAAAACAGTAACCAATCAACTTGAAAATTATTAATCATTATTAATAGATGTCCATTAATATACATACCTTAGTCACATATTCTTTCAAATATAACTATTGTAAACAATAAATAAATATTAATTTCTTTTTTTTAAAATGACCAAAAAAGGTAAAATACAGTTCTTCCACCATGATGTAGTTAGTTATCTCTCAAGCAATGATAATAGACTTTTTAAAGTTTGCGAGGGATTTTTGCCAGTGAAAAGCACTGGAGTACACAGGGACCATTAATTCTACTCTAAAAAAATATTTGCAATAACATATGTCAATTGAATGCTTTAATTATTGTGGATGTGAAAAGGCATATCATCAGCCCTACATTCAGGACTAAGATGAAATTTATAGGCACTTGTAATTAAAGGTTTAAATTTTGTATCATAAAATTGTTATCAAATAAATTAAGTCACTGATGAAGGAAAACAATAAATAATGTTAACCCGTAGGATAAAATTTCTGATTGAAAAATTTCTCATAGTTCTATCCAGAGATCCAAAGTAAATATCAAAAGAATACATTTATTAATCTTAAAAAAAAAACAATAACCAATCAAGTTGAAAATTACTAATCATTATTAGTAGGTGTGCCATTAATATCTAGACACATCTTCTTTCAAAGATAGCTATTGTAATAAATATTTTTTTTCAAAAATTACAAAAAAAAAATAAACTACAGTTCAGTAATTAAAGCATTATCATTTCTTCCACTATGATGTAGTTAGTTATCTCTCAAGCAATGATAGTAGACTTTGTAAAGTTTGCAGGGAGGGGGGTAATGGTTTTGCCAGCATTGGCATACACAGGGAATTATACTATAATATAATATTTTCAATAACATATGTTAATGTAAAATTGCTATAAATTACAGTAATTTATTTGGGAAATAAATGAATTATGTTAACCCTTATGATTATTATTAATATTTTACAAATAATGGGGTGGGCCCAGTAACAATATATTTCTGTGCTTTTGTATAGCAACAATGTCATCAAGTGACTGACACCAGCTAATAGAACAGTACCAAATTAATTTCTAAAAAGTTAATTATTTATGGAATGTGCATGCAGGAAAATGTTTTGTTTTTTTTTTTAAAAAAAAAACTCTTTAGGAATCAATATTTTAAAAATATATATATATACATTTTTTAAGGACAAAAAAAATCCAAATGTCAGAACCCTCTGCCCTTTTTTCAAAACTCAATAAGAAATTGAAAAGGCAAATAAAAATTAGCATAAAGATAAATAAAACAAAAGACCTGTCAATAAAAACTAAGAATAGAAAGTTTTAGATTACAAGTACAATTTATTAATTTCCTCTACCCCCCTCTCCCCTTTTCTTTTAATCCAATTAGAAATTGCAAAGAGAAATAAAAGTTCACCAAAAAAAATTAAGAAATTGATGGTTGGCCAAAAAAAACCAGTCAATTAGAAAGTACATTACACAGTGAAATTATAAATTTAGTCATGGTATTAACAATGACTAGTTTTTTTTCCTCTACCCCTTACTTTTTGGAACAAGAAACAAAAGAAATGGAAAACAATGCCTAAATTTTTAAACATTTTTTTTCATTTACAAATAAGAAAATGATCCTTTCAAATTGATATACATTTTGTAAATTACTTATTTTTTTGTTTCCTCCACACACATAGAACTCTCTCCCTCTCTCTTTTCCCCATCCTCTTTTTTAAATTGACTAAGAAATTAAAAAAAAAATATTGTCAAAAAATAAAGATCTATTGTCAATGAAAACTAATACTAAGAAATATTACATTAAACAATGAATTTATTCATAATTCTCAATTAGTCATCTCCATGTTCAAAACAGTGTTTAATGACTCAATTAAAGAAAAAATTCAAATGAATTTAACCAATTAGATCGGTAATGGTATATATACCTAAAGTTTAACACAAATATTATCAACTTTTATGGAGAGCATTAGAGAATAAATGTTTGTTTTATAATTTTATATTTAGTTTTTAATCTATGTATTTGGTATTGACAAAAATCCAATATCTATAATCCTGGCAGTTGAAAATTCTGAAAAACATAAAATGTCATCCAATCAAAATTTAGAAAATAATTTCTTTGTGAAACTATAAAATGTTGATATTTTGATCTGTCATTATTTTCATTGTAAAGAAGTTGAAAGCCAATAAACGTCACATGATCACCATTTCTTATGCTTGCTCTTAACTGTTATTAAAACAGACAAAACTCTGTATATGTATTGCCACTCAGTTTAAGCCAGAGCAATCAATGGATGCCAGAAGGCTTGTGCATAAAATCTTCATCTAGTTCCTACTCATCCACAAGTCAAAAACTAGTCTGGGGATATTGGATAAGTAGGCACTAGATGGGGATTTTATACACAAGCCTTCTGGCATCCATTGATTTACTCTGGCTTGAACTGAGTGGCAATACATATAGAGAGTTGTGTCTGTTTTAAAGAAGTTGAACTCTAACCTTTTGGCTTTCAGGATTTTAGATTGTCACAATTTTATGAAGTAGAATTTTGATGTAATGCATATATATACATTCTGACAAAAATAAAATAAGGATGAGCAGGAATTAAAATATAAATATTTATTTAGCACATCCTGATTTATTTGTGTTTAATGGCTCTCTGTTGAGTGCTTTCTTATTTATTATATATGTGAACTCCTTTATAATTTCCATTGAACAGAATCTTTCTGGAGTATTTCTCACCAGTATTAAAAAGTACATATATCACATCTCATACATGGATGACCTGGCATTGTTTTCACTATCTCATAAGTACATCCCTGGGTTCATAAAATTAATGTCACAATTTTCTAGAGAATCAGGATTATGCTTTAATTTGGAAAAGTCATTGGCATAGAGATTGTCTTTAGGTGACAATATCCCTTCCCCCTTCACAGCTAAACCCCCCAAATTTTTCAACCTTGCTTTTAACCTCTCATCTTTGGCAATGAGGAGGGAGATTCAAAACTCAATAATGACAGCCACTAATAAAATGATTGGTTCTTTGAGAAAAGTATACACCTCATTATATGCCAAGACAACTCTCCTTAACATGTAGTTATTTCCAAGGCTCGCTTTCTTCATTTCCATTTGTGAAATTCACTGGGAAATTTATTTGCAGCATCAACTCGATTTGTTCTTGCCTCCTGTGGTGAGGCAGAACTGTAGTGATTAGCCTCTGGAAGATGCAAATGCCTACTAAATTGAATGGTCTGGGGCTACAT
Organism: Epiperipatus broadwayi; assembly: GCA_028023455.1. Lineage (NCBI taxonomy): Eukaryota > Metazoa > Onychophora > Udeonychophora > Euonychophora > Peripatidae > Epiperipatus > Epiperipatus broadwayi. The sequence continues at coordinate 1,183,606 of JAQFVV010006247.1, forward strand.
TTTCTACAGGTTTTTTGGCTCCAGTGTGCCTTCAATCTGTTTTATAGACTTAACAATATAATTCCAAAAAGCTTTTTCCTAATTGATGTGTTGCCCACAAATACTCCTCTTCCTAGAGGGAATTGTTGGCTCTTTGAAATTACCAAAATGAATTTAGTTCTAAATCAGGTTGAACCCACTGAAATTAGATACTGGGAAGCTTAAAATATCATTTATGATTCAATCATGCCAATATGTTCAACTCTTACTAAAACCATATTTGGCCTCTTAAAAAAATTTAAATGGTGATGCCTGGAGCCAAAATACTTTGATTTTTTTGGTTAAGATCAATCTTGATGTGCTTTCCACAGGCAGCTTTTTGATAAAAAACAGAGGTTACAAGTTGATTGATGATAAGCGTTCTTTATGCAAAATTGAAGAAGAGACTAGTGGACACATTTTTAACAGATGTATTAAATTGAATGACTGCATAATGACATTAATTCAGAGATGTTGGTTCAGGCAATTTTGGGGAAATAAGCAGTGCCACCTCCCTATTATATAGTATATAACTAACTCAGTGTTCACTCTTGTTTGACTCAGGTTGCACAGACCCTCTAATAGTATTTATCAGGAAAATTAAAGCAATAAAAGAAAGAGACTATTGGAATGCCTCGCAAACAATGCTAAAGTGTACATGGGAGCTAATAGACATTAATAAAATTGCAAGAACATAATAATAAAGACATTTTTTAATAATTTTGAACAATTCATTCAAAACATAGTTGTAAAAGATATTTTGTAGAATGACCTTAGACTAATTTTGCTCATAAGAACTTATTTGTATTTTTGGCATGTTAACATACTTATATTTGCATGGTTGAATATTTACTATGGGCGATTTAACTCGTGAGTAATTGTACTAATAGTCCGTTACTGTATATAATTACAAAAATTATCTTGAAAGTTCAATGTAATTAATAAGTAATAATAAATGCTTTGAATAAAAAAAAATGGTTAATTAAATACAAGTATGATATACTTACGATAATATGTCCATGTTTACACTGGAAAATAAAAAAAATCCTGAGATTTTAAAATGTTTTATAAAGATAAATAGCGATTTGTAGGAATGTTGTATATATGTGCCCAAGTGTTTAAATGTGTATAACCATTTTCCAAGTTTAAACCAATTTTTTTGATGTATTGCTCTTTTTCCACAGCACTCCAACAAACACCCTTACCTTGGTCCATCATTTCACATATAGCTCCTTTGTTATTTTTTAATATAATTTTTGAAATGCAATTTAAGATTTTAATCATTTTTATCTATTGTCATTTTTCTAGAAATATGCTAATCTAATTGCGATTCATCTTATGCTTTCAGTGATGTTAGTAATAGCTGCTTGTTCTTTTACCTTTATATTTCATTTATATTTCCTTTTTGTCAAACGTGATATAGTTTTTATATTTTTCTATATTAACTAAAATCTTTGCATTTTTCTTAGTCTCAAATTCTTAAGTAAGAACTAGTAAAAATAATCTTTTAAAAATATTTTCCAATCACATGCTTCAATTTAATATTAAACTATTTTTTCTAACGTACTCCATCCAATTTATTTCTATTACGCTTCTATTTATGTTCATATTATGACAATAGTAATTCTAAGTTAACAGGGTATTATTTTTTTCTAATTCAATATCAATCTTTATTTTCTCCTATTTTGAGGGGAATTGAATATGATTTTAGACTATATTTATGATGTCTTTTTTATCTGCTTTTATCTTACATTCCATGCAATATTTAGTGAAACTTTAAAGCAATGTTTACAAACAAGTTTATTTGTATAATCTATATAAATCAAATAAGTTTCATTTACTTACATTATTCTTTTAGTTTACCATTTTAATATACAAAATACCGAGATAAAACTGCTGTAAAATGTTTTGGAGAAATGAAATCATTTTGTCCTTTGCGTTTACGATATTAATTTTCTTAGTGTCATTATTCGAACTCAGACTTTCACACGACCCACTACTCTCAGTGCATCTCACTTTCACACGACCCACTACTCTCAATGCATCTCACTTTTACACGACCCATTATTTTCAGTGCATCTCACTTTCACACGACCCACTATTTTCAGTGCCATCTCATTCGAATCCCGCATATATTACATATATAAATACAGGTTTAAGCCTGTATAATGTATTAGTGTCATTATGTAATCTAATCACATTTATTACATTTATAAAAAATACTTTCAAGATATAGGTCTCTTAATGTTTTAAAATTTAAATAAGCAAAGATGTACTTATAGAATCAAGTGATGCAGACATACAAACTGATAGACAAATCAATTAGATAAATAAACAGATGGTCAAGAACACAAACAGACAGATAAATAGATAGGTAGGTAGTGTAACATTTATTGTTAGATTAGGTCATAGTACATTACACAGAATACTGCATTAGTTAATCAAACTATTTAAGATTTATTCTGTTCATGTGTGAATCGGATATTTCTGGAACAGTTATATTTCCGGACTAACTGATCCATTATTTTATTCTGATTTGAATCACTGGCAGAATCAGTTTTTTATTTATTTAAAAGGGTGTCAGCGAAAGGGTTCCAGCATCTATAGATCCACTGATTCCCCACCACCTAGCGAATAACAAAATAGAATGTTCTAGAAAATTTGCTTTCTTGTCATTTAATCTTTTATATTAATTTTTCCTGGGCATATTGGCATAATTAATTTATACGTTTCTCAAAACAATTTTTTATTTGCAAAATTTAATAAACTAAAATTAAGAACGTAAAATGAAACATTTATATTATCAGTAAAGGATTTATTTAAACAAACTAAAATATTTATATTTATAAACCGGAAAACATATACACACACATCCAGACAATTAATTAATTCAAATCGTTCGTATTACAATTCTCTTCTTAAGTTTCTTCTAGGAAGCGATCAGTGAGATAGTTCATTGAAATAGGAGTGGAAGCTTATAGTTTGTGCACATATTTAATCAGACAAATTATTGTTTGACTAATATCTTATCGGTAACTTCCTAGGATTTACGTAGATCATTGATTATTAAACAACGCATGGTTTCGCGACAAAGATCTCATTGGTAATTAACATTGATTTCATTCTGTCGTCACTTTTCATGTATCTGGTTCATAATAAGATGTGGCTAGATTCGTTTTTGAAGTGATCTCTTTATGACAAAGGATGTCCACAAACACTCTGTTTTTCATTCATGCATAATGAATTGGTATTGCATATGATTAGTTCTGGATGGAGGCATTTTATTGCGATTGTGAGAAGAAGAAAACTGCCATTAGTTCCTTTTGTCTTCTCATTCCATCCAAAACCAAACCATCAGCCAAAGGCCCCGCTCGAAATTTCTTTTATATCCCGACCAGTTTGAACTCTCTGTGCAAATTATATTTTCATCTTTTGTTTTCTTATCAGATTATAAGCTGATAATCATATACATTCCCGTTTGCTTTTTTTATCTTTCTATAAATCCCTTTGGAGCCATATTTAATTATTGATAAAACTCTGATTGTAATCATTTGTGTTTATAATTTCCTTCTTTTGCTTATCTGGATTAACAATCTATACGTATTTCTATTCCTTACAATTTTAATTTTAATTTACTTAAATAGATAATACATTGTATGTATCTAAAATTAAATTATACTAACTCCAAAAAAAAACTAAATTACATCTATTAAACGATTTTTAAATTTTACTTCTTTTGGCTTTTAAATATTACCAAATGCCAATACTCTTGTACCATATGTGTGTATATATGGTTCAGTAGATAGATACTTCGATGGATGGATGGATGGATGGATAGTGAAATGTCCATGCCTATAAAACAGTAAATGTAAATAAAAGATTATTTTACATGACCCTCAACTCTTCCATGCTATCTCATACCACTGATACACTTGACCACATATATGTCCAAAAGATAATGTACTGGTCAAAACATGTTTATCCATCTAACATGAGCTGGAACTCACAAAATGTACTTCAAACCTAGTCAAGATGGAGAATTAAGGCAGGAACCAGCTTGGATTCGAACCCACTCTCTAAGCCCCAAGTCAAACATCTAATGGATAACATAAACAATGATGGCATATGAGAATTAATTTTAAATCCGACCCACTAGCAGAGCGGAGAAGACAATGAGACATTTATTAACTATGACTAAACTAAAATATATATAAGCATGGCTGTACTTTTGGAAGTGGAGAAAAAGGAATTCGAACTACTCAAATAAGTTAGACAATAAAATATAGTTTAATATAATGACAAATTATTTACCTATATTTATAAATTAATTGCAAACAGTATGTGTGTAAATGAGGAAGTGGTAGATGATTACATAGTGTCATTCATGCTATTATTTCTCATATGCTCTTTATTACCTAAATGATATATAAATAAACACACATCTTGGAGGGTCCAATATTAAAATGCCAATCCATTATTAGAAAGATTATATAAAATTTCTATTAATGCTTTGATTTACGCTTCTGAAACGTGGTGACTAACAATTTTGGGGAACATTCTGAGATTCATTTTATATATAAGAAAACCATTTTCACACCATTACGGTCATGAAATAAATAAAATACATTTGAAAACTTATATTTGATTATATGACAATGACAATATTTAATGAAAATTCTTTTAATTAGTGCTGGTAAGAAGAATGCTTCATTTTTCCCAAGGCAAATACTCTTAAATACAGTAATACATTATGACAGTGGGACTGTATAATAAGATTGAAATAACACTATAAATTAATAAAGTTAATAATATTCGGCATTTATATATATACATATTGCACAGAGCACAATTTTAATGTTATTACAGCACTAAAATTAGGTCATAAGCAAAAGAAATAATAATAATAATATGAAGTTTGGGCAGTACTGACATAATAGCCAAAAAATAACTAAGAGGAAACGGTCATGCTTCTGGATGAGAACGAAGTGGATAGGAATGCCGTGGACATTGCTGATGTGCAGGCCTTTTTTTAACGAAGAAAGTGGATAGGCATAGTGTATGCTAGACTTAGGGAATCACTGCCAGAGGCCTTTTTATATGAAGAAAGTGGATAGGCATAGCATGTGCCAGACTTAGGGAATCACTGCCAGAGGCCTTTTTATACGAAATAAATGGTCCTGGGAAGATTAACTATCCTCAGGACAAGGCTTGAGAAGAAATCTATGGGTTTGAATTTGTTGCAATCCCCAGAGTAGCAGATTAGAAGCGTGTAATAGATATATACAAAAATAGGCAGAATGTCAGTAACACAGTAATGATAAATGTCACTAATGACCTTGAATACATTTTACTGCTTTAAAAATAAATGACCCTTGTTTGAATGGCATAATTTAAATAAATAACATGCTATGCCACTATAATACATATAAAGAGAACAGATTAATAAAATATACATGAAGACTTTATTTAGTAAAAGAAACATTAAGATTTACTCCCTTCCCTTTTCTGCTATTTAAAATACTTTAATCCCACCTTCATGTATTTTATAACAAGTGAGAATATTTAAGCATATATTTTAAGAGTATGGAAAAGAAAATAACTCACAGTTATATATAGAAAGCAGTTAATAAGTCACTCTTTCAGAATTGAATAAATAATATTTTTAAACAATTTCAGAGTGTTAATTAGCTTGAGTTCTGGATTCACCCCGGGTAGAAAATCCAGAGTTAAACAAATAACAAATTTTTAAACTAGAACAAACAAAATGTTCACTTGTAAAACAATCTGGCGAGTGTATTAATTAACAATAGATTATATTTTAAGGGAACATTAATAACCTAATTCATGAAGGTTTACTTAAAAAAGAAAGAAAAGATTTTAAAAATTCCACTTGTCAGATTGCTTATGATTGGCATATTAATAATAAAAGCATATATATATATATATATATATATATATATATATATATATATATATATATATATATATATATATATATATATATATATATATATATATATTGTGCCATTACAATTTAGTCACTAGCTAAATTTATAGTAATGTGCATGTAAGAAAAGGTAAACCAAAAATCATCATCACATTTTTATATAATCATAAATGAAGCTGTAGGGCATCCAAGTTCAAACCCTACAAGGTCCAGTTCTAAAAGCTTTAAACAGAGAAAGAATGGGTCAACAATTACATGCTTTACTTGTTTGTGTGTTGATAGAAAGGTAATACACACATTTAAACTATTTAATATTTAATTTTTCTTTAAAAAGCAAAGTTATAATGCATACATATAGGCAATGTATGTGTAAATTATTTAATTGTTTTATATTTCAAATATTAAACATTTTAACTTTCTTTAAAACTAACCTATGCTTGATCAATTCTAATATTTTATTCTATACTTTTATTTTGCTTTTCTTTAATTATAATTGGGATTTAAAAGTTACAGACTTAATTAAATAATTGGGTTATAATTCCTAAGCTAGCAATCATATTATTTAAGGTTAGTTTATGAATGATTTGAAAGAATGAAGGATGTGTGTACATTACATACAAAAATTTACATTTCCTAAATATTGAAAGAAAAGGAAGTATTAAATCTGTCAAATTATTTTTTTTGTACAATTTTTTTTGTTAAAAGAGGAAATCTGTTTAATCAGATATCGATCTTTGTAGCAATTTTTTTTTTGTAAATAATTGTTTTTCACTTTGGAAGCTTATAATGGGTCAGATCTCTAATTTTGAAATTGTCTTATCTCAAGATCTAAAGAAGGAAGCTCAAAGATTTGAAGTGTTACCTGGATGTTAAAAAGAAAAAAAAAAAAGAAAAGAAAGGAAATAAGGATTGAGTCTATTTTTTTTTTAAACAAAAGTGTCTGGAAAAAGGATTAAACTTTTCAGTTGAAAAATAATGTAGTTGAAAATAAATTACAGATCTAATTAAAACAAATTTGTCCAAAAATAGCAAGTGATGCTATCTCTGATTGGTTAAGTTAGCTAAAAATTGGATATAAAAAGCTGTCTTGAATTATTATTAAGATTATTGTTTATGATTCAGATTATTAAACTATCCAATTGAATGCTGAAAATATAAGAAATGTCTGGCTAGAAAAATTATATGTATGTCCCATCGGTTCTGGACCATCTGGGGAAGCTGCACATCACATAGGAAAGAAAAGATGTGTCTAAAATAATATTCTACACCTTTCAACTGACCAGAGAAATAAGATGTTTTTAATAGAAGGAAGAAAGCATTCACCTGCATTCAAAGAAGATGAATTAATCTACTGATAAATATTAATCATCAAGTCCAATTAATTGTTACAACAACTGATTTTAAACTCAAGAAAATTTATAAATGTGAAAACAACTGCTGTATTTCATCCACATGCTTGACAGGAAGAGAAGAAAAATTAATATAATGATTTCCAAATTGTCCACTAAAGCAAATAACCTCAATAGAGTCATCATCATCAAATAGTTATACACCTCAAGAAAGAGATTGTTCCCACATAAAACGGAAATAGTAGCTGCAGAAATATAGACATTATACAAGACAAGTTTGAACCCTTGGAAATTCGCCACAAACAAAAGATCGGTAATATGACTTTTTATATCTATTTTCTTTATGATATCAGTCTTAATAAACATTTTAGCAATAAAGTGGTATATTTTATTTAAAGAACTTTTAAAGACTATTCAGATCGATTAAAAACAAGAATGTCTTACTAATAATAACTTTGAGCTTCATAAATGATCTTGAATGTATGAAAATTATTTGTTTATTAATTTTACAATATTAATGTGTAAAACAATTTTTTTTTATGGTGTTATGATTTTAGTTTTAACTGATATATTATTATTATTTTGGTTTTTAATAATATTTTGTTATTATGGGATAAAACACGCACATACATAATAATATTTTTATATGTGTATAATTGGGAGTGAATGTGAAATAATGAGTAGTATTAGAATATTAGATTATTTTGTTTCAAGTTAAGTATAGATTTCAGCGCTTGGAAGGGAGGGGGAGAAAATAATTTAAAACTCTTTTCTAAAACTTGCTCTTTCAATTTTACTAACATTTTTTTTTACATTCTATTTACATGTTGGATTTTAAAGTATGTGTGCCAATGAGCAGATAATATTTTTTTTTAAATACTTTTCTCATGGAGTGAAAATCATGGTCAATGTGACGTCCAACTTAATACAAAATACATTTGAAGGGAAAGGGGGAAGAACTTAAAATTAATCTGAGGATTGTTATATAACCAATTATTATTATTATTATTCATGTCAGTTTTCATATTTATCTAGAAATTTTTATGTATATGTTAGAAATGTAGTAATAAATATTAGTTTGTTTTATTAAACGAGGCGTATATATTTCATTAAGTGTAGTCTTGGTTAAGTGTGATTATTCATCATCATCAATGGTTGAATATTAGTTATTTAAGATATAAGTAAATATGCTAAAATTAAGCAATAATTATGAATTTCTTTATAAAATTTAGTTTTATGTTTAGGCTTAGTCCTAGAGCTGTAGTTGAAACCCTTGTCATTATCGTTATTATTATCATCATCATCATCATCATCAACGTTTTAATTAATGAGCTGTTTAACTGTTTAAAGGCCATAAATAAATATTGATTTTATAATATTTAGTGATCTCTTAGTATTATTATAACCACATCCCATCATCTATTTCATGCAAGGATGAGTGAATTGCCATCCTAAATTAGTTATATATAATCTGAGCTAGTGAACTTACAAAACTATTGAAACACATTTGTTATGCTAAGATCTGAGAAATGATTTATGTCTAATATACTCCACTTTGGTTTAAAGATGTTTTACTTTTACCTAAATATTAGTGCTTATAGTGATATGGCTCAAAAAGCAAAATCTTCCATTTTATTATAAATAAAGTACCAAGAAGGGATTCAAACCCGGTACATGTGAAAGGTTATCAGATATAACCGTGTCTAGATTCAGATAATCTAGTGGCGCCCTGCTAGACCATATTCACTTAGTATTTGTTTAAACATGCACTTAACATCAAACCAAGAAATGAAAGTGGATAAGATTACTGTCTGTATACCTGAGCTATATTTTATTGAATTACTAGTGTACTCACTTCACGTGATTTCCATATAATACTGAAGTTACCATATACCTGAGTTATAATAATTTGCTCATAATTTGCTTATGATTTTTGATATTTGAACTCCTTCACTTATATGGTAATAGTTCTTTTGTACTCATTTATTTATGTTACAATGGACACCCAACTGGGGCCTGATATTTTGCCATATACCTGAAAAAGAGAGTCTATAGAATGATGGGAGATGTGTGGTTAAAAATAGAGAAATTTTTTTAGTAAATTTTTTTTTTTTTTCAGTAAAAATTTTTTTTTGTCTTACAAAATTTTCTTGGCCAAACAGTCTTATTTTAGATGATGATGTTTAATATGATTTAATTTTTCATTGATGATGATAAAATGGGTACAGCCATAAAACAGCTTAGTTTTTTTTTATCAATTTTGAAAATAGAGATGAATATCACAACTTAAGACAAAGGTGAAATAAATAATAGATTTTTTTTTGTGGAACATTAAAATGATTTATTGCCAGATAGGATAGGCATAGTAATAGTGATGAATTATGGAATAGTAGTCTCATGTGTGTTTGGGGAGTTCATTTTGTAAAAAGTCTATGATTTTAGAGGTTTGATTGGATGGTTGATCGTTGGAGTTTGGTTGGTTAGATTGCAGTTTTGATGATGAGTGGAGAGTTTTGTCATTGCCTTGAGAATGCTATGTATTTCGTGTAACTTATGAATGATCAAACCCATTCACTGCTCCAACCCAATTTATATGTTATCTTTATTTTATCATGAAGCAGTTAACAGTAGTCCTGCCATGATATCAGCCTATAAGTCTCCAAGAGAGAGAGAGCAAGGTTTCGTTTTTGTAGTCTATAATAAGCAGGGCATTCCTTGATACTTGCCACATAAGACTCCAAGAGAGAGAGCAAGGCATAGTTTATCTATTTTAGCCCCTAAGACTTAAAATACATCTTTTATTGCAACAGAGTTTGCTTCATTCAATCAAGGGTTGTGGTAGTTAATAGTGATCGAATTGGGATGATCTTCTGAGTGCTCGTGATGCATTGTGTGATTATAGTGCTGTGACTGAATTCTTTTATTTATCTCAAGATTGTGAACTGCTAGTCATTCTGTGGACTGTCAATATCTGTCGGATTTCTGGGAGAATGGATGAATGTATAATTTGGGCTATTACAGACAGACATGCACTATATAGATTATTGTTGTGTAGTTCATTAAATAAGGATATTAAAATTTTTTTTTTGTTGTATTTGTAAATGCATAATAAGGTGAAAATCAAATCAGTCAGTTGGTCAGAATAGGTGTCAGACAGGGAGAAGATGTGTGGATTTTTGATGGTCAGGGAAGTACAGATGGGATATATATAGTTTTATAACATGAGTGAACTAAATTATAGTATGGAAGAGGTTATGGAAGAGGAAGGTGCCCCAATACCAGGAATCAGTGATCGTTTTCATACTGAAGAAGAGGATGGGGAGGTTTTCTTAAAAACACAAGAGGAAAGAGAGGAAGTAGAGGAAGATGCCTTTAATGTTAGTAGCAATAATACGGCCTCAAGTGTGGAAGTAGATGAGGAGTCAGAAGTGGGCCAGGCTCAAATAGCAAAGATGGCACCATCAGACATGGACATGATAATGCAGATGCTCAGAAGTATGAGAGAAGATAGTAAGCAAAATATAGAAAGTCTAAGAGAAGATAGTAAGCAAAGTATGGTAAATCTAGAACAAAAGATAGAGAAAAATAATAAAAGTATAGAGAGTCTAAGAGAAGATAGTAAGCAAAATATAGAAAGTCTAAGAGAAGATAGTAAGCAAAATATAGAAAGTCTAAGAGAAGATAGTAAGCAAAGGATGGAAAATCTAGAACAAAAGATAGGTCAATCTGTGGAGAAAAGTATAGAAGGTTTAAGGGTAAATCTAGAGAACTCTATTGACAATAACAACCAAATGATCATCGCTTTGGAAACTAGGATAGAAGGGTCCAATATAGAGTGTAAAAATAGGTTTGTGTCATTAGAGGAGAGGATAGAAGGAGTGTGTAGGTCTATGGAAGTCACCAAACAGGAGGGCTGTCAGGGACTACAGTCATTAAAGGCTCAAGTGGAGCAGTCTATCGAAGAAAATAAGAGAGAAATTGAGTTAGTTAGGAATGAGGTCCATGGTTTGGTCTCCCAATCCATATCAGAATGCATAGAAAAGAATGCCGAAATAACTTCTGCAGGAATTCATATTAGATTAGAGGAGGTGGTAGCCAAAGTGGACTCATATAAGGAAGCCACTTTGGGCTGTATAGATCAAACCCTCACTATGAAAAATAAGTTTAGTGGCTTAGAAAAGGAAATACGAGAAGTTAAGGGAAGCATGGCCAATGAGTGTGTACAAATTGACCAAAATCTTAGGAAAGAATTGGGGAAACAAATGGATAGCTTTAGGGAGGAGATAGTAAAAAGGGACAAGTCAAGTTCTTTAGAAGAGGGACCCAGAATGAATCAACATGAATTGGGTGTTATGTTGGAAAAGGTTGAGGAGAACCAGAAGGCCTATGTTGTGGAATACATAAACCCCAAGATGGATGATCTCTACCAGAAAATAGGGGAATTAAAAGATCGTATTAATGTAGGGCTGCAGGATCAGTCAAACCTAAATTCAGGGCAGAGCGATGGTAGCACCAGTCCAGATGACTGTAGGGATAGCTCAGAACAGAGTCAGTCAGAGAAAAGGATGCCTACTTTAGTTAACAATCCACAAGGTGAAAAAGAAGTAGAAAGGCCGATATTAGCCATAATACCAAATCTCCCAGTAAAGAAAGTAAATGAGATGATGACCAAAGAGCAGATTGGGATAGATCATGAAGTGAAAAGAAGGAAAAGAGAGTTGGAGGAAAAACTTCATGCATCCGATAAGATGATTGATTTAAGAGAGGCAATAAGGGAGATGAAACCAGTTATTTTAGAAAGAGAGCAAAAGTTTCAACAGTCTGTAGTTCTCAATCTAGTAACTAACCAGCATGTGTGGTTTCAAAAATCTGTCTTCGTAAATAGATTGGAGATACCTTATATATGGTATAGAGAGGCAATCTCTCTGAAAAATTTAAATGTCCATTATATATGGTACAGAGAATCTATCTCTCTGAAAAATGTAAATGTCCAGTGTGTATCAGACAGAGAATCAATCTCTCTGAAAAATGTAAATGCTCTGAAAAATTTAAATGTGCCTTATATATGGTACAAAGAGTCAACCTTTCTAGAAAATTTAAAAATAAATTATATATGGCCCAGAGAATCAATCTCTCTGGAAGATTTAAGGATGAATTATATCTGGTACAGAGAATCAATCTCTCTGGAAGACTTTAAGGATGAATTATATATGGTACAGAGAGTCAATCTTTCTAGAAAGTTTAAAAATAAAGTATGTATGGTATAGAGAGTCAATCTCTCTAAAGAACTTCAAGGCATATTACATAAGGTACCAAGAGTCCATATTTCTAAATGGAGTTTGTAATAGGAGGTTATATAAAATAAAACCTCCAGATATGTTTTATAAATATCCAGTCAAGATGAAAAATGGAAATATTAAAAAGGGACTGGATGTACAGGTGCATTTTTATGCAGACCACAATATGGTTTGAAAAGAAAAAGCCATTCCAAATTACTAAAAAAAATAGGAGAGAATGCCTTTATGCTTGCTGCTCTTGATGGGAATAAGGGGACCTATAATGCTAGGAGTTTGATCCCTTATACTTCAGCAGAATAGCCTGGCAAAGATCTCCAAATAAATTACTTTTAGGTTTTCTAATGAAAAATATATTTACCAGTAGTTAATTTTTTTTTTATATATATTATAAGTGTTTATTATTATTAGTGTATTTATTAGTTAGGATTTTTTTTTTTAAAATATAGTTAAAACAAAAGTGCTGATGATTTTATCCAAAGGGGGAGAAAGTTGTGCCATTACAATTTAGTCACTAGCTAAATTTATAGTAATGTGCATGTAAGAAAGTGTAAAACAAAATCATCATCACATTTTTATATAATCATAAATGAAGCTGTAGGGCATCCAAGTTCAAACCCTACAAGGTCCAGTTCTAAAAGCTTTAAACAGAGAAAGAATGGGTCAACAATTACATGCTTTACTTGTTTGTGTGTTGATAGAAAGGTAATACACACATTTAAACTATTTAATATTTAATTTTTCTTTAAAAAGCAAAGTTATAATGCATACATATAGGCAATGTATGTGTAAATTATTTAATTGTTTTATATTTCAAATATTAAACATTTTAACTTTCTTTAAAACTAACCTATGCTTGATCAATTCTAATATTTTATTCTATACTTTTATTTTGCTTTTCTTTAATTATAATTGGGATTTAAAAGTTACAGATTTAATTAAATAATTGGGTTATAATTCCTAAGCTAGCAATCATATTATTTAAGGTTAGTTTATGAATGATTTGAAAGAATGAAGGATGTGTGTACATTACATACAAAAATTTACATTTCCTAAATATTGAAAGAAAAGGAAGTATTAAATCTGTCAAATTATTTTTTTTTGTACAATTTTTTTTGTTAAAAGAGGAAATCTGTTTAATCAGATATCGATCTTTGTAGCAATTTTTTTTTGTAAATAATTGTTTTTCACTTTGGAAGCTTATAATGGGTCAGATCTCTAATTTTGAAATTGTCTTATCTCAAGATCTAAAGAAGGAAGCTCAAAGATTTGAAGTGTTACCTGGATGTTAAAAAGAAAGAAAAAAAAGAAAAGAAAGGAAATAAGGATTGAGTCTATTTTTTTTTTAAACAAAAGTGTCTGGAAAAAGGATTAAACTTTTCAGTTGAAAAATAATGTAGTTGAAAATAAATTACAGATCTAATTAAAACAAATTTGTCCAAAAATAGCAAGTGATGCTATCTCTGATTGGTTAAGTTAGCTAAAAATTGGATATAAAAAGCTGTCTTGAATTATTATTAAGATTATTGTTTATGATTCAGATTATTAAACTATCCAATTGAATGCTGAAAATATAAGAAATGTCTGGCTAGAAAAATTATATGTATGTCCCATCGGTTCCGGACCATCTGGGGAAGCTGCACATCACATAGGAAAGAAAAGATGTGTCTAAAATAATATTCTACACCTTTCAACTGACCAGAGAAATAAGATGTTTTTAATAGAAGGAAGAAAGCATTCACCTGCATTCAAAGAAGATGAATTAATCTACTGATAAATATTAATCATCAAGTCCAATTAATTGTTACAACAACTGATTTTAAACTCAAGAAAATTTATAAATGTGAAAACAACTGCTGTATTTCATCCACATGCTTGACAGGAAGAGAAGAAAAATTAATATAATGATTTCCAAATTGTCCACTAAAGCAAATAACCTCAATAGAGTCATCATCATCAAATAGTTATACACCTCAAGAAAGAGATTGTTCCCACATAAAACGGAAATAGTAGCTGCAGAAATATAGACATTATACAAGACAAGTTTGAACCCTTGGAAATTCGCCACAAACAAAAGATCGGTAATATGACTTTTTATATCTATTTTCTTTATGATATCAGTCTTAATAAACATTTTAGCAATAAAGTGGTATATTTTATTTAAAGAACTTTTAAAGACTATTCAGATCGATTAAAAACAAGAATGTCTTACTAATAATAACTTTGAGCTTCATAAATGATCTTGAATGTATGAAAATTATTTGTTTATTAATTTTACAATATTAATGTGTAAAACAATTTTTTTTTTATGGTGTTATGATTTTAGTTTTAACTGATATATTATTATTATTTTGGTTTTTAATAATATTTTGTTATTATGGGATAAAACACGCACATACATAATAATATTTTTATATGTGTATAATTGGGAGTGAATGTGAAATAATGAGTAGTATTAGAATATTAGATTATTTTGTTTCAAGTTAAGTATAGATTTCAGCGCTTGGAAGGGAGGGGGAGAAAATAATTTAAAACTCTTTTCTAAAACTTGCTCTTTCAATTTTACTAACATTTTTTTTTTACATTCTATTTACATGTTGGATTTTAAAGTATGTGTGCCAATGAGCAGATAATATTTTTTTTTAAATACTTTTCTCATGGAGTGAAAATCATGGTCAATGTGACGTCCAACTTAATACAAAATACATTTGAAGGGAAAGGGGGAAGAACTTAAAATTAATCTGAGGATTGTTATATAACCAATTATTATTATTATTATTCATGTCAATTTTCATATTTATCTAGAAATTTTTATGTATATGTTAGAAATGTAGTAATAAATATTAGTTTGTTTTATTAAACGAGGCGTATATATTTCATTAAGTGTAGTCTTTGTTAAGTGTGATTATTCATCATCATCAATGGTTGAATATTAGTTATTTAAGATATAAGTAAATATGCTAAAATTAAGCAATAATTATGAATTTCTTTATAAAATTTAGTTTTATGTTTAGGCTTAGTCCTAGAGCTGTAGTTGAAACCCTTGTCATTATCGTTATTATTATCATCATCATCATCGTCATCAACGTTTTAATTAATGAGCTGTTTAACTGTTTAAAGGCCATAAATAAATATTGATTTTATAATATTTAGTGATCTCTTAGTATTATTATAACCACATCCCATCATCTATTTCATGCAAGGATGAGTGAATTGCCATCCTAAATTAGTTATATATAATCTGAGCTAGTGAACTTATAAAACTATTGAAACACATTTGTTATGCTAAGATCTGAGAAATGATTTATGTCTAATGTACTCCACTTTGGTTTAAAGATGTTTTACTTTTACCTAAATATTAGTGCTTATAGTGATATGGCTCAAAAAGCAAAATCTTCCATTTTATTATAAATAAAGTACCAAGAAGGGATTCAAACCCGGTACATGTGAAAGGTTATCAGATATAACCGTGTCTAGATTCAGATAATCTAGTGGCGCCCTGCTAGACCATATTCACTTAGTATTTGTTTAAACATGCACTTAACATCAAACCAAGAAATGAAAGTGGATAAGATTACTGTCTGTATACCTGAGCTATATTTTATTGAATTACTAGTGTACTCACTTCACGTGATTTCCATATAATACTTTACCATATACCTGAGTTATAATAATTTGCTCATAATTTGCTTATGATTTTTGATATTTGAACTCCTTCACTTATATGGTAATAGTTATATTGTAACCATCTATAATTATTTGAGCGACCTTTTATTAGGTTACAATATATATATATATATATACATAAAATCAAGTAATAAATAGCTACAAATAAATGACTGCACCAAAATTAAAGAAAGTTAGAGCATATGAGAGAGAATTAAATTTATAGAAATTATTTGAGCAATTTACATATTATATTAGAAATAAAGTTAAATAATACATTAGGAGAAATCTTGATAGATGAGTTAGAGATTAGTAGACTAGCTTTACTTGCGGTTTGAAGAGTTCATATTTCAAAGTCTTTTCATGCATGGCAGTTGGTTCTTAAATAACAGCAAGCTTTTATTTCACTTTTGGGCAGCAGAATGATACAGCAGTGGAAGATGATGACCCAACAGGGATGAGAAGGGTGGTGGACTTACTACTACATCATTTTTAAGTTTCAAGTGACATGTGTAATATGTTAACAATACAGTTCTCTTCATAGTAGCTTATCTATCTGTTGGTGATTTAAAATCCGGCCATTTTATAACCTGCTCAGGTATTTGAAGAATGCTTTTAATTACATAGTTTTACCTTAAAATCTAATCTCTGATCTAAAATCTTAAGTTTTCTTTGTTCAGTGTTTTTGAAAGATGCAACTGAAGATAATGTCCAAAATAAATTCAAATCTATTTCCAGATTAGAAATAGATTTGACAAAATGTTTATAACAAAAGAAAATCTTAATCCCCATTATATTTTAAGTAAAAACTTTAATTAAAAATACCTTCCCCGGATTAAAACAATAGTGTTTCCAACCCTTTAATTATTTTTGGACAATGAACAGTCGCATCTTCCATCTTGGATTTTATAAAATATGGTTTAATAGAAAAAAAAAGTACTTTAAAAAGAAAAAATTATATAAATGACATATGATAAAATATTTTTAAAAAATCAATATTTTGTTAGTAAGTTTTTGCTCCTATATATAAATTTGAGCTGCACCTATGTACTTTAATAAAAAAGAACTAATAATTAATAAAAAAAAAAAAGAATTAATAAGAATTTTTTAAAAAATGTTATTGAAACTTAAAATTTATAACTTTTCGGGCTCGCATCTCAAATATATATACAAAATATATATACATGACAAAAGGAGTGAGAAGGGAAATAGGGTTTGAATACATGTTAGTAAATGAAACTATGAAGCTCAATCTTAAGTTAAGATTGACTGCTTCAATAGATAATCACCAATATGCATATTTCTTGCTAAACAGGCACTCATCAGTTTGTCCAGATTATCTTCTCTATACATATATACAATAAGTTCTCAGATTTATATTAAAATAATCAAGATAATCTGGATCACTGATGAGTGCTGGTTTAGCATAAAATATTTATATTGGTGATTATTTATCTTTTGGACAAATATGTAGTCAAGTGTATCAGTGGTATAAGATAATGTGAAAGGCGAGGGTCATGTGAAAATCTGAGATTGAAATACCCTATATATTATATTCTTTGTACAAGTATATATATATATATATATATATATATATATATAGCCTGTATATTGGTTGTTTTCTATTCTATCACATCAGCCACATGATGGTGCTATTTCTAGGTAAATTCCTAGAAATACACCATTTCAGTGGCCTCACCCAGCCTAAGAGGATTTCTATGATAAAACACTCCTTGTGGTGGCCTCAGCCAACCTAAGAGGCTTCTTTCTATGATAGAACACAGGAAGAGTCCCTGCCAGCTAGCCGGTCTGGCTTTTTTTTATGCTAAAAGCACAGACAAATGCCTTATTGGCTGCCATAGTTGGTTGTGTTATTAACTTTAGCGTAATGCTAGAATGTCTATTTTCACTATAAATTCATGTGAGAATGTGTATATTTTAGCCTGTCATAATTATTTAAAATTTCATTACAAAGGTTTTTTTTCAAAGTGCTCTAACCTACTGTTACATTGTAACTTTATTAACAATGTCATGAAGGTGTCCATTAGGAATGTGTAACCCTCAAAAATTGCTTTTAAGGGTGTGGAACAGCAGTATTTTAACAATCATGCGAAAAGTAACATTTTTGTGAGAATTCATCTGTGACAAGTTACTTTTTACTTATACGCACAAACAAAAACAACCCAGTGTCTGATTATTAATTACTGTCCAAAAAAAGAAAATTAGTCGGGTATTATTTTTACATTTACTATTTAAATAAGATTAGGTTTTATATCTGCACACTAACAAAAACAACCCAGTTTCTGATTAATTACTGTCCCAAAAAAAAATTAGTCAGGTTTGATTTTTAAATTTAGTATTTAAATTACGGTACTTTTTACATATACACAATAACAAAAAGAACCCACTTTCTGATTAATTACCATTCAAAAAATGCAAATTAGTCGGGTATCATTTTTAAATTTAATATTTAAATAATGGTACCTTTTTATATATACCTACTAACAAAAATAATCCACTTTCTGATTAATTACTGTTCAAAAAAAAAAGCAAATTAATTGGGTATCATTTTAAAATTAAATGAGAATTTTTAAATGTTATGAATAAATTGAATAATGTAGAATTGCATATAATTTTCTATTAAAAAAAGACCGTAACTTTATATATATACACCTGGGTCTCGTTTTATGCAGATTATTTTAATGCAATTTTGAAGTTATGCGATTCATGTTTTTTCTTAATATCTTTCATATTTCACTATATTTATTAGATATCAAGAAATTTAAATTATTAACTTAATTTGACTTTTTTCAAAAATATAACGTTATATTAGCAGCTAACATAAATATGGCCTGAAACTATATTTAGAATTTTAGCTTCTATGTAAATAACCTATTTGTACTAATGAGTAAATAATAATATAAAAATATCGCAATAAATATTCAAGAATTTTAAACTTTTAAAACATTTTTGTTACATATTAACAGAAATAAATATTTTTTTAGATTTTTAAAATAAATAATAACGAAGATTTTATTGATTTTATAAACTGAAAATAATCTTTCTAATGATAATGTATATTTTTTTTGTTTTGATTGTGATCCTATTTTTAATATAGAAACAAAAAACCATTAACACAGCACAAGACTGAAAATGGCGCTAGTTGTACATCACATCACGATTAAAAATAATGTAGCTAACAGGTTTTTCTAGGCATAATGCTGAGAGATTCTTGTTTTCATTTAAGGAGAAGCCACAATACATCACATCGAATCTGATTTCTTATCAGTTTACAAATGAACACTAGTGGCAATGATTAAAATATGTATGAAAAAGGTAAAATTAAATACTGTAGTAATAAAAAAAGTTTGTCTTGTATTAATTTTTTTCAAATATTTGAAATTTTTTATTAGTCATACTTTATTTGCTTATTTTTTTAATGCGAGTTTTAAAGTAATTTTTTCTTGTTGCTTTGCTTTTATGTGAATTCTGAAAATTACAGCACCTATCCTCCATTTTTCAAGGTAAATTAAGTCTATTTTTGTGCGATTTTTTTTAATGCGGGGGTTTTCTGTGGAACCTATCCACCGTATAAAACAAGACCCAGGCATACACACAATGAAAATAAAACCCACTTTCTGATTAATTACTGTCACCAAAAAAAAATTCTTTGGGTATCATTTTTAAATTTAGTATTTAAATACTATTACTTTTGATATCTACGCACTAACAAAAACAATCCACTTTCTGATTCATTACTGTCCCCCCCCCAAAAAAAAGCAAATTAGTCGTGTATCATTTTTAAATGTATATATACACACTAACGAAAAGAACCCGCTTTATGATTAATTACTGTCAAAAAAAAAAAAAGCAAATTAGTCAGGTATCATTTTTAAATTTAGCTTGAATGTAGAAATTTTGTGTAAATTGTAAAATGTATAACTGCATATTATTTTCTATTAAAAAAATACCGTACCTTTTTATAGATACACACACAAACAAAAACAACCCATTTTATGATTAATTACTGTCCAAAAAACGTAAATTATTCGGTATCATTTTTAAATTTAATATGAATTTCTAAATGTTTTTTAAATAGTAATTGTAATGTCTTCACCCATAAGTTTTTCAGAGGGGTAGAAAAGAACATACAATCCAATAGATAACATAAATGAGGACAAGAATTATAACTAAATATCTGGAACTCAGCTGAAACAATTCTTAAAACAGTTGTGCCGCAAAATGCTCTAACAGCTTGATATGCATCCAACTTCTTCTGTTAAACAAAACTGTAACAAGTGCGCGATGTCTCACAGTTTTTATATCCCTCTCAGTTCTTTTGTTTAAGCCTTATCTGCTACATCTCTCTGAAATCTTAATCGCATGTTTTCCAACTCTATTATGATTGTTCTTAACTTTAATTAGCTTGTTTTCAATTATAATTATTTCCATTATAATTATTGAACTTTAATTAGTTATTTTTATTTCAATTAAAAATAAATCCCCACAGCTTGTTTTCAATCATAATTATTTCCATTATAATTATTTAACTTTCATTAGTTATTTTTACTTTCAACTAAAATAAGCTAAAACTTCTGGAGTAAATTGTTTCTCAACAACGAATACAACAGTAATATTATTTACTATTAGTTACTCTAATTTCCTATTACAAACAGGCCCGGCCGGGAATCGTAATATGTATGTGTTTTTGATTAGTATCAACGCCATCAAATGGCTGACACGGTAGAATACAAAACAACCGATATCATTTATTTTTGCAAATATGCATGGATTTCTTCACTTTAATAATATTCCCTTTATTGGAAATTTATTCTAGAAATTCGCTGGAAACATTGTCTCTAAATTATAGATTAAATTAGAATAGAATTTGTATGCAAATACAGCTAGATGCATGGAAATTAGATCGTATATATTTATTTCCCCGTAAATGAAGAAGAAGGAAGAAGCAGCTAAAATGGTTAGTATTGATTTGAAGTTATATCAAATCAGCAGTAAAGAATGATAAATGTTTAGATTAGTAGATCGATTAGCTGTGATTAAAGACTACAATGGAATAGTGGCAAGCAAGAAGTAGTTACTTGTTTGTGTATTGAAAAGGTTATTATGAGCGAAGAGTAATTAACTGAAGCTTAACCAAACTGCAAGAGACAAGTCAAAAACAGAGATTGTTAATATATTTCGGATAAATTGTGTGCTGATTTAAATACTAATATTGGGAATTAAATAGATTTATTCTGTGCATGAAATTAGATGTACTTATTTGTGTTTCAAGAGACATTTGATTTGAAAGCACAAATAATTAATAACTGGATTACTCTTGATGTGGAACAATACTATTTTCGCCCAAAATAAACAGCATATGAATATTAATGGACTATTACCTTTTTATGTTGTTTTTACCATAGTATTATTTGTTATTAAATAAATCTTATTATATATACATTTAGAAGTATATTGTTTATTTATTTAGCTAACTGATTGGTCTTTAGAGACCCTTAGGACACAGCAGTTGTTGCAGCTGATAGGATTCAACACAGGATAACTTCTAGTGGTATTAAGTTATGCAATCCATGAATTCGGTATAACCAAGATAGGCTCATGGCAAAATTATGTAGAACATGCTGGAGTACTAAATAAAGTGGAAGATGAATGTCTCAAACTGTGCATTCTTTTCTATTTTGCAGGTAAAGACATTATACAGTTTGCAAATAGATTACTAATCCCAAAGTCCAGAGGAAGTTCAATATAATGAAGTTGTAGAAATTTTAAACGGATATTTCATTCCGAGAGTATCGAAATGGGAGACTAGGATATGGATAGCAAGGTTGAGACAGAGAAACCGAAAACAATTACTGTATGAAAAATGTGTGGATTATGATTTAGCTTTAAGGAAGTTAGCTAAACACTGTGATTTCAGTCTGGAAATAAATGAGATTTTATTGTAACAACTCCTTTACGGCATAAAGGAAGATAATTTCTGAAAAGTATTGCTCAGCAACCCTAACCTAAATTATATAAGAGTTGTGGAGAAATGTGTCCTAAAAAGCTTTACAAAATAATGCATTGAGTTTATGGAGCTACAACAGTTGAAGAAAGTTTCTTTAACAAATCAAAAAGTGAAGGACTTATTACAGAGCCCTATAGTGATAGAAAAGAGCAAAAGTGCCATTGTTGTGGTAAACCTGGATATTTTAAAAATAAGTGTAAACATTGAAATAAAATATTATAAAAGCTGTGACAAAAAAGGCCGTTTCACAGCTGTCTGCCATTTTAGGAAGAGCAGTGCAATTTGTTTTGTAAAAGTGGACTATAAACCTGAAGGAAAATTAAATTATTAGAATGTCAGTATAAAGAGACTGAATGACAAAGAAATTGACCACATATTTTTAGATGCAGTTATTTGTGGTCAAACAATGGAAATGGATAGTGGAGCCAATCTGACATAGATTGAATAAAATTAAAAGAAAATGTAAAAGGAAGATAACACTTCAAGATACAGATGTAAGCTATAGATGTAAATGCCAATAAAATTGATATTTGAGAAGTGTTTGTGCCTGTAAAATTAATTTCTAGTGTGAAATTGCTGACACTTCGTAAATAAATATTTCAGTCCATTGTTAGGAAGAAATTCCACTGGTATTCTCATAACTGCGAATAATACGTTGATAAGCTCCAGAACTTTAAATACTGATAATGCGGCTATAGCAAATTGGATGTAGAAAAAATCTAGGACTCTTCTACTTAGCAAATTGGGTGTGGAAAAAATCTAGGACTCTTCGACTTAATTAAAAAGTTAGTACCACCCACTTGTAAAAATGATAAAGTTCAAAATTGGGACAAGTTCTTAGTAGGAGAAAAAATGTCGATACAGGAATTACTTAATTATAAATGGATACCAAGCGAAATAGACATAGTAATAACAAAAATTATAAGAACAATAAAATTACAGAATGGGTGGGAATTGAAAAGACGTTAAACGACTTCGCCATCATAATGAGGATATATTGCCAGATATTCATGCAAATAAAACTTTAGAGAAAGAGGAAAAAGATTTTTTTATTGGAGGATTTAATTACTGGTTCAGACCAAGTTAAAGTAACTGATGATAAACAAATGTTTGTAGGGAGGAAAATGAAGGCGGAATTATTTCAAAAGAAAAAAAAGAAGAAAGTTAATCCCAAAACACCACATAAATACGAAAATAAACTACCTGACAAGTTTAAAGATATAGTAATAAACTAAATCCGATTTCTAGAGTAGGGGGAGGAATGAAATGTCCATGCATATAAAACAATAAATGTATATAAAAGGTTATTTATTTTTGTAAATAGGCATGATTTTTTAATAACATTCCTTTTATTGGAAATTTATTCTAGAAATTCATTGGAAAGTTCACCCCAAAATTGTAGATTAAATTAGAATAGGATTTATATGCAAATAAAGCTAGTTGCATACAAATTAGATGTATATATTTATCCCCTGGTAAATGAAGAAGCAACTAAAATAGTTAGACAAGAGTAAAATTGGTGTTGATTTGAAGTGAGAACAGATCAGCAGTAAAGAATGATCAATGGTAGACCAGTAGATTGACTAGCAGTGATTAAAGACTAACATGGAATAGTGGAAAACAAGAAGTAGTTACTTGTTTGTGTATTAAAAAGGTTATTACTAGCAAACCGAACCGCAAAAGACAAGTCAGAAACGTAGATTGTTAATATATAACAGATAAATTGTGTATGCTGATTTAAGACACCAATATTGTGAACTTAAATAGATTTATTCTATAAGTGAAATTATGCTTATTTGTATTTCAAGAAACATTTGATTTGAAAGCACAAATAATTAGTTAAGCATTGGTGGCTTAGCGGTTAGCGTAGATGCCTTCCAAGCAGCTGACCCAGGTTCGCTTCCCAGACAAGGCATTTGACATATGAGGACAAAAAAAAAGCACAAATAATCACTAACTAAATTACTTATTCTGTGGAAGATTATTTTCACCGAGGATCACCGAGGAAAATAAACAACATATGAATATTAATGGACTATTACTCTTTTATGTTGTTTTTACTGTGTTATTATTTGATATTCAATAAATCTTATTATATACACATTTAGAAGTATATTATTCCTTTATTTAGCTCCCTATCTGATCTTTTGAGACTCTTGAGATATAGCAGATAGATAGATAGATAGAAAGACACAGACAGACAGATAGATAGATAGATAGATAGATAGATAGATAGATAGATAGATAGATAGATAGATAGATAGATAGATAGATAGATAGATAGATAGATAGATAGATAGATAGATAGATAGATAGATAGATAGATAGATAGATAGACAGACAGACAGACAGACAGACAGACAGACAGACAGACAGACAGACAGACAGACAGACAGACAGACAGACAGATAGATAGATAGATAGATAGATAGATAGATAGATAGATAGATAGAGAGAGAGAGAGAGAGAGAGAGAGGCAGACAGATAAGCAGTTGAATAAAATATGAAAAAATTATTTATGAATTGATTTTATGTCGATGAAAGTGAATAAAAATTGTAAGATAAAAAATGAAAATACAATATGATAAATAACGTAAAGAGAAGCCATGATAGCTTATTTCTGTTAAAAAGATTTTTCATGAAATTTTAAATATTATTCCCGACATTCTTTTCCTTTATCTGAAACATTTAAAACATACGAGTACTATAATATTGAGCCTATTGATAATGATTGCATTGCTTCACAACGTGATCTAATGCCAAATGTCACTTTAATATAAATAAATATTTTGCAGATTAATATCATCTTATAGATAATCATTTGTTTGTAATTGTTGTGTAACTTCAATTAAAAATGTGCGCTGATTCAATTAAAATTATATATTTCGATCATCAAATATGCTTTCCGAAGATCTTCAATTACAATTTTCACAGTGTGAACGTTCAATTAAAATTATACCTTGTTTTTCATATTTTTCTGTAGAGCCTTTAGAGGCAACAAATCTGTTAATAATGTACTTATATTTGTTCAACATATTTTTTTTTTTATTTTCTAGTTGTGGATGTGTGGAGGTTCGGTGGAAATTATACCATGTTCTCATGTTGCCCATTTATTTAGAGACCATAGTCCTTACAGTTTTCCTAAATCGAAGGACACGCTATCTCATAATTTAATTCGTGTTGCTGAAGTCTGGTTGGATGAGTATAAAGAACTCTTTTACAAATATCGACCCTCTGTCTTGGTAGGTTCCTTAATGCATATTTTAAAAAGAAATATAAACATTTTTCTTACTTATTTTTCTTTACATTAACATTGTTTCTATAACTTCTATTGAAGAGATTGGCATATTAATATAATTCTAAAAATATTTTTAGAAAATAACTGATTATGGAGACATTAGTAAACGGATAGAGCTTCGGAAGAAACTAAAGTGTAAAAGTTTTCAATGGTATCTTGACAATATATATCCGGAGAAATTCATTCCTAATGTAAATATCTCTGCCTGGGGACATGTAAGTAATAAAATTTGAACCTGAATTAATGACTATTGCAATTGCTGCTTTTTTAAAAATAGTTTTTAAAGGAGTCCCGAATATTTAAATAAAATCATTTTATATTATTGTAAATTAGGTTTTTGTTTTTTGTGCCCATGTTTTATAACTTGAGTTAGACTGAAAATAAATTTCAAAATATTTATTAGATCTGTGTCGCTTAAGAATATCTTATTTACATAAAGAAACTACTGTTGGGAACAATTATTATTACTTTTGTCAGTTTTAGTGCAGTGCTAATAGTGGTGGACCAGAAAAATAAAGATCTATAAATATGAGTTCAATCTGTCACTTCTAGTGTCTGAAAATCATAAGACCATTAGAGCAGTAAACATCTCCCAAGCAATAAGCTATTCAATCATTTGATGCTACTTGGTTTAATGCTTCTGGTAGAGCAGTGAAATTGAAACTTAAAAGTCTATTGATTACAGCTTAATCTGTTACTCATATTGCTCAATGGCATATGACCTTCCTGGTGTAAGTGAACTAGATAATTTTGCCTGCATAGTTTAATGCATTTAGAGTTAAAGGTCTATGGCTCAATCTGTAGTGTCAAATATCTCAATGTAATATGTGTTGAATGATATTTTTATTTTTTATAGCATTTCAACATTATAAAATTTTAAAAACTCATTATCTCATGATAGGTTCTCTAAAATTTCAGCTTATTATTTAACTTGCAATACATTTCAACTACTTAACTTTATTTATTAATATAGTCAGGGTAATCTCTGACTTCCAAGTCCATTATTACAATAATATCCTTTGTGGTTTAACAGAATGGCAGCCACAAACCCAAAGATTGTAAAATCAATTTACAGTTGAGTCACAAAAAAAAAAATGGTTCAGACTAATTGAATGAAATTATTAAATGCTCATCCTGGCACTAGAGTGCTTAAGCATGGCATGACCACCAATGTAATTAAATATATGATTTCTATTATTAAAATAATATTTAAATACAAGTATAGTATATATACTTAAACTAAATGTAATTAAACGGAGTTTGAACTCAGACATTTAGTCTCCCTTCAGTCATCCACTCTATCTTATACAACTTATGCAGATGACCACATACATGTGAAAAAGTTAAATGAACTCCAATATATGCATTTCATGCTGAACTAGCACTCATCAGTTAGTTTGGATCATTATTCCCACACACACATATAATAAGTGCTCAGGTTATTATTAAGATAGCAAATATTCAAACTTTAATGGAGAGGTTTTAATCTTTTCCACCCTCCAACTCTTCAGCCATCCATATCTTTGAAAACATGATGATGGTATGACCACAAATTTGGCAAATCAATGATTTTGAATATGCCATCATCAGATATTCAATGATAAGGATGGATGAGGAGTTGGAGAGTGGAGAAGATTCAAGCCTGTCCATTAAAGTTTGAAGATTTGCTATCTTAATATAAACCAACACTGATTATATATATATATATATATATATATATATATATATATATATATATATATATATATGTATGTATGTATGTATGGAAGATGATAATCCAGACCAATTGATAAGTGCTGTTTCAGCACAAAATATGTTATTATTTGTCTTTTTCACATGTATGTATGTGTATTGGTTGTATAAGATAGAATAGATGACTAAAAGGAGTTTGAATGTCTGGGTTCAAATCCCTCCTGATTATTAAAATAGTACTAAAATAGGTATATAATAAGCAATGTAAATAAGTCGTAAGCATTGCCCTATTTGAAGCTCTAGAAACAAATTATACTGTACAATGTAAAGAGCAAATAACATTAAAAAAACTAAGTTAATGAAAATAATACTATGAATCTACTAAAGTTATTTTTCAGATAACTACTTTAACCTAAAGCTGTGGTATAAATATGTCTAGTCATGACATCATGTGACATTCCAACATATCTAAATATCCTCTATTAAATAATGGAATGGTAAAGTGACAGACTGAAACTCAAGATCTATGTTCAGCTCTATTGCTTCCAGGGTTTGAACCTCTTATCAACTCTTGAGCAATAAACCATTTAATTATTTCTCTTTTATCTGTTAAATCATTATTAAAATTTTCAAGTTTTATTATTCTCCTGAAATATGGAAATCTCACTAATTCTAATCCAATTATTTTAATCTATGTCTTGTCTTCTCTGTTTGTCTCTTGAAAATTTCTACTTATCTATTTCACATGTAGATTTTTTCAACATTTCTAACAATCTCTTAAAACCCACTTTAAAATTTCAGTTAATCACCTATTGTAATCATCCATTTTCTTAAAATGACATTGTTCAATAGAATATACAAAACATTTATTTAAGTAATATTTTAAAACAACCTTACCTTCATGTAAACATTTGAATAATAAAAATTGTTATTTATTATCAGTTATAGTACTGACTTTAATAAACTTTTAGAATTTCAGTTTAAACATATTGCTTACATGATGAAGTAAATTTTAAAATGGTATGGATACATCAAGAGAAAATCAAATAATGAAAATTGACAATACAATCAGCTATATTTTTGAACCTGATCAACTTTTGTGATTACCATTTAAGTATATTTTCACTTGATAAAGTGAGTTTTAAAATGGCTTGTAATTTTTGTTCATTTCATAAAGAATGTTAAAATTATAAATGTTCAAATAATTATTATCTTTAAAAAATTAAAACCATTTTATTTTTAAGAATAACATGATTCAATAAAATATAAAAATGTGTATTTAAATAATTAAAACAACCTTGTCTTCAAATAACAATTTAGTATTCCTGTTGAAGGTCAGCTTGATGTCAAATCTGCAGAAGTTCTTGTATGTGGCTATGCAGTTCATATTAGTAATTTTGATTATTGTTTACAATAGCTTTTATATCTTATAAAGGGGCCTACAAGTTTTCATGGTCTAAGTATTAGGCATTCTAAGTCACAAATAAAGAATTGGAGTTATTAGAAAATGATCATCATTGGCAAGGAATAATTTGAGGAGCTATGTTGTGCCTAAATCCACATTGAGTAAGAAAACTTTTGGCAATTTAATTAGCATACATGGCTCTTCCAACCCTAAAGAATTGTGTCTGAAATATAAAGATAGCATATGCTAAAATATTTTATATAGACTTTATCAATATAATAATTGCTGATAATAGAACAAATTGTTACAAAAAAGATTTGGAAAAATTTGGTATTTTATATCATCAATGGAACTTAGTTACCAATTTTGAAATAGATTGTGAATTAAATTATATGTTCAACTGCAATTTCAAGGTTCCTTTTTAAACAAAAAGCAGTTTTTGATTTGGTTAGAGAGATGTTAAGTAATAATGAAGCAGCACTAATATTTCATCTGGTGAAACAGGAAAAACATATTTTTAAAATTTAATCTTATCCAAAAGTCAAAAAAATCTGTAAAATAGTAATTACTATTGCAGTGGTGCGCAAACCATGGATCATAATTTCTCAGGGGTCACATAAAAATTGTTGAGGGTTGTAAAATGTTTAAGCTCTCTTAAGTTTTGGATAATGTTTTTTTTTTGAAAGAATTTAAAAACTAGATAAAAATCACATGAACATAAATTGTTTTTGTATATATCTTTTTTTTAAGTATACGATTTTCTTCAAAATTTTCATGTCAAACCATTGTGCTTAATACTAAAATATTAGGAAATATAAATTTGTATATTAATTAAAACTACTATCGTTTTATTGTGATTATCTTCACATAATCGTATTTAGAGTTTAGGCATGGTAAAAACAAAGAATGAGTTGTATCAAATTTTTATTTGAGGGGTGCACAAGTATAAAAAGATTACAAACCAATTTGCATCTTCATGTCTGGACAGGAGCCATATGGCTCTTTCAGCAATCAAACTTCCATTAAACTTAAATCATGTTGAAGGAATAATGTATAACATCAGAAATATACAATCAAGCTGCTTTGTTGAGGCAATGAAAATTAATGGTTTTGAATAAATTTACATCATGCAAATGAGATTTTGAAGGTCTGGTCTGACTTCTACAAGATATACTCAACAATTTGATAATGGGAGGTTTAATAATAGTATTACTTACTGGAGATTTTCACCAAACTCTATCCATGATATCTAAAGGCATTTTAGTAGATGAATTACATGTATGTATTAAATCTTCATATTTATGGAAACGTCATTTAAATCAAGCCAGTATTCAATGATTAATCAACAAGAAAATTTACTGATGACCTTCTATGAATTGGGAAAGGTAGGATGGAAACTAATGAGCATGATAAAATGCATTTATGGATAAACTCATTTATAAAATTTTTGCAGATATTTAGCACAATGATATATCTGGAGAATGAATATGTAAATTAGGATGTCATTTTAAGTAAAAAACCTAGACATCCAATAACTTAGCATCTTTGGATATTGTAATTAATAATGATGATCTTCCATTTTATCCAGTAGAATTTTTGAACTCTTTGGATATTTTGGGAGTGCTGTTATACGAAATTAGGGTTGAAAGTTGGAATTTCTATTATTTTAATGCACAATTTAGATGCATCAAAACTTTGTAATAGCAGCTGAATGTGTATTATAAACATTGGTAATCATGTCGTTACAACACAAACATTCATCAATTCTGCTAAATGACAAATTTTTATTATACTAAAACACCAATAATCCCAAATAATTTACCATTTGAATTCACAATTTGAAATTTTATGGCACATTAATTTTCACTATTGCAATCAATAAATTTTTAGGTCAAACTTTCAGTTTTACGTATTAATCTGATAAATCCATGTTTTCCTCATGGGCAACTGAACATTGTGTGCTCATAAATTACGAGTGGAAAGAAGTTGTTTATACTAATTCCAGGTGAAGCCTACAACATTGTTTATAAAATGCGAAACAATAGTCATTTTCAACTGCTGACAATAACTCATATAATATTATTTCATATGAATATTATTATCAATTCTATATTATTTTATTCTACTAATGCAAGCAAAGTCACAGGAACAGCTTTTATATATATATAATATATATCATTTTGAAATTTACAAAATATTTTGTTTTTAAATAAAAATTATTTTAATCCAGTCATTCTGTGCATAATAGAAACTTTTGATAGGTTTTACAAACGTCTTATAATTCATCATATTATTTTCTCTCCATAAATTTAAATCAAAGTATTTTATATTATATAAATTGTCATCAGAATCCATTTGAAGCCACTGATTTCATTTAATTTAGATGCAACATGTCCGAGTATAATTGGTGATCTATTAATAAACACATTCGACCTAACTAAAATAACCAATAAGTCATTAAAAAAATTGTATACAATATATTATTCTCATAGCATGTCAACATAAAACTACATAAAACAGCTAAGACTAGCAAACCCACATAAATATATGTTAGCATATTGTAAAAATAATATTTGGAAATATTTTTTTCCAATTAGGCAGTAAAAGTTATTTGATGATACATTTATTATTGAACCACCAGTTACAGTTAAACATCTTGTAGCTGAATTAAATGAAATTTAAGACTTGAAATGGACTTCCATTTCTGAAGATAATTTATATGATATAAAACATTTTGTTATATATATAATGAAAATAATAGCATCAATTATAAGGAGTTTATAAAACTCTTATCAAGTAGATGATGTATATAAATATAAACTTCCCAATCATTCATATTATATAATACATTGAGATTAATACTCCAATACTGGTCTATTAAGTAAATAACATCTTCACAATTCAAAATGCAAGATAAAAGTTTTTAAGTTTCCTTTTAAGTTTTTCAAAGTGCTTCAGATATACCTATATAAATGAATTTAGGTAAAAGAGATAAGATAGCTTATTCTTTTCTCTTAAAACGTTTTATCTTGTGCTTTGGTTTGAGAGTATTTCATTTAATTTATAGACCAGAGTTGAAGCATTAATCTCAATGTGTTATATAATATTGACTGCTGGGAAGTTTGTGTTCGCATATATGGTTTTTTGATTTGATATTGACAAGCTGTAAATTGAAAAAAATTACAAATGTTAAAATAATATAAACAATTTAAGATATAGCTTTAAAAAAGTAGAATGATCAAACTGCTTCAGATTTGTCTATATAAATGAATTTAAGTAAGATGGATTATTCTTTTCCCTTAAACATTTTACCATGTGCTTTGAATTGAGAGCATTTCATTTATTTAATAAACCAGTGGAATATTAATATAAGTGTGATATATATACCCCTGGGAAAAGGTTGTTTTTAATGCACAAATTGCTTATATTTAGGACATTCTTATTTAAAAATAAAATGTTACATGTATTTCAAAATGATCAAATAACTGATATTGATATAAATGTTAATGAGTTATTGAATGAAAAACCTAAATGAAACAACATTTTAAAAATATTATAAAAATTTTTTAATAAGTGAAGAAACAAAAGTTTGAAAGGAAAAAAGTGGATTTTATTGCCATATATGAACAGTAGAGTATGTTTAATATGATTATGTTAGTTGTTTTTTCTTATTTTAATATTGCATTGAAGTTAGAACTAATACTGGTATGATGCTAATTATCAATGAAAAAAGAATGATGTTGATAAAACCAATAAACACAGTATTATATTTATAGTGGTGTGCAAATGTGAATCATGCCATATTGGTGAATCAAAATGTACATTAAAAACTTGTATCAACATGAACTACTGTAACAAAAATTATAATATTGTGTGGCTTGATTTAAACATGTATTTTCAGAACATTTAGCTATTTGCAATAGAAGTTATTGTTTTGATGTTGATTTGAAGATAAGGAAAATATCTAAGAGATTTTGATTTTTTAAATTTTTAACATATTCCTATCAAACGATTTTTTCCCAATTTTTGGACATGTATTAGGTAACAATGGTAATGCAATATTTTAATGATATACAGCTGATTGTCTACTCGAAAAATGCTGGCAGATCAAATATCAAACTATGCTGATATTGCTTCATTTCCAAACATGCACAATAGATGGAGTTATTTGTAAAATTGTTGAATTTCATGACTAATTCATTAAAATGCATTTACAATTAATTAAAACAGAAAAAAAAGTTATTTAACTAAAACTTGCTTTTTTAACAAATCTGCCTTGCAAACATAAAAATCATGTAAACAATTTTTAGCATGTATGAATTTCATTTCAAATAATAGAAATATGATGACAATGTTTTAATTCTCAGGTTTTAATTTTGAATATGAGTGGTTATCAAAAGTTCATTGTAAAATATCTGAATGCTAAAAAATAAAAATATTTTAATTTGATGAGTAGTGCATTAAAGAACAAAAAAGAGTATGTTTTCTTCCAACACAATTTTGGTTGTTGTATTTAATTTAAAATAAGTGTAGGATATACATTAATTAATTAATGCAAACACTAGTTTTAAAAATAGTGATTGAATTAATTTATCAATCTGTCACACTTTAATAACGAAAATTGTGGTGGAAGAAAAAAAATATTCTTTAGTATTTAGCACATTATTCATCAAATTAAATAAAAGTATTTCTTATATTTTATTTATATATCTTATTTAAATTCTAAATGTAAATGCTACTTAAAATAGCAGGCATTCCATAAACTGACTATAGCTTTTATTCTGTAATATTTAAAAGTGTAGAATTAATTGCAATGTTTTGCTTTATTATATTATCTTGTCTGGTATTATATATATATTGTACCCTTGCCTAAAGGAAATCTAAACTAAGGTTTTCTGGCTAACTATGAAATAACTATACTAATCTATAATCCAGTTACGTATCAATAATTATTACGGTTAATTACTATCATAACTAGCTCAAATTACTTTCTAACATGTAATATCTGACAAAATTAATATATTATAATAATTAAATATATATATATATAAATAAGCATTTATTTTTATAGCATCTGTATATAATTGTAATTACATTCATATCGGCCTTTCAAGCCAATTGTGCAAACGCTTTGCAAGTGTTAAATAATAAATGAATACCCTCTGACCAATACAAGATATAGAATTTATGCAGGAATAAAAAGAATCCCTCTTATTCCTATGACTCAAATATTTATATATGAGCAAATCTGAAGTAGTGGAACAGAAGGCGTGATAATAGAACGGTCACTTTAAATTACTATATACAATGTCTGAATGAATGACGCTGATGAAATTTTCTAGAATTTACTAAACGTCATTCCAACTGAAACTTAATCATATATATAAATAAGCATTTATTTTTATAACGTCTGTATATAATTGTATAATAAACTAACCAAGTTAAAATATAATAATAACTATAACAATAATAGATAATTAGAGTTCAAATTTAATACTCAGCTCATTTATTTTACTGGTAGTTTAAATTACAACTAGCTCATAAACTATAATTAAAATATGTTTCGACAAATCCTAATAAAATTATGAAAACTCTTAACATAAGACATTCAGCAAGGTACAATAGCTTAACATTGAGAATATACCCAAAATATATATTACCAATGGTATAAACATATTAATTGATATAAGAAAAACTACCTTGTAATACTCTCATGTCTTTAAACATATATAGAATAATCCTAACTTATAATTTATCAAATTTATTATGGAAAAACAATAAATCAATTACTATTCCTTTATCATTTAATATTAAAATCTAACATCAATTAATAATTCTTATTCATCATCATTTTATACAAACTCTATGATTATTTTAAAATCTCAGGTTCATTTCTAATAATAATAATAAAACAAATTAATACCGTGTAGTAAAATATATTGAGGGATTTTACATATATTTAACTACCCTCACCAAAGTAATAACAACAAGCAACTAGAATACTTTAATGGCTCTTAAAATCACACATCTATTTAACTATTAATGTTCAACAATAAAACATAAGTAAAATTATAAATTCTTATAAAAAACATTTTATAGTCTTTTATTTCTTTTATGTGGCATTCATAGAATATATTATACTTTTGATATAACTGCAATATTGAACATTTCAAATTTAAAATAATCACCAATGATTACATCTTCTATAATAATAATAATAACAATAGAATGACAGCCTGTTAAGCTAATTGCGCAGACGCTGTGAGAATGTATTAATAAATGAATACCTTCGAACAACCACATGATATAGTATTTGTTCGAAGGTATTCATTTATTAATTACATTCTCACAGCGTCTGCGCAATTAGCTTAACAGGCCGTCATTCTATTGTAATTATAATCGCACGCAAGACGTTATAAAATAAATGCTTATTCATGTAAATAATAATAATTATGATACTATATTTTTATAAATCAATCGTCTGCAATAGTAATAATATTCCGAAATAATCTTTACAAATCACGTGCAAACAAGTAATGTTTCAAACCATTAATCTTTATACATTACGTGTGGATATGAAGAATCAAAGGAAAACACCCAGTCAAATCAAACTCTCAAAAAACAATATAATTTTAAAACATTAACAATTTTATTATAATTTACCAACATTATGCTTATAACACAATAAATTTATAAAAAAAAAAAAAACTTGAAAAATATTTACGAAGATTGGCACTAATGTGGGCTTTGAGCATTCCATCATCAGGTTTTCAATGAAATGGATGGCTGAAGAGTTGTGAGATGGAATGGTTTGAAACCTGTCCATTAAAGTATGAAGATTGGCTATCTTAATATTATCTGAGCTTTGATTGTATATATGTGTGGAGATGATAATTTGGACCAACTGATGAGTGCTGGTTTAGCACGAAATGCATATATTGGTGATTATTTATCTTTTTGACATGTTGTGTGATCAAGTGTATCTGTAGTATGAGTTAGCATGAATTGTTGAGGGTTGTGTGAAAATCTGAGTTCAAACCCCCTAAATATTACATATATAAGTGAAGGTATAGAAAAGCTTGTACAGTAGAAAAAACTTCAATAACATAAAAATTATTTAAAAAATTAAAATATTTACGCAATAAATATAATAAGTAAGCAAACATAAAATCATTCTGACTATTTAATATGAAAAATAAAATCATACAATATCAAAACAGTGATATATTATTTTTATCAACATGATAACAATATTCTATTATCTATGATAATTCAATGATGATAAATATTATGATCTATTAAAAATTAATACTATATTTCATAGTATTTCAAAAAAATATTTATAATTACGCAATACTTATTACTATTGGTTTAAATTAAAACACACCCTTATCTAAACTTTGCAAATAATATAAATATTTAAAATTATTAAGCACTTCTTTTGCATTTCAGTAAATTATGATATTATTTCATTGCAAGAAATTTTAAATAAACAAAAAGCCTTCCTTCGTAAAATTAATTACTTATAAAAAATACTTTATTATTATTATTATTTTTATTTTTTATTTCTAAGTGTCATAGTATCGGCCGGGACGCGAACCCGCAACCCGGGCAACTGCCTGCAAGTGCAAGGCAGTCGCGCTGACCTCTCGACCACCAATGCAAGACAAATATTTAAAATAGAATCTCATAACTTTTCTCTATTTTTATAAGTTATATTCTTATAGCAAATTTTAACTATACTTATAAATTATATTGCTTGATATATTTTATAGTTTATTCATTTTCATATTTTATATCCATCATAGTATTCAAATATCACATTTTCATCACTCTCTCTTACAATCCAACCGAAATATACATTTATATTTAAGTTGAATGATCTCTAACATTTACAATATTTATAGGAATATCAAATCATTCCTCTCCTATTTTTATTATAACAAACAGTAAATAATTCAATATCATTTGTGATAGAATTTTTTATCTCATCTTGCCTTCACAAAATTTCCAACTTCCAACAGTTTAGCTATTACTCTAACCAGCTTTAAAAAATTATCATTTACGACGTGATATCAATGGTTATTGATAATGATTATAATGAGGAATATGGAATAATAATAATAACTCATATGAGTAAAAAAAGCATCATCATGGATACAGTGCTTAAAAGTCCATATTTATCAGGCACCTTAAATTCAGGTCACAGCTTCTATTTCAGCTCTTACTCATTGTAAAAGAATGCAACTGTCCATGGAAAAACTGCTACGTAGTCCTTTGTTACCTGTATATTTTTAAAAAATTCAAATTGTGACAATATAGCTCACAAATAATATTCTTTTCAAATATCCCTAGCACCTAGGATCTTCCACATGCTGAATAATTCTGCTAACATCACAAAGAAATACAAGCCACACTACAAAAATAATTTCCAAACTACTTTTCTAAAAAACAACAAACATCTAATATTCACTTGAAGACAGTTCAAAACATTTCAAGTACAAATAATTTTTGATAAAATATTCATTAGTATCATACATTTATTTATTTATTATAGCATTATATAATTTAAAGATCAATACTTTCATATCTCTGTATCTTAACAGATACCATCCATAACAATAATATATTAACAACTCATTCATGTTGTAAAATATATCCATATTCGACCATTTATGAGAAAAATATTTAAAATACATTTAGATATTTTATAAAACTTTAATTAAAGCAGAGGAGGACAGATAAAGCTCTAATGAAGACTGCTGAATAGTCGAAACTGTAAGGAAAATAAATAAGTTTTTTTAAGAAAATTTGTTTGCATTGAAGTGTATATGAAAGAAGTATTATAAGCAATATATATATGAAGATATGCAAAGAAAGTGAAAGAGAAGGACAAGAGATTATATTAAATGTATTAAATGTAAAGTCCTTACATATCTCCAAATCTCCTCCAGACCTATGGTTTATCATCCCACATTTTTTTGATACACATTTTTCCAACACTCTGGTGATTACTATTGTTTTCCATAAAATTATCATAGTTCCTAATTAAGCTTTGAAATAAAATTTTCTGATAAGGAATAACTGTTTTTTTTTTTTATTTAGGCATTATTTTAAAACAGTTACTTACTTTAAAAAAACTTTTAAAAAGAAAATATTAATGATTATAAAAAATTACAACCTTTAACAATTAGACAAACAAAAAATATTCATAATAAATTTCACACTATGCTTATTAACACTTATTAATAACATTAACACTGTTTAGTCTGATCAAACATTTTTTATATTGATTTGATCTAGTAATCTCATTGGTTAATCCTGCTTTTAAACACATAGTTAATTTACATAAAAATTAAATGTTATTTTAAAAAAAAAAAAAATTAAAACTATAACTCATTATTTATTAAATATTACTTCAGAATTATTTAATACTCCTAAACATTAAATACTTTTATTAAAACGAAGCAAAACTCTCCATACAGTAGCGCCACCCTGTGCCAACCAGAGTAATCAATGAATGACAGAAGGCTTGTGCATAAAATCCATATCTAACGCCCACTCGTCCACTATGATAGGGATTTTATGCACAAGCCTTTTGGCATTCATTGATTACTCTGTTTGGCACAGGGTGGCACTACTGTATGGAGAGTTTTGCTTTGTTTATAAACAGTTATGTGCTAGTATAAGAGATAGTGATCATGTGATGCTTAATGGTTTATTAAAACGATTTAGAATATTTTAATAAGTCTAAAATATTAATTTTTAAAGCAAAATATTATTAAAAATAAGGTTCTTGTGTATAATTCAACCGATGACGTATTACCCTGAAGGCACATCAGTCTAAAGTTGCGATTTTTAAGATAACGTCTCCAAGTGATCTGCAGACACATTTAGTCGCTAAAATGTGTCCGCAGATCACGTGAACATGGCACGTTAAAAAATGCAACATTAGACCAATATGCCTTCAGGGTAATACGTCATCAGTTGATCACATGGTAAAAAACAAAAAAACATGGCAAAAATATAAAAATCTAAAAAAAAATTAAACATAAAAAAAAGAAAAAAAATGTGACGCAGGTCACGTGATAAAAAAAAAATGCAAAAATCTGACGCAGGTCAGGCAAATAGTAAAAAAATAAAAATAAAAATGTACATGCATGTGTCAAAATAATTTAGAAAAAACTATATTCTAATTTATAAAACCACCCTATATTATGCTCAATTATAAAAAACAGCGCATAGTGCTGGAGTTGGTGGGGGGGGCCTTTGTGTTTTTGACAAGTCGTTAGGCTTGGCGTACACCTATACCTTGTATTACTCTCATAGCTGTAATTTTTATAATTGTCCATGAATTTACGAAAAATAATTTTCTGTATGATATAATTCAGAAATTAAAAATTGCCGATGAATTTACGAAAAATAATTTTCTGTATGATACAATTCAAAAATTAAAAATTAAATTAAAACGTAATTCAATTGTAGAAATATTAACAAAAAATTTTTGTAAATTTTAAATAAACAGCTAAATTAAAAAGACGCGATTTAATGCAAATCTGGTATTAATGGCGTCATTTAATGCAAATCTGGTATTAATGGCATCGCACCCTGTAATTTTTATAATTGCCGATGAATTTACGAAAAATAATTTGAGAATTGTAGAAATATTAACAAAAAGATTTTGTAAATTTAAAATAAACTGATAAATAAAAAACAGTTTACCGGAATAAATTACGAAAAATAATTTTCTGTATGATACAATTCAGAAATTAAAAATGAAATTAAAACATAATTCAATTGTAGAAATATTAACAAAAAATATTTGTAAATTCAAAATAAACAGATAAATAAAACACTTTACCCGAATTAACAGTGTGATGCCGTGGATATCAAAATCACAATAGACAGAAAAATCAAAAAATTTCCCAAACCTCTCTACGAATTTTAAATCTCGCGGGTGAAAAAAAAAAAATTGACTCTCTGATGGATTAATCATGCCAGTCACTTGGTTACCATAACAACGTTGTCATGCAAAAAACGTCGATGTCTACCGGAAGGGAAATCGGTAAGTCAAAAATGTCATCGGTTGAATTATACACAAGTACCAAAAATAATACAACTTTAATTATTATTTCCATGTAAAATTTACAAATATTAATTTGCAACATTTAAATGTTTCTTATTTTTAATAATGAACTACAAATCAAAGTTTTTGTCTACAAACACAACAGCTGGCATACCAACACAAACACCTTTAAACCATGTGACATTTTCAGAACATTCTAGAAGAATAAATAGCTAATTATCTAGAGTAATAATTTAAACAAATAGTTATTTAAAAACACATTAAATACATTATATAATATTTATTACTGTCATTTAACTATTGTTTTATTATTATATCAGTTAAATATAACAAATGTAAATTTATTTTATTTTTAAATGATATATTGCTTTTACTATTTAAACTGCACTAAAATAACTTCAAAATGTTTAAAATATCCCATAACTCGTCATTTGTTTGGGCATTCTATCATCAGATTTTTAATAGAATGGATGGCTGAAGAGTTGGAGGTTGAAGTAGATTGAAGCCTCTTCATTAAAGTATAAAGATTTGCTATCTTAATATAAATCAAGCACTGATTATATATATATGTGTGAGGGGGAGGAGATAATAATCTGGACCAACTGATGACTTCTGGCTTAACATGAAATACATATATCGGTGATTCTTGATCTTTTCTATGTGTGTGTGGGCATCAGTATCAGTAGTATGCGATAGTGTGGACAGTTGAAGTTTGCTTGAAAGCCTGACTTCAAATCCTCTATATTTAAAATATCTTTGTAAATTTCCTATTTAGTGAGTTAAACTTTTACTACTTATAAATCACTATAACATAGCACAAACTAACATAAATTTAATTTTTTTTAAAACTGGCTATATTTCCAACTCTACTTAAAATGACTGTATTAAACACATGGGCACAATATATATATTCTCCTGAACTGAATATGAAACATAATCAATTTAATAAATAACTATATATTTAAATCAAAAATTTATTTCCATTTAATCGACTTTTGCTCAAAATTGAACCTTGTCAAGATGTTATAATAATTCAAAAATGTCATGTGATTCACATATCATCTTAGCACACCCTCTATTGGCCAATCCCAATCCTAAAAATGTTTTCTTACTTTCCAATTTTTATTTAATGCCCATTTTCCATCCAGCTTTATTGAACCTTGTACTAATTAATATACACTTCTCTTTATTTTCTTGTATATACATTGTCACATACACTTTCCTTTATAATTTCTAGAATATTTCATTACTTCAATACTTTCTTTACATTTCATAACATGCTATGTTTAAAAAAATGGCAAAATGGTGCTGACTTAATATCTCTCCTATTTATTGCTCTGTCGTGCTCCTTACCTCTTTCTATCTTACTTTTTGCTGACTGACCTATATATACAATCATACATCCCTTACACATAATTTTATAAACTATTCCTATCTTATCTCTCCTATCATTTCTCATTTTTGCATTACTTGCGAACTTTTTTAATGATTTACTATTTTTTCATCCTATACATATATTCTCATTCATTTTTTCTTTCCTATCATTCAGAATTTAATATACCTCCTTCGAATATAAAATAGAAATCCATTTCTTATACTTTTTCATTTTTATTGCTAACTTTCTTATATCCTCTTCTACCCTCAATATATTTCTTATAACCCTATCATTATATCCATATTCAGTGTATTCCTTCTGAATGGTTTTAAAAGATATGCCATCAAATCAAACATGTTTGGCATTCTAACACATTTCTTGTGAGATCAAGGAAAAGAAAGTGCAACTTGAATAATCATATATGCTTGTAAATAGAGAATATAAAAGTATAAAAACCCAAGATGCCCTAAAAATGGTACAATGACTTTCCAATGTGGGTCTACAACACCATACAACCATAATCTGAGATAAGTCATAATTGTTTAAAAAAGAAAAAATGACTATATGAAATATGTACTCATTTAGGTTTTTATTAAAAGGATTTTTTTTTTGTTTTATTGGTAGTGGCTGATGTATGGGCTGTATTTCGGTGATGATGATAATGAATGTGGTATATTAATTTGTGTTAGTGGATCAGCATGGTCATTTCAGTTGGGAAGTTTATATTTCCACACTACACACCCTCATTTGGTTGGAAAATTGTGCTGAATGGTTCATTAGACTCAGATACCATGAGACTTTCAGGAATCATTGAGTGAGGTTACAATGTGGGATAATAAACTGGGTTTTAGTTAAATTCCATCTGGGTATCATGTACATTATAGTGTTAAACCACTAAACACCACATGATCACTATCTCTGGATATCTGAGGATATTAAATGAGTAGGCACTAGATAGGGATTTTATGCACAAGCCTTCTGGCATCCATTGATTACTCTGGCTGGCACAGGGTGGCACTACTGTATGGAGAGTTTTGTCTTGTTTAATTATATTATAGTGCATAAAGTGAGCTCTCCCCTTGCTCATGCTTCATAATATACCTA
The DNA here is from genome assembly GCA_028023455.1 of Epiperipatus broadwayi. NCBI lineage: Eukaryota > Metazoa > Onychophora > Udeonychophora > Euonychophora > Peripatidae > Epiperipatus > Epiperipatus broadwayi. Next base: position 1,225,868 of record JAQFVV010006247.1, read on the forward strand.
TGACTTTCCACTAACTATCTCATCTATCATGGTTTTGGAGCCATCATACATACTTATAGTAAATTGTGACCAAATAGCAATATATAGAGTGAGCTCGGCTAGTAAGTCCATAAAATACAGCAAGTTTAAAGAGTCTTCTATGAAATACATACATTAGCACTAATAAGTCTATTAGATATAGCCTGCTTAAAATAACTTATTAAATAAAATAATGTATTTTGGAGTAAAATTGTCTGAAATCACCTATTTTGATTCATTATTTTGGGAAAACATGTGTTTAGCATTCTAACACATTTCTTATGGAATTAAAGAAAAGGAAGTGCAACTTGGTTAATCGTATATGCTTGTAAATAGAGTATATAAAAATGTATAAAACTATAGATGATGTAATAACAGTACAATATATATATATATATATATATATATATATATATTCCAAACAGTCTAAAATGATCAGGCACAAGATGGCTGTAAACATAGCTACAGTTCAAACATATAAGAATAATTACTATTTTTTTATATATATGACACATAATAATGGAGTTTGATCTGTGTAGATATATATTTTTTGTTGTTCACACACACAAAACTATATATTAAAAATGTAAATGATAATGTTATGCATTTAATATATCTGCATAAAATAAATTGTCATATTTTTTATTTATCATTGTAATTCATTATTTTGCTTGTCTATATATATATATGCAAATATAGTTGTTTTTTTTTTTTTTTTTTCATATGTCATTTTTCATATGTCATAGTTGGGGGGTGTAATTTTATTCTGGGAAATGTTTACAATGTTGAACACACTTAAACGGTAGAGTTAAAAATAATTCTCAGTGTTCCAACATTTGTATATTTTTTTTTACTTTTGAAGTTTTCTTTTTTGTATTAATCAGTTTTTTTGCAAAGAGCGTAGGCAAATCAATGACCCATTGTTTACCATACCTTAAAAAAGTGTTAATTCATTAGTGGTCACTCAGCTTGGTACTTTTGGTTTTTGTAACAAAGAAATTTCCAAGAGATAGAGAAAATTTTAAATTCTGTGGTGGACATATATTTTAATTGGAAGTTTGTCAAAAAAAAAAAAAGGATGCTAAGCAAATATTTTTTTTTATTGTGTTTAAATGTTTTACATTAACAATTAGCAAATGAGTGGTCTTAGTAGCCCAAGATAAATTAAAGATAAAAATTCTTTCAAGACAAAAGTCAGTATTGAAATTATATTAATTAATTAATTAATTTAAAAAAATGAAGCAATGTGTATTGTTCAAGCACATGAACCAATAGCTGGAAATCAGCTGATGCAATAATTCTCAGGGAGTACTAGAATATAAAAATGTAATGAGTGAGATATATAAATTGTTATTCAGGGGTGTAAAGGGAGAGAAAAAGGGAAAAAATGGGGATTTTGAACAGAGACTGGGGATAAGTTGAATTGATCCTAGTTGAGTAAAAAGGAAAGGAACTGGGTGGAAGTTAAGCTTGTCTTGCATGGACTTAGCTATCAAGCAGAAAAGTCAGAAGAATAATTATTTACTGATTTATGGAAATCTGAAATTAATTCTTGTAGAATCATAGCTATAGATATATGCTGAAGAAATGCAGTTGCAGAGATCCATCCAAGCTGGTACCAATCTATATAAACAGTTTTCATAAGTCCATCCCTAAAAGCTATAAGCAGTAATCCAGATGTAGATTGTGATGTTGGGGGCAATTTACATTATACTTTCCGAGTAAGCTAAATTTGAAAATGAAATGGTGTTCCTGAAAACCAGAGAGAATATAGAGTTCTAAGCAAAAAAATAAAAATAAAGGATAACCAAATAAAACGCTGCCTTCTATGTGCATCTTTAAAATGACTATGGGGTAGAAGCCACCTCAGTGCACCTGCCATGCTCCATTTCAGCTGCATCAGTGTAACCTATTAAGTTATAGTAAATTGCGATAATGAAGATGCACTTGCCAATATGTTATTGAAATAGAGCTCTAACCATGCCCTAACCACCTGCTTGGTGGTTTTATATAAAACACTCAGAAATCCCAGCTCCAGAAGAAGGATGAAGCCTTCAGAAAGCATAAGTTATTGTGTTTATTTTATATTGACTTAATTATTTATTCTTCTATTTCAAGTATTTATTTTTCTTATTTGTCTGTATATATATTTTTATTATTGCATATATATTGATATACTGTATATTACTTCAATACTAATGGTATGGAATGTGGTAAATGACCTTATTAACACAGATATCATTTTAGTTTGCTGGTGCATGTATGTAACTATATTTTATATTCTATCTGCTATGTGAAGGATACCCTAATATTAATTCCCCATTTCTTCTAAACTCCTATATGCACAAGTCATGTTTTTTTATATATATGTCATAATGTTGTCACAGAGAGCGCAAATTAATTATGTAGACTTTAAATAACATATTATGCTTTTGGATATAGATATGTCGGTTAAATATGGACCACACTCTTAGATCATTATTAATGAGGGAAGAGTTATTGAAATAAACATACATGTTACCACTGACATATTATTTTTTTCTATATATTGCATTAGATAACATTATACATAATATGTATTGGGGGTGGGAAAACTCACACCACTCCATATTATTTTCCTTTAATTTATTCAATATTATTTTGTTTTGTCTTTTCTGTTGTGTTGTTTTATCCTGTATATATTGTTGATAATTATTGTGGTTAATAAACATTTATTCTCTTATGTGAAAATTAACTGATAGCATTTTTATTTAATAATTTCTTTTTTGAAATATTGAACACCAATATATATTTATATAAGCCATTCAAACCGAGTCACTCACCTGAGATAAAGAGTAGACTGAGTTAGCCACGGGATTATCGGGGGTTAAATCTTTGCTGCTTGTAGTTATCCATTTATTTCTTATTTTGTCTTGGTTTATAAATTAATTCTTTAATTAAGAGTGGAGGCATATCCTTCTGGGAGAGGAGTGATTTCTTCCTCAGAGTGGTGCATAAAGGTTAAAGTTGAATTAAGCCTTTGAAAGGTATGCTAATGCTAATATTTGGATATTCTTAAGCATGTTAATAAAAACTTAACAAAGGAGGGCTTAGAGGGATCGATTATGGTTCTGCTGTTCCTTCTCTAGAAGCTTGATTAGATACTTCAAATATTAAATAATGATATCTAACTAAATGTTATCGATATTTTGCCTTGTTGCATCATGTTCATTTCATTTTCAATGCATGCACTCAGAATGAATCTGCAAGGTAAGAGATTGATTGGTACAATAGATAGGTAGGTAGGTCAGTCTCTCGGTCAGTCAGTAGGTAGGTGTGTGAGTGGGTGGTCAGGAGAGATGGCAGGCATGAGGGTGGCAAGTGGTGGGGGCAGGTAGGTAGGTATATAGATGGATAGGTAGGTAGGTAGATATCCCAACACTGGCTTATTGTTTATATATATTTATTTATTTATATTTACTAGGTGAAAAGTGGCCGTTATTGTCTAGATACCCTGGGAGTCAAAGAGAAAGGAACTGTTCCATTAAGTCTATATGTCTGTGTGGCCAAAAGTTCAAATCAGGTGAAAAAATTGAATATATATATATATATATTCAATTTTTTTTTTGTTTTTTTTTGTTTATATATATATATATTCATGATAAGTTTGAATTAACTAAATCATAAATATATATATATGTAAGTAATTAATATGCATGAATATTGCTGTTTCAAATTTAGTTCTTACTATAAAAGACACTGAACAATCATTAAACAACCCACTAAAGTAGTACCTACTAGACTTGCCAATTAGTAGATGGTAAGCTTTCAACAGTAGTCCACCTTAGTTTTATTCTCTAACTAGGAATAATTATATACCAATTTCCCAACTAGTAAGTATGATTATCTAGTTTGACTGTAATCAGGCTACCTGGAGAAAGAATCTCAAGTCGATTGTGAAAAATATTTATTTTGCCTTTATTTGAATTTAGTTTGTAGGCATGTCTCTACCAAAAAGTTTTTACTCTGTTTTCTACATTTGCTTATATATACAAAAATAAAAATAGAACAAAAAATATTTGTTTCCTAAAAATATTTAATCTTTTGGGAGTTCCTTCTTTTAAATCACAACATTTGATTTTCATTTCATTGATTCGTTTTCAAATTATAAACTGATAGCATGACTTGATGAGTATATTAATATTGCCTCAAACTTTTATAGGGATAACTATTGAAAATAATACATGTAATCATCATCTGTGGTGATTTGCCATTATTGCTCAGATTATAATCACTTTCAATCATTATTGATCTTTTAAAAGATAAAGGTCTCTCCAAGTTTAATATTACTTAACTGCTACCTAGATTTCTTCTTTAAATCATACAAGAAAAATTCCTTATTTTAACCATTCAGTTCACAAGGTCTCTTTCTAGGTCTTTTATAATCTATTGGAATCCAGTTTAAGACTTCAACTGTCCATCTATTATTTGTTCTAGCAATATGTTCATCTCAGCTTCATTCTAGTTTCTTAATAAGAAATCCATTACATCATCTAGATGCATAAAAGATGATTCAGCATATTCATATCTCTAGTTTAGTGAAGTAGCCTGTTTTTTATTATTAACAATTTATGCTTTGTTTAACTGACAATATTCCAAATAACTTTACAGCAATAACTATATGCAGCAAATATATAGCAAATCTTTAATGAGTAGGTTGGCTAAGTTTGCTTAGCTAGCTTTTGACTGTTATGAGTCATAGATGTAAAAATAGTTGTAATGAGAAATGGATATGTATATTTATTGTTTATGCTAATTTACATATGATTTACATATAGCATTATGTAGAATGGGTAGGCAATTTTTTGAACAAGAGAGTGTAGGATTCTTTCTGGTTAATGGTGTATTTCTCTTTAGAATTATGCCATGCTTTAATTTTTCATTTAGTCATTGCATTCCATGCAGACAGAGGATGGAATGAAAGCATGAATAGTTGAGGAGAAGTGTTTGGAAAATATTGAATGGGTGTCATTGCTTCTTTTAACCTTGTTATAAAGATAGGTGTGTTGCACGATGCGAGTTGATAGGTTGGTCTGATATTCTTCATAGTAAATGGATAGGGCAGGTGGGGTTGTGACATTTAAACTTGTACACAGTTTGGGAGTGGATTTCAGCTGGAAGACTGTTCTTTGCATTCTCAAGAAAACATTACAAAAAGGGTGAACTGATCAAAGCTATTTTATGGCTGGGAGAATTAGCTTTAGTGATGCAATGGGTTATGGCTAGGATGTAAGGAAGGGAAATCCAGAACTTCTCACTAGTATTAGTGGCTGGAAGGATGGGGGGTGTTGTGTTCTATGCTAAAAATAACTAACGGTTTGTAGGAAGGCAGAGCCCTTATAACCTATGCTGCACAATTCTGATATGTATGTGCTTATGTTATTCTTCCTGAATGATTTAAGCTTACATAGGTAATGGTTGTGGTGAAGGAAAGCTTTGTGTCCAGCTAGTTTGTGAGAGTGTGATGGGCGTGAGTCCGATGGATGAAACCACATATGAGAATAGGTTTAAATATCATTTTATGTGTGGTCTTGTTATAGATAAAAATCAAGTTATTTAATTCCATTCAGGTTTTTTTTTCCATTTTCTCATGTTAAAGTAAGTGATATGGATTCTGCTGAATTTGAGAGATTTTGGTCAGCATATATGAAGATATCATCTACATAACTAAGGTATAGTAAAAAACAGTGTGAGGCCAGACATGGAGGTATGATCCTTTTGTGCTGATGGGCAGTCCCATAGGCCAGCTGTCTTTTATTTTGTAGTAAAAATTAATAAGCAAGGCCATGATATCATTATGGATTCATGTTAAGCATTCTGTAATGAACTTTCTACACTTTGTAATTTTTGTCCTATTATCTGAATGGGAGCTGTGCTAGAGATTGATTCATAGAGATCAGTAATGTTGAGTGATGTGAAGTGATCAAGTTGGTTCAGATAAACCTTTTTAATTAGATCCACCCACTCAAAGGAAGATTTCATGCCAAATCCAAGGGAGTCAAGAAGCCAATGGCTTATCTTCTTGGAAGCTTTGTAATAATATGTGCCACTGAAGTCCATCATTTGGTTCAATAGACATGCATTTTTATGTAGTTTGATATTGGCAATAATCTAGATTTTTTTCTTTAAAAACTATTTCACTATTTGTGAGAGAAATTTGACTGGTATTTTATAAAAAAATTAAAAAAAACGAAATGTTTAACAATTTGAAATAATTTAACTTAGTGAAGTATTTACTATTATCAATTACTATATGCCACAAAAACCAAATTTTTATTACTTTTATGAAACAAAAAACATTCCATTAACACAAAAAAGTAGATTGTGTACACAAACAAATAATACCTCTAGCCATGGCATTCATGTCTATGAGGCTTTTTCAATTGCAATTTCAATTTTTCACAATAGAGTTTCTCCTTGAAGGCTTCTTAACATGAACCTGATTAAATTTTGTTCTTTCCTGGGTCTGTAGCAATTCTAGATACATGAAAATAACAATTTTTGTCCATTTGTTTTTCCTCTTGAATTTTCAGGTGAGACAGGTGTAGACAGAGACTTATGCTTTTAGTTGAAGGTAGGATTGCAGACTACTTTAGGGGAGTACCCTCTTATAACTATATTCTATTCCAATGAAGATAGGTTATATGGAGGAAGGTGATGCCTAGCTTTTAGCTGAATCTAGCACATGGTTTTCATTCCACAAACCATTTTAGGACTATACCCATAGTATGCTAAGAGCTTGATTAAAACTTCTGCTGTTCTATTCAATAGCTTGGTGTCAGGCGGATTAAGTTTGGGTTGCACTTTCTTCATCAGATAAGTTAGGAATACTTTACAGTTTTTTTCAGCAGCAGGATTAAGATTTGGCTGCTCTCTCTTCAACAGCTAAATTAGGCCCTCTCCAGGCACTTGTTTATTACCAGTAATTTACACTCCCATATATACTTTTTTCCTAGAACAATCCTGCCCACAAGCCAATTACAACCTGTCTCTTACATGAGAATCTTCATGACAACCAATTACATAAAACTTAATGAATACAATTGTTTAGACAAATTTCCTTCTTAATCATAGATATTGAAAACAAGTTAAAAACTTAAAATTAATATTATAAAATTCTTGATATTCCTTTATAATTAAAAACCAAATCTCTTTCAAAAAAACATTGAGATAATCAGTTAATTGTACCGATTTGATTTTTCTTTTTTATTAAAGAGAGATAAAAACAACTCTGATTAATTAAAAATAAAATTTACAATGTTATTAAAATCTTATTTGGTTATTCCCTCTCTTTATTTTTTTTATTTTTTAAAAGAAATACTCTTAAGTATATTTAATGTTTGAGAATTGAGTTAAATAATGATTCTTTAAAAATAGGTCTAAGAAAATTTAAATATCATTTCTCCCCATTAATAAAATTTTATTCTCAAACATGAGGAACATGCTGCCAACTATATAATTATTTATTTTTTTCTACTGCAGCTATAACCAATTGGTTACATTACCCCAATCTTTTATGGGAAATGAAATTGAGTTAAATCTCTTTCTTGAGATTTTAGTTTTGATTCAGCCAATTTCATTTCACTACAACAAAAATTTATGTTAGTCATGCTTTACCATGCATTAACATTTACACAGAGTTACAAGTTGGAATACAATTTATTAAGCCTTGTTGGGCTATTTGGTCAAAACAATTGTCTCATTTCTTGGGTCTATTGTTAGTCACACTTTGCTCTATTTTAACATTTACAGACTTACAAGCTGGGGTACAATTTTTTTAATTAAGCCATATTAGGCTATTTGGTTACTGATAACAGTCTCACTTATTTGATCTCTTATTTTTGGAGATGGGGTGACTATTGGCCTAATATATGCATGTCTGCCTCTAGCACCATGATGGACAGAAAACCTCATCACATAACCCACAAGTTTTCAGTACAGCATGTTCACTATAAATTCTATCTCAGTTTAAGCATGAACACAACTTTTTACCCAGAACACACAATTGAAAAGAAAAAAATGACCAAAGGAATATTTGGCCATGTGGAATACCTTGCTCATTTTCTTTATAAGTCTTAAAGGCTCCACACCCATAACACAGTTCTGTGCCTGGTAGATAATTCAGTATTCTACTGATAGGAATCTCAGCTCTTCTGATGTGCCTATTCAAACAAAAATGTAAACCTTATATAGGTGCAGTACAGAAACAAAACCTTGCAGCATCATGAACACACTGCGTTCCTATATTTATAAGAATATTACCATCCACCATCTGCACTGAAGGCAATGCTATAATGCTTTTTAATATTTATCCTCAATTTTAAAGTATCTTTTATTTTCCTCAGTTTTAGTTTCATCTTTTTGCTTTTTTTGTTTACTTGGTCAGAAGTATAACTGCAAATGGCTTTGGGAGACTGAGGATTATGATCAATTTTCTGATAATAACTCTATGTTGTGATCTACTCCTGGTTTGTACAATTATTTATGTTCTGTCATTGGATGAAGAACCATATTCCTGATTTCCTCCATGAATGTTTGATCATCTTCCAGATCTTCTAATTATTTGGATTCTGGTAGGACTATTGATATTACCAGTTGATCTTCTCTACTTCCTCTTCCATGGTGGCACTTCTTTTCATTCATCAAGATACAATGGTGGTGTCTTTATTTTCCATTTCCTATATTGGATAGCATTCATATGTGGATTATTATTGCCTCTGTAGATCAATTTAGTTGGTGGTTTAAATCCCCCTTCCTTTTCAGTGTATGCAGATTTGCTGCTGTCAAATGGATTTAACAATTCAACCATGTGCTCAATTGTACACCTGTCAGTTCCAATTAACATTTTTTCAATGTGGTCTGGAAAGCTATGTCTTAATATTATTATTTGTAATTTCTGAGAGAGATCTGCAATGAATGCTCTCATGTGCTCTCAATTTCACTACATTCTTTCTAATAAATGAAGTGTAGGGCTCACCAGGACATTTCTCTTGGGATATTTTATATTTAATTCCTTCCTGGTAATCCCCACTCTAGTAGCACTTCATGATTGCTTGCGTAACTCGATAAAATTTATGATTATTGGTCAATAACAAATCTTACCATGTCTGGGATACATCTTGTGGATGGCTACATGCTATTGCTAGCTTTGCCTCTTCAGTCATGGCATTAATGCTAAAATATGTTTCCAGACTGTTGACAAATTCACTGTATGCCTCACCAGTATTTCCTAAAAAAGTTTTTTTTATTTTAAGGAATTGGTTTAAGATTCCAGGCATTTGTTTTGCATATTAATTATCTACTTTTACTTTCTCTATCTTTATATTTTCGATTTCTTCTCTTTTTAATATAGACGTGACTGGTCTTGTATCAGTTTGGTTATCTTGTCTATGGTTATCCTTCAAACTTTTTACTTTTTTATCTGATTCTATCTTTGTCTCTGACCTACAGAAATTTAATTTGATTAACCACATCCCCTATATGCTCTTGTACCATTTTCCAGGCTTCATTGATTTTCATTATTCATAGATTATATTGTCTCCTGCACTTGGCTATTTTTATTATTTATTACTTATTGTATCTCTTTTATTTTCATATCCTGTTCTTTTTTGTTTTGTTTTACTTCATTCAGAGCTTCATTAATTTGTTTGATTTGGTCTACAATTTCATTAGCCATATTTTTACTACTTTGATCAATTTTCTGTTGCATATCTAGTTTTATTTCTTTCAATATTTCTTCTATTTTTTTATTTTCTGCTTCTTTTTGTTGATTCTTTATATTATCCTATTTATTGGTTTCTCTTTTTATTATCATGTCTTTGTTTATTATCATCTTCTTTTTGTTGGTCTCTCTTTTTATGCTCTTTTTCTTTTTGTTTATTATCATCTTTTCTTTATTGGTCTCTCTTTTTATTCACTTCTCTTTGTTTATTATCATCTTCTCTTGTTTTTTATTTTCTCATTATTGGTTTTTCTTTTTGTTTATTGTCATATTCTCTTTGTTGATCTCTTTCTATTTCTCTTCTTCTCTTTGTTGGACTTTCTTTTTATTCTCCTCTTCTCTTTGTTTTTATCATCTGTTTGTTAGTCTCTCTTTTTATTGTCTTGTCTTTGTTAGTCTTTCTTTTTACAATCTTCTTTAAACATTTTTAATAATTGGCATAACATGGAAGCCTCCTCTATTCTCTGAATTCCTTCCATTGATTGCTGATCATCTTTTTTTGGATCATGTTGTTCTATTTTTTTTCTGCTTTTCCTCTTGTCAGCATATATGTTTTTATTATAGGCTTTTATTCTTCAAAATAAACTGTATTGAATTACTTTTACACAGGAACTACAAATTTGAACCTTTTAAAATATATCATAAAATAAGCTTAACATTACCACCTCTTCCATGCAACCATATATTACCTTACCTCACATGACTACTATATTATCATTACCCCTAATCTGGCTCCTCCTTCAATTTTATTGTCTCAATACCTGGTTTTATTTCATTAATTTATTTCCACTACTTTATTCTCTAATTCTATCCTGTTTGTGTATGGGTGTATGACCAATTTTCAATTCTACTGTATTTTTGTTATAAGTACATATGCATCTACAAACAGAAGTTCATATTAAGAATCATTATCAAAACCTTTCTTAAAAATCTCATGAGAATCTGACAGCAAAATAATGCATAGTGACTTGCAATTTTGGGACAGATACAAAATCCAGTCACTGAACTATAAGTATACAATGCAGCATAAACACCCAAAGGTCTATCTCAATTTAGACACTATAAGTTCCCACAACCCTTGATAGGAATAAAAATGCAAAAATCTTTTAAAAATACTGTTCCTTTGAGTCTTAGGAGCTGGAGAATATAAACTAAGCCTTGCTCCCTTTCTGGGAGACTTAGAGGTTGGGGGTTATGGCAGGACTATATTAACTGGCCCAAGATAAACAATCAAGCAAATATAAAAATCTGAGAATTGGAGCAATGCCTGTGAAAGAACAATCCATGGAGTTCTATGAAAACATTGCATCCTCAAGCCACCAAATAAACCCTTCATCCATCACCAAAACTGAAAGTACATCTAAACAAATTTCAACAATCAAAAACTCAAGCTAATATTCAAAATCATGTCTTGATTATCTGGTCAACTTTAAATATGAACTTCAAGTGTTTAATTTATAATTGAATTGTATCAATCATTCTTTATACTGTTGTCACATTTCACAGCAATATGTTTAAATTAATTCTGCATCAAAATACAGAATTTTGGTTTTTAGATATATTTCTGAGATTCAAGTTATGTGGTCACTGACCATAAACACCTGATCATCATTGAACCCACAGTTAGATCCCCATTTGTAATGGTACAGGGAAATAAGGTGGTCATACCTGAGGTGAGGATCAGCAGTACATGATTGTCAGCAACCCAAAGTTGGGTCACCATTTGTAACACTATGGAAAATCAGGGTTTAAACCATCAGGGATCTGAGGAATTGTTTGTTTATCCTCAAGTAAAAAAATATATAAAATTTTAATATTAAAAGGATGATCATGATTGATCATTCTGAGAGATCAAAACAACTAACTATAAGTTCAATTCCAGTGAAGGTAGGTTACATGGGGAAAGGTAATGTTTAGCTTTTAGATGAATCTAGCACATAGTTTTCATGGTACAAGCCATTTTAGGGTTAAACTCTTAGTATTCTAAAAGCTTGATTAAAACTCTTGCTAGTCTATTAAACAGCTTGGTGTCAGCTGGATTGAGCTTGGTTGCACTTTCTTCAACAGCTGAGTTAGAAATACTTCTATAGTTTTTTTCAGCAGCATGAATATAACTGTTCTCTCTTTAACAGCTGAATTAAGAATAATTCTACTGTTTTTTTCAGCAGCAGGATTAAGATTTGGCTGCTCTCTCTTCAACAGCTAAATTAGGAATGCCATCTCCAGACACTTGAGTATTATCCATAATTTATACCCCCACATATATTTTTTCAAGAACAATCCTGCCCTCAAGCCAATTACAATCTGTCTCTTACGTGAGAATCTTCATGACAACCAATTAAATAAAATTTTATAAATACAATTGTTCAGCTAATGTCCTTCTTAATCATACATATTGAAAACAAGACAAGAACTTAAATTAATATTATAAAATTCTTGATATTCCTTTATAATTAAAAACCAAATCTTCTTGCAAAAAACACAAGATAATCAGTTAATTGCACTGATTTGATTTTTCTTTTCCATTAGAGATAAATAAACAACTCTGATTAATTAAAAATGTAAATGATATTAAAATCTTATTTTGTTCTTCCCTCTCTTTTATTTTTGTATTTTTATTTTAAAAACAAACTCTTAAATATTTAAGAATTTTTATACTATCATATGGGAATTTTACAAATATTGAGTTAAATATAATGACCCTTTAAAAAATAGATCTAGAAAAAATTAGATATTATTTTCCCTTATTAATAAAATATTTTTTTATTCTCAAATCTGAGAAACATGCTGCCAACTATATAATTATTTATTTTGTTCTACTGCAGCTATGTAACCAACTGATTACAACACACACACACACACACACATATATATATATATATATATATATATGTGTGTGTGTGTGTGTATGTAATATCTTCCATATATATCCATGATATATATATATATATATATATATATATATCATGGATAATATATAAGAAAATAAATTCTCCAAGAGTAGGTAGATAATTTATCAACTATTACTGTGTAATGGGTTGTAACTCTTCCCTATTTTTACTGAGGTGGCATTTACATTATCTTTATTAAAATCTGCTTATATAATGTATTACTAGTAAATAATATTAATGATTAATACATAAATTAAACATTCAATTTTCCAAGATAGACTTATAGCAGCTATAGCCTGGAAACAAGTTATTAAAACTTAATCTCCTAACAATAAAAAAAAACTAACAGATATAATTATAGAGGTATGGGAATACTCTGCCTTAATTTCTATTAATCACTAATTAATATTTTTCAAACAATATATTTATGGACATCAATGTTTTCCAACTCCACACACCAATCCTATGCTTGCATAAAAATTATATTGAAGGGATTTAATAAGAACAATAATAATATATTACTTCATGCTCAGCCACTAGTTAGTTCAGTTAGGGCAGGTAATCATTAGACTGATAGAGATGTGTTATTTTGGGGCAATATGCATTAACTTGTTTAATAAAGAAAACATACAAACATTTTAACTAAATGAATAACTAAAAAATTAAAAAAAAATTATAGTACTCAATCTTTTAATGGAAATATAAGCATAAATATATATATATATATATATATATATATTGACAGATTAAATTCTTATTGATTATACAGATTCAAATATTTTATTTTTACAATTATCTATCAGATTTAATAGAAATAGTTGCAGGCTATATACTATGAAATTAATAATGTGCACACATATACATTTCAAATAAAATATATTGTTATCTTTGGATTTTCTGTATTCATGAATAAAGTAAGCTTACTTAATAATGTGGTGGCCATGCAGATTGTCCATAAAGAAAGGCTTTCCTTTTAACTTCTGATGAAATGATAATGAATCCAAATGTTTGACATGGTGAAGGTGTATGGATGTGGATTCCTGAAGTTCGAACACTTGAGGTCATGCAGCAGCTTTGATTTCCTTCATGGAGCAGTGGGAATAAAAACCCAGCATGTCTATGTTTTCATCTCAACATACTCATGTTAGTCGGCATATATACATCTTATTTGCAGTATCATAGGTCCGAAAATTTGATAGCAATCACAATAACAGCATAAAATTCTAATCAATGTGAAAATAAGAATCAGAAGATCTCTCCTTTATTCTGATTTTGCTATATATTTAAATTTTTCTAGAAGCTTCTTTTTGCTCTCCAGCCTTATTTTCCATCATTCTTCTTCTACATTTAAATCCTTATCCTGCACGATCTCATTAGCCTAGGACATTATGATTTTAGATCCATTTTGTTTTGTTTTCAGTTTTCTATCAAACAAAGAAAAGCTTTTAGCAAGGTTTTATTAGATTCAAAGGTTTGTTAAAACATTTTTAAAAAAAATAACTTTCTCTAGGATTTACATTAAAAGCATTCCACAGACAAAAAAAAAAGTTGTTTCATTCTACATATTTTTATCTTATTAAAACAAAATTATATAAAATAAAAAAATATATTTTTTGTGGGAAATTCTTTTACATGCTATATTTTTTTTGAATATATACATGCACATACTCCATCAAAACAAATTGAGCACAAGACCCCCCCCCCTCTTCATACTGCTTTGATTAATTCATTCAATCAAATATGTACGGAAAAATATATCTACACATGTAGCTACTTAAACTCCTTTTTATCTTGGAACAGGGTTTAAACCTGCCCCTTGTTACAATGGTAATAAATTTGGTAAAAAAACAATATTTATTACTTTGCTAAGACAGGCTTTTGATACAGCATATCTTTGTCAAAGTATGACTAAAGTGAATGTTAGAAAATACATTAGCATTTTCACTTCTTGTAGATATATATATATATAAATTAATCTACAGAATGCTATGTCATTAGTTTAAATCACCAGTGCTTGCTAAGAGGAATGCTATTGACTCTTATAAGTTGTTACAGTTAATTATGTGCCATGCTTCTTTTACTTTATGTTTTCTATTATTATTTTCTACTTTTTACTTTAAACAAATTTTTATTAGGCTAAACAAAGATTACATTTTATAAAAGGACAATAATAATGAAAAAAAACTGTTATACAATTGGTTGTTAAAAGAGACTGGTATTAGTCCATACTGTTCAATAGAGATGATTGTTGTGATAGTTTTTGTTATGTTAAGTGAAACATTAAGATTCGTATTCGAATCTTAAGTTTCACCTTTTTCTGTCGTCTCTCACTGACCGGTCTATCCCGCCCAAATTTAAACTCTTTGGTATCGAATTATGTGTGTAACAATATTAAAAATGTATAAATATATGTAGAATTCAGCATAAACATGCACACATTTCGATCTCAAATTAAAGGCAATAAATAGGGATAAAATAGTATAATTTAGATTTCTTTTAGTTATATAATTTTGTATAATTTTAATCATTTATTTTGGATTATAAAGTTCGTATTTATTGCTTTGTTTAAATTTCGTTTAATAATAATTCTAAAAAAATCTGATGTAATATTTAATTAAAAGTTAAAATAATCTTATGTTCCCTTTTTGTCTTTGAAATTTAAAAGCATCGGTCAGTGATAGATAATAGATTAATTAAAGAAAAATTCCCCAAAATGTAATTAGTAAATGTAAAATGTAAACAATAGAATGGCAGCTTTCTTTAATTAAAACCAGCAAAATGCATTGATTATCCTCAGGGCAGATTAAGTAGAACCTAAAAATATCTTAACAAAAATGTGAAAGATCAAGATAAGAAAAGAGGCCATCTTAGACTTGCTGGAGACATTCACTAAAACTTTAGCTTTGCTCTCGATCACGGAGAGTCTCCAAAAATATAAAAATTTGTTCCTGCCAAGGTATGACCGAGTAAAGCACCTAGATTATTCTCCATTGGGAGATGGCCTATCGGATGCCGAACTTTCCATTGCCCATCATAAATTCACCATGAAGATCTGCTGCCTGAAATAAATGAGAAGCTGCTGCTGCTGTGAAAGTAAATGAAATATCTAAATACAAGAAAGAATTGCCACTCATGAACTTTTTGCTGCTAAACTAATGAAATCAGAAAACTTCTTATAAAACAGGCACCTGTCTGTGTTCAAACTCTAGAGTACTCTAATAACATGCTATAGCTTTTCTTCATATTACTTATCTAAATTGTAAAATGTAAAAACTACCATTTGTATAACTACATTGAATAATTAACTTAATGTGTAAATTTCTCTAATAATCTAGCTTACCTCATGCTATCTTTCTTGGGTGCATATTTCTAAAATCTACATTTTATCTATATTTATTATTTAATTATTGCATGCTAATAATTGTCTCAATGTTCAAACTTTAAATCTATGATCGCTTGAAACAATGAATGCATGTCAAATTTTCATTAATATTTACTTTCCTAAATAACTTAACTTTCATATAAATCAACACGCATTCAATGCATCATTTATTGTAATGCAGGGTCTACTACTTCACAAATGGCTGGCATATTAGTTGTAATAACTCCCAGTTTATATATGTGTTGTATTTATTAAATCTAATGAATAATTCTAGAAAATTACATTTCTTTGAGAGTCGCCAGAGTTCTTTAGTAAATGTTGATAATGTAGGGCCGAGTCAGAATTCTATTTAAATCTCATCATAATCGTTTATACAGAATACCTGTGTTACGTTTTAGAGATGTGATGACCCATTCCGCCATGAAATTTCCAGATTCTTCAGGGTTGAAATTAACCCCAGTCGTCCTACACAAGCGGGAATAATGGGTGCTCCCATAGGATTTGACAATGTCATGCAGCCAGCTGGCAAATTGCAACATGTATCGCTTGTCCCTGGTTATGCTTATGTGACACCTTACTTCGTCAGGCTGAGGCAGAGACCAGCCCGACAGTCTTATAAACTCATTCACGGCATTGCAGTTTCGATATACTGCCATTCCATATCGCCTTTCTAAAGCGTACCATGTGTTCCTTTACTTAGTTTTATTACTCTATATATCACTCCGCCTCTGCATTATCTTCATAATTCACTCTCAAATAAATGTTTGCCCTTAGTCATAAAATAAATATTTTAATTAAATAAATATATGTCCGCCGCTACTCTTAAATCTTACTTTAGACTCTTGCATTGCAAAGGTATAAATCCCTCCAGGCATGCATTAGAAATACTTACTCGAGAATTTTAGGTAGCTAGATTATGCCTTCAAATAAGTGAATTTCTTTTGTAAACATTTCAGTATCAGAAATACTGCTACTGAGTCCTCAAGATAAAATAATGTCTATACAAATAAATGTATTCCTTTTGTAAACATTATAGTATTGGAAATACTGCTACTGAAATCCTCGAATATAAAATAATTTCTAAATAAATAAATGTATTCTTTAAGATATAATCATGTTGCAAATTCCGCTACTGAAGCTTTGAATCCCTAAAATATTATTAGTAAATGATTTTATTAAAATGTATTAATAAATAATTTTAAACTATACGTCTGCAGTTATGTTTCATTTATTCGATACCCATTCTATATAATATTTCATCGATTATGTAAATATGAATGTTTAATTAATATTAGTTTGATTATTGGCTAACTCGAGAATAAAATCATGAATCTCTTGCATATCCCTGACCACCGTGCCTAAGAAAATATTTACTAATGTCACATCAGATGCGTTGTTTCGTGGATTGTATTGTGGAACCGATAAACTATGTTCGAACTCAGTAACACGGGTGGCTTCGCTACCTCGATGGTGCTGCTGTTCTGTGTGGTGGTCAAATTCTGCACTATGTTTACGAGTCACACGTTTTCTGACTGTTACATAAGTTCTTAGGAAACTAATAACTTCCAAGTCTCCTCAAAAATGAATTTTGAAGATAGTAATTGATCTCTTGTTTTTATATTTTGCATTGATTGCAAGAAGCATGAGTTTTGACCTGGTTGAGGCTGGTATACATTATCTTACCCCTTACATATCAGATTGAATAAGTGATAAAAATTGAAAGTCTTATTATAGGAAATTGTTTTGTTTTAATACATTCTTGTAGAGATATTATTGTGTAATAGTCCACCTTAATGTTCTGAAAGATTATAAATCTAACTCTTCTTAGTTCATTGCATGAGTTGATGATATGGTGGTATGTCTCGTCTTCTCTGGCATCTGGGGCACAATGGATTAATTTGACTGCTATGCCATTTGTTATATAGGAATGATAATGTTGGCATAGCATCGAGGTTTATCTTAATGACAAAGAAAAGTATTTGGGCTCAAGAGCCCAATATTTGAATAGTGTCTATTATTATTTTCTAGGCAAATAATTTTAGCATCAGCAGGTTTAAAGGAATGACCAGTTTGTTTCTCATGGCCTACAAATACTAAACTATAAACACTGTTGCATTTAGCTCTATTATATAGATGAGTATGCTGAGTGATTCTTGATTTTAAGTTTGCACATGTCTCTCCATAGTATCTGACATAGAAAAACTGACACTCCAGAGCATATACCAATTGAACATTATCATCATCATTAATCTTATCTTTGGAATTGGTGATAAGTCTATTTAGTGATAAGAAATGTCTAAAACCAATATTAAAATCATTGTGCACAATTGATATTATTTTTTATAACAATCCATGATTTACAATTAGATGTTTTATCAAATTTATTTTATTATTAAATCTTCTTATCTGTTTGTCAAGTATGATTCTAGAGTAACTAACTTTAATTAAATCTTTTTTATAACATTCTAATTTTTTTTTCAGCTTCAAAAATTTACAAAGTAACAAAAGCCTGGTTTAATAAAGTAATAAATATTTTATACCAAAATTTATAACTATAATAATTGACAATTATCTACGTGCTCTTGGAGAACTTATTTTATTATATATATTGTACCAATATTGTGTTGGTACATAATAATTTGTTTAAAAAATTATTAGAAATAAAAATCTTTTGTAAAAGAAAATGTAAAAGTAAAAGTTTAAGAGTTTTGAAATAAAAGTTACAGTTAGTTAATTTCTTTAGAAACGTCAAGTTAAACGTTTTATAAAAGAAGTAAAGAGTTTTTTTTTTTATTAGTTGAAATATGAGTTAAAAGTTTAAAAACATAAATCTCTTTTATTTAAGTTAAAGAAAGAAAAAAAGTTCATCTTAAAACTAAATAGTGAATGGAACTCAAATTATATACGTGCGTGCGAATGTAAATATAATATATGCATATTAAATATTATAAATAAATGAAAGTTAAAGAATTAAAAAACACTCAGTGATGGTTACTAATTAAAAGTATAAGACTACAAGTTCAGCGATTGACTACTAATCACAAATGTAAAAAACAACGGGATTAAAAAGCTTATCTCCAAAGGATTAGCTACTAATTAAAAATATAAAAAACAATATGTTTGCATGGCTACTAATTAAACAGTCTGCAAAGACACGTAATTAAAGGATTATCAAAGGAATCTCAACAACAGATATAGCTGGAGGACATCAAAACAACAACAGTTCTCATGTATAAATAGTCATTTTTTATTGGTCAGTTCAGTTGAGACTACAGTGCAGAAAAACAGTTGTGTTTAAGAGAGTTATATCAGTCAGATTATTATGCATCCAGAATCAAGAATGCAGTGTTAAAACCTCGGAAAACATATAACCTTCTCCAACCTGAGTCCAGTAAAACAGCAAAACCTGCCCGTGAATAGGATAATGCTTATATAACAACTTGAAGAGTCACCGTCAATATTTAACTGTCTCCAGGAATAACACCAATGAATAAGAATGAAACCTCCTCAAGAAACTTTAAATCTAACCAGTTAGAAATATCTCAGTAGAAGCAGCAAACAGCAAGAAGTCCTTGTTCTAAAATCCTAGGTAATAACATTTTTTTTATTTTCATTTCTAAAGTAGCCATTGCATTCATGTGAATCCTCCAAGAGTCAAGGATATGAACTCTTTAT
Source organism: Epiperipatus broadwayi (assembly GCA_028023455.1). Classification (NCBI taxonomy): domain Eukaryota; kingdom Metazoa; phylum Onychophora; class Udeonychophora; order Euonychophora; family Peripatidae; genus Epiperipatus; species Epiperipatus broadwayi. The sequence continues at coordinate 1,245,594 of JAQFVV010006247.1, forward strand.
TATACATAAAATGAACTATTGATATGTGTATTTAAATTTCAAATACTATTATGCTTTATTATGTGATATTATAGTGTGTAAATTATAAATGTGCGTGTGTTATACTAGTTAAACAAGATATTTAAAATTAGGCTAATCAAGTGTAAATTATAAATGTATGTGTGTTATATTAGTAAATAAGATTTATAAAATATTTAAAAATTAGTTTAATAAATGTTAATTAAAATAAATTGTCTTTAAACTTAAAGCTTTATTTGTCAGTCAATTCTTTTCACCACTAATTTTGTATAATTTGTTATTGATTACAAGAAGCTGAGCTAGTCTTGGGTGTAACTTAGGCATTGAGTTAGTGGCCATTGTTTAAAGTGTGTTATTCATCCTCTGGATAAAATAACTGGCAACCGTGTATACAAAACAAAAAAGTACTTTAAATGTGGTGTTGAATTCAACAGTCGAGAAGCAGTTATGTCCTGGAAATGTAATGCTAGTTATATATTTTATAGCTATCATTTGGACATACATACTCTCCGAGTATGTTCTTCTCTGCCTAAGAGGCCGGTAGTAAGATCTCTACGGATCGAACCCGGTACAATATATATATTATAATGGAATAATATTTTTTGATCCCAGTCAAAGTTTAGAAATGAGTATTAGCAACCTATAAACCTATTGATGCTAAGGTTAGCCACACAACAATAATATTTTCTGCTCATCATAATTCATTTATATAGAGATGTCTCTATTACAATCAAAGCAACCTAATAATATATAAGGATATTACCATCTAAGAGATATGAGCTCATGACATTTTTCCTTGTCTGAGCTCATATTATTAACCAACGCCTATCATGGTGCTATCAGAAACTCAGGTTCAAATCTTCATTCCTTAAATGGTCATCCCATCAGCATTGAGCAGTAGACTGAGATACAACTCAATCATCATATTGTGCTTCTTAACTTAAGTAACCCATTTGGTTAAATTTATGAAATGTGCAAATGAGAATTATACATAGGTTACATTTAAAATCCAGCATGTTATTCGACAGATTAAGAATTATATAATGCACCACTAGACTCCCCAAATAATAGATTCTGCCAAAATGGAGAGTATGGTCATCGATAAAGCATTACATATCATTTCTATAATGTAATGTTTTTTTAATACTTATAATACGCTTTAAACGTATATAGATGAAGTTAATAAAAAACTTTTAGCATTAGCTTAGCACTTTCATAGTATGTTTACTCCATATTTATAGCCATTATTGTGTGTATGCAAATTTATGCAAATCATTATCCTGTCCATTTTTTCAATATTGTAAAGCAGGCATCCCTTCAATTGATGGTGTTTGGATCGTTCGCAATGAAATATACCTCTTTTTTTTTTTTTTTGGTCTCATTTCTTTCTTTGCAAACAATTTCGGTGCAAGAAGGTTCTAATTTATGATTAAATGTTTTTTGTTGTTCTGCAAATATGAAATTGGCTTCATTTTTGTTTACCACTGTATTGTTAATAACTTCAATTACAATCTTCATTTATTAACATAAAATAAAATATTTCTTCCATCTTCCATGCTTAATTGATATTATAATGATATACGTAAAAAATTATAATAGATTAAAATTACCTAATACATAAATAATATTACCCTGAACAAATAAACATATAAACCATTTTAAGAGTAAACTAGATTAGTGCGTGTACTGAAAATCAAATATTAATCTTTAACTTGGATTAAAGTTTATATCTGTGCTAGAGAAAATCTCTACATTAATAAATAATTAATAATAATCATTACGTGTTTATCAAATGTTGATAACGTAAAAGTTGGGAGTTGAGTAAATTGACACTTGGAAATAACAATGAGACAATTTGCTCTACATAAATAATCTTCATATAATAAAGATATATATATATAAGAGATGATGACCTAGCCCAACTAATGAGTGCTGGTTCAGCACAAAATACATCTTGGGGGTTATTTGTCTTTTATTGTATCTTTATATATATGAAATTACTTATGAAATAAAAAAGAATGGAGAAATATGGAAGTTGTCTGTCTATAAAAAAATATGACAGATTTATAAAGTAGTTTTACTTATCATTCAGACTATTGATAAATTATTAAGTCTATTCTTAGTTCTCCTTATTCCAGTTGGAAAATAATAAAAAGTTGATTTACTAATCTTTGGTTTTCTTATTTTAGGCAGGCAAACGATTAATTCAATCTATTAAGTAAATCTTGGTTTTCCTTATTTTCGCCAGCAAATGAATGATTCAGTCTATTAAATAATTATTCGTGCTTTAGATCCCAGACTAATTGGCAATGGTATGTTTTCATCTTTTATAACTTCTCAACAGATATAATTTTGGAGAAAATCAGCAATTTTTTTTTATCTATGGAGCTACATACTAGGGCAAAGATGAACACCTGCTGTGGAAAATATAGCCACAACATATTAAGGCATGAACTATAAGTGTATTTAATCATTGTGTAAATTTTTTAATCATAATACAATATTAATATTACCAGCAAGCATATTATGCTGTATGGAATTCAATATGGAAGACTGTGGTGACACGTGATGTTTTATGATGACTTTTCTTTTATAGATCTCTTTTCTCCACTATCAAAATACATTCTAATCCAAATCCTTTATCACTGCCCTTTATAACTAATATTCCATACTTATTAAAAAATATATGTTGTTCAACACTTTGCAACTGCCCCCTTCCAAAACTTAACTAATCTATTTCAACTGAATCTCTAGCAACAACAATAAAAAATCAAGAAACATAAAAAGGAAAACTGATGGAAAAATATTGCTTCTTTACAAATTTAAATACGTTTCAAAACGGATGACTGATTATTAAATTTAATAATTTGAGAAAGTTTGCTATTTTTAATTTGCTAAAGCTCCAATTTACTTCTTTTATAATGAGCAATATTTTAATCCATTTTTATTCCCCTTTATTACAAATTATAAGTTATAGTTATTAACTTATTATTTTTTTAATAAAAAGATATAAAATATATTGGAATTCACTGTAGGAATTCAATTAATCCTCTTTCTACCAAGCTTAAATCATTTTTTGACCTTGTAGCAAGCTATGCAATGCTATAATATATATTGTTTTCTATTTCAGATATTTTCCTACACTTTACATGAAGCAATCAGAAGAGAAGAATTGTGTATGGATGCAGTTGGACAAGAAAAATTGGTCAAGTTAAGGGAATGTCATAACCAAAAAGGAAACCAAGAATGGATGCACAAAAAAGTAAGATAAAAATATACATAGATAGTGAAAACACTAAATATTTATAGGCCTATCAGTTTATTAGCAATTTATCACAAACTGTTATCAAAAAAAATTATTAAAAAAAATATAGTTCACTAATCATGTTCTGTGCATAATAAGTTTACAGAGTCTAAAAAACTTTTTATTTTTGTATGCATGGATATCTCCCTAGTTTCAGATAATACCAAAATAAAAATTGAAATACATCAAAATCCTTCCTATTCACATTGGGTAAGCCTGTAATATCTTTTTTTCACCAATTCTTTATAGAAACTATTCATGAAATGATAGTTTTCAATTGAGGAAGGTACCAAAGGTTTTATATTTGATTAAAAATATTTTTTCATATGTCACAGCATCGGCCAGACATGAACCCACAACTGTCTGCAACCAACTACTTGCCTGCAAGGCGCTGCGATGACCTCTCAGCTAACAACGCATGACAAAAAATATTTTGTAGGTTATAAAAATCAAATTTATTGTGTATCGTAACAGGCATACATGCTGTTTGCATTATTATAATAAATAAAATTAGAAATTAAAAATAAAAAGTTGGCAAATAAAAATTTGTTTTTTAAAAATTGAAAATTAAAAATTATCTAAACTCTTATACATAAAATCGCACAGATGGAAAAATATTAAAAGAAAACTTTATTAAACAGTAGTTTAAAACTAAATTTTAAGAAAAAACTTAAAAGATTTAAAGATAAAAATATATCTTTAAAAATGTACAAAATTTAATTAATTACTATTGTGTAAAAGACCCAAAATGGAAATGATTATTTTTTAATTAGTCTAAGTACAATAGCCCTTGGGCATCTCAAAATTTATAATTAAAGGTCAGATAGGAGAGAAAAACAATAAGAACAGAATAGCCAATAAAAAAATCTCTCAGGAAACAGACCACAGCAAAAGGATCATCATCATCATGACATCATGTTCAGTCAATCCGTAACTTTAATATAAAAAAAAAGATTGAAAATAAATTATTATGTGTGCTATATGTCTTAAGTCCGGGAGAGTTGAAGGAGAAGGGATTGAAAAGACACACTTTCAATCCCTTCAGTTTTTCTAAAAGAAGAAATAAAATATTGTTTTCCTATATTGCGGACCCCAGGACATCAGGGTCCTGCAAAGAACTATACCAGTAAAGGACCTTCAGATGAATACTAATAGAACGGCAAACACCATACCGGTCTCTCCAGGACATCGTGGGAATTAGAAACAAAGGATCCAAATTAGAAGCAATTATTAAAGATGGACTTTTAAACTGTAAGAACTATGTATATAATTCATAAACATTAAGTATAAATATTTCCAATATTTAAATAGAAATATAAATTCCTATCGGACCAAATTAAATCATTAATAATTATTTTTATCATATGTTGTTTTAAAATCATTTCCATTAATTTAATTTTTCCGTTCTTTTAAGTGTTTATTATGTTGTTGTTTTTTTCACATTAAGCTAAAACTTTTAATTAAATCATGTTAAATTTAAGTCAGGCATGAATGGTTGCATGATTCGTAAAGTTATGTTAGTTTAAGGGAGGGTAAATCTTAGGTTATTTCTTTCGCAGTCAGATTGGGTCAATGGATTGGATGTATTGGTGTAATTAGTAAATGTAGCATGAAGATCTGCTACATGCAGGATCACATTATATGCTGCACTTGGGCAAAGTAAGTCCCATTTATTACTGACCATCAGAAGCAGATGGTATTTCCTGCTCCTTGGATCACCCCTTTAGCCTACGGAATGGGATCGTAAGTCGGCAAAAATGACCACAATACCTTCCTATGCTTAGAAATATTTGCTCTTTTATATATATATAAAGACAGTTTAAATATGCTTATTAAATTATTAGCACCTAGTATTTTAACCATCAATATGATGCAAAAGCATTAAAAGTATACTTGGTGCTAATAATTTAATAAACATATTTAAACTCTAACTTAATATTTTTTATATTAGTTATTAATATAGCAGAATATGAAGATATATTTATTTAATATTTCTCTAGATTAATTATAATGTGAAAAAAGAAATGAGTGGGGGTGATGGTCAGAGAAATTTGTTAAAAGTAATATCACTAAGTATCTGCTCCAATAATCCACAATATGTTCTGTCTTGAATTTACTTAGGATCTCTTTTTATTTCTAAATAAATCCAATACAAAATCGTATTGTGAACTACTAGAACAAATTGTTTTACTTAGAAAGATTATCAATAGTAATTGATAGTTATCAAGAAATATTACTACTAACAAATTTCTCTAGTATTACATGAAAGTAACCCAATACATTGTCTTAACAAGAGTTTGAAGTTGCTAATTATTAATTGATGTTTGGAATTGTCTAAAGTGTTGACTGATTTTTAATGCCATATATATATATATATATATATATATATAAATATCATATATATTTATATATATATATATATATATATATATATAACAAAATAAAATGTCCACTAATATTAATAATACAATAAAGAAACTTAAATATATTCCAAACAACGGTAAACAGTTTATAATATAATATAAATAAAAACTCATAAAGAAATATTTTCGATTATATTCATAATCATTATCAACTCAACTTTCAAAATGGAATCATCTATTACCAACTGGAAACACATGTCGATTTAAATATCTCACAATTCATTAATCCTAATATTTGCTGACTGTCTGTTTATTATCGTATTTTTATACCTACTAATAAAAACTGCCTCTTTAATTTTTCTTTTTCATTATCTCTCTTTTGGCCTAAAATTTTTATTTTGTTTATATCAAAATCAAATTTAAAATTACAATTCCTATCATGATCACAAAAAACAGATTCAGTATATAACTTCGCTTCATTATTACTATCACTACATATCTGTACATTTTTCAAAACTCTTTTATACAACAATTTATGCTCTTTAATTCTTTTATGCATATTACATCTAGATTCCCCCACATACGATAAGTTACACCCACAAAAAATTCTATAAATTACATTACTCACATTACTTTTTTCTAACTCATCTTTTGAATTATTAACCATTCTATTTAAATTACCCGAACCATAAAATGAAACATTATATATACTATTATAAACTTTTTTCATAAATTTTACTTGATTATTATTATAAAAGGGCAAAGAAATCCACTTCTTACTCTCAATTTTTTTATCATCAACATTTTTATTAATTTTCTTACTAAATTGACAAACCACCTGATAAATTTCTTTTATATTATAACCCACACTTAATAATTCACTTACATAATTTTCAATATTTTTCTTTTTATCACATGAATATTTACACAAAATATTATTTCTATGTAAAAATGACCTAAAACCAGCCATTTTATAATTATGTGGCACTTTAGATAAATATGGAATATACCCTCTTGTTTCAATAGGATTAATAAACAATTTATAGTCAATCATATTATTGTTCCTTGAAATCATCAAATCTAAATATTTAATACTATTATTATGTTCTTTCTCCATACTCCATTTAAGTCCTTTTAATTTATTATATTCATCAAAAATTTTATCAATCATTTCTGAAGAAGCACATACGAAAACATCATCTATATCTTGTATATATCTTAATATTTCCCATAAATATAAATTTGTTTAAAATCTTTTCTTCATAATAAAACAAAACAAAACTACATAACTGTGCCACCATTGGAGAAGAAAGTTGATAATCAATTAATATGTTTTGTGATGAAGGCTTTAAATTTTATTGAACAAAATATTGTTGCATTCTTTAATGGTAAATTTTATAAGATGAGTAAAGGATGGCCAATGGGATTACCAATGGTGGCACAGTTATGTAGTTTTGTTTTGTCTTATTATGAAGAAAAGATTTTAAACAAATTTATATTTATGGGAAATATTAAGATATATACAAGATATAGATGATGTTTTCGTATGTGCTTCTTCAGAAATGATTGATAAAATTTTTGATGAATATAATAAATTAAAAGGACTTAAATGGAGTATGGAGAAAGAACATAATAATAGTATTAAATATTTAGATTTGATGATTTCAAGGAACAATAATATGATTGACTATAAATTGTTTATTAATCCTATTGAAACAAGAGGGTATATTCCATATTTATCTAAAGTGCCACATAATTATAAAGTGGCTGGTTTTAGATCATTTTTACATAGAAATAATATTTTGTGTAAATATTCATGTGATAAAAAGAAAAATATTGAAAATTATGTAAGTGAATTATTAAGTGTGGGTTATAATATAAAAGAAATTTATCAGGTGGTTTGTCAATTTAGTAAGAAAATTAATAGAAATGTTGATGATAAAGAAATTGAGAGTAAGAAGTGGATTTCTTTGCCTTTTTATAATAATAATCAAGTAAAATTTATGAAAAAAGTTTATAATAGTATATATAATGTTTCATTTTATGGATCGGGTAATTTAAATAGAATGGTTAATAATTCAAAGGATAAGTTAGAAAAAAGTAATGTGAGTAATGTAATTTATAGAATTTTATGTGGGTGTAACTTATCGTATGTGGGGGAATCTAGATGTAATATGACAAAAGAATTAAAGAGCATAAATTGTTGTATAAAAGAGTTTTGAAATATGTACAGATATGTAGTGATAGTAATAATGAAGTGAAGTTATATACTGAATCTGTTTTCTATGATCATGATAGGAATTGTAATTTTACATTTGATTTTGATATAAACAAAATAAAAATTTTAGGCCAAAAGAGAGATAATGAAAAAAGAAAAATTAAAGAGGCAGTTTTTAGTAGTAGGTATAAAAATATGATAATAAATAGAGTCAGAAAATATTAGGATTAATGAATTGTGGGATATTTAAATCGACATGTGTTTCCGGTTGGTAATAGATGATTCCATTTTGAAAGTTGAGTTGATAATGATTATGAATATACTCAAAAATATTTCTTTATGAGTTTTATTTATATTATATTATAAATTGGTTACCGTTGTTTGGAATATATTTGTTTCATTATATATATATATATTGTTAAAAGGAAGTTGCATTGACAACAATTTGAGGTTTTTCATTGTTATCTCTATTGGGATGGTCTAAGTGTTGACTGGTTTTTAATGGTTTTATATATATATTTACCATTAACATTTTCAACCATTATTAACCCATTGCAGGATAAGTTTTGCCCAAAGTAATTTATGTTACTCTGATTTCTAACTTCTCAACATACAAGAAAACGTTTTTACTCCATCCATTCTTGAAGCTCGGAAGCATTATAGGCAAAACAATCACATCATCTTCAAAATTTAAATGACTTCAATAAACTCCATTTACTTTTACTCTCTTAGCTTCCCATTTTAATGCACCAAACATTTATTATTTTGGAGATATAGAATCAACATGTTGTAGACCTTCCTCATTAAACATCACATGATCATCATTTTTTATAGAGAGTTCTGCCTGTTTTAAGAGACCTTCCTCATTGTTGATCTTCTTAATATTAATATTGCTGTTGCATGATCCTGGCTATATATCTTGATAAACCAATGCTTTAATTATCATATAAATGCTTCTAGAATCAAATACCTTTATATAATCCACAAATCTAAAGTGTAAAGGCAACTCATATTTATTGCAGCTTTCTATTACTTCTCTCAGTACTTGGATATGATCCACTATACTAAAACGACATTTAAATCCAGCTTGTTCTTTTAGTTAGTGAAAATCCAAAGTTTACTGTAAATGATGGCAATTATTTTGGTAAAGATTTGGTATAGAATTGACGGAAGTCTATGATTTCTAATACCTTTCTTTATCATCTTTTTTAAATATCAGTATTACAATTGCAGACTTCCAATCATCTGGAAAGTTTATAATTTAAACATTTGGTATGTAAGTTTGCCAACATTTTATATTTCTTCAAACGCCCTTTTAAGATAATAATAATTTCATCAATTTCTGAAATTTTTCCCTTCAAAAATGTAACTAAATGTCTCACTTCACTTAAAATTTTGGGTAATTTAGAAAATGCAATAACTATAGTTTTATATGTCGAACTACTTTATAAAAATGAATTCTACTTTTAAATCTAGTTAAAATCCACAACCATGATGTTTTGAATTCAACATCAATCAAACTGGTTGTGCAGATTGAGAGAGCAATAATACACAGTCAATACAAATGAAGCCTAAGTTAAATTATTGCTAAAATTCATATTCAAACTTTAATGTCAAATTGAGCTTTCTGAATGTACTTAAATAGAAACTGAGTTGCTATATGTGATGTGATCTCAACTTTTTTCCTAAGCAGCTGATGATGTCATGTTTGACTGTCAGAAACATGTATTCTATAGATTAGTTGATTTTTCATCAAATGTTATCATATAAAAGACTGATAGTTTTTGTAATTTTTACAGATATCAAGCTAATTAGTTGAATGTTTCAACATTGTAAATTTTTGAACCCAAAACAATGATGCTTGTGTAGCTTTTAGTATCAAATTTCTATATATGTATAGATCTGCCACTAAATCATTAACTATATATTTTAGTGATCTATTTTATATGCTATCTGTAATTACTTTTTATCCATTTTTCTATTGTCAAGCATGTCTTGAACTTTATTTTCTATCCAAAATTTGTCAAAAAAAGTAGACAGGCATTACAATTTGTAAAAAAACAGTAACTCAATAAGAATGAAAGTAGCCACACATTACTTGTCAAAAAAACATGTAGTCAAAAATACTATTGTTACATTTTGGTTTACAAGTATCAATCTTTTTGCATTCAGAACTTTGATGGCAACCACTGCAAGTAAATACACTAATGATTATCATTAATTATGTATTAAACTAGAGATTATTCTTAGTCTGGATATAAACTTTTCCAGTTAAAAATTAATGTTTATTTAATTATCTCCAATTTTATCAACAATTTGATAATTATTAATTCATGCATCTAAAGCAATTAGTTGTCAAATCAAAATATAATAATGACACACATGTGAAGATATTATAACTTCAGTCAAATGATGATACTGGCTTAACATAAAATGCACATTTTGGAAGTTCCAAAAGTTATTTTTAATAATTTTTTAATTTGTTGATGTTAATAAAAGTTCAAAAAGTTATTTTTAATAATTTTAAAATTTGTTGATGTTAATTTTAAAAAAAAGCGTTTAAAAAGTCCAAAATCTTATTTTTAATAGTTTTTAAATTTGTTATTTTTAATAGTTTTTAAATTTGTTATTTTTAATAATTTTAAAAGTTGTTGATGTTAATAAAAAAAAATGTTTAAAAAGTACAAATTCTGTGTTCTTTTGTGTGTGTGTGTGTGTGTGAATATTTATTTAAAAAGGAAAACCAAAAAAAAAAGCCGTATTTAAAAATAGTCGAAAACAAAAGGAAAAAAAAGATTCATACGTCTTTATTGTGTCAATAACAAGAAAATAGTTTAAAAAAGTAATAATTTTGATTTATTTTTATTTAAAAAAAAAAAATTATTTAAAGAAGACCCCCCCCCCCCAATGTATTTAAAAAAAGGCAAAAACAAAAGAAAAACAAAAAAAATAACGGCCTGGAAACATTCATATTTTGTTTTTGCCTAGCAACAATGCCATCAAGTAGTGTGCATGTCTAATCCATGAGTATATGATAAAATATAAATGTTTTATAAATGATTATCCTAGAGGTTATTAATAGTTTGTTTTATATTAAAAATACTGAAAAAATAAGTAATAGGATAAGATTAAGTAATAATAATAGTAAGATAATTTATATTGTTTTCAATGTTTCAAAAGGCTTGTTTGTTAAAATTAGAAAATTATTTAACATGCTTAATAAAAATGTTATTTATTTGTCCTATTTATAAAAAATGTTTAAATTTGTTAATGAAAATGACTGTAATAATTTAGAAATTATGAATTCGATTTTAACTGACGGGTGCTGGTTCAGCACGAAATACATTTGGGGTGTATATTGTATCTTTATTTATATGAATTTAAAAGAATATGTGGTAATATTGAGGTTATTTAATATATTTATAAAGATATTACACATGGGGGGGGGGGGCGATATGAATAACTCCATGTGTTTGTATGTTTAATTTTAAAAAATCAGATATATCAATCGTTAATTGAGTTTTAAAGTTTATATCTATGCTAGAGACAAGCTATTTATCTAAAGTGGATGGTGTCAAAGATGCGGACTTAGTTGCAATTCAAAATGTAATTATTTTATTTTATAAAATGTTTAGATTGTTTTAAAGTTAATAAAGAAATGTCATATGTTGGAACTAAAGAATAAATTGGCAACAAGATTAAAACAGTATATTAAATGACAATAGATGGCGATCTAAATACAAGCGTTAGCAAGTTTTAACTTGTGTTTTTTTTTTTATATTAAATGGTAAAAATTCTGCTGTTTATGGTCATATGAATAAATTTAAACAAAGATTTTAGAATAGAACCTTTAGAATGTATTAGATCGTATTATGCAAGAATTGTAAAAGAAATTTATATGAATGAAATGAAACCTATAATGAATAGGATGTTAACGGGGAAAAAAGAGATAATAGGTTGATTTAATTAAATAATTGTAGGGGATTATTTTAAGAAAGATATTTAAGACACGAATATAATGAAAAGTTAAGATTGTTTGTTAAAAGAGTTTTAATGTAAGAGGTATTTGTTATATATATATATATTGTGCCCTTATCTATAGGTCATAATAAGGTAGAATGGTCAATTGCTAAAAAAAAAATTTTAAATTTTAAGATATGTTTGTATGATATATGAATAGTAGTAGGATAATTAGATCTTATAGTACAATTTAAGGCTGAATTGAATACCTGGTATATAAAAGTGTAATGGATTATTTTAAAAGAAAACGGTTAAATAAAGCTTAATTATATCCTTGCTTATGGTTGTAAAAGCTGGCCATATAAAATAATACAGCTATAAATAGTTAAAAGTATATTAACAATCCAATTGTAATGTTTTAAAACTAATAAATTAAATAAAAACGATATGTAATATTATAATTATAATTAATATTCAAATTTAATCTAATATATTTTAAAATAAACTTTAGGATGGTGAGAATTATATTTGGTTCTACATTTTAAAATTATTTTTCAAAATTTTATAAAATATATCAGTTTTGGTAATTTAGACCGAGACGTAAATTAAAAATCAAATCATCTGATAAAGTTAGTAATCATGTGACTGTATATTATATATCTTCACACACACGCTTGTTAGAATATAATAATAAAGTTTGTGAATTATAAAACTAAATATAATTGCTATCTATCGTTAAAGTAAAAGTTGAAATATTAAATGATATTTTAATAATTGTTTTAAAAAAATAAATGACTTTGATAAAACTATAATTGAGTTTAAAAATGTTATTCTAAGTGATATTTTAAAACATGACGTCATAAATTCTTTATTTTAAAAAAGTCTAGTCTGTTATAAAACTAAAAAAAGTGTAAATTTGTTCGCGCTAAAAAGTAATTAACCAATCAACGGAGGTATTTTAGCAGACGAAATATAAAGAATTAGACGGAGCGGGAGAAAGTAATGTGTAAATAAAGGAAGGAGTAACATAATTTTTTAGCTGTATAAGATCGTAAGCTAGAAAAGTGTTATAATTTTTAAAAATTTTGTATTTATTTTAAAAGTTTTGTTTTAACATATAATATTTTGAACTGCCTTTAAATGGAGGGCTAATTTTAAAAGTTTTCTTACCAGGATATTTTATTCAAGTTTAACCAAAACCTTGCAGTAAAAATGGAAATACTACAGAAAACAGTATATAGAAGTTATGATAAAGGAAAAATATTTGTAAAGTGCCTTGATACAGCTTTATTTATGCTCAACCAGAAACTTATTATTGTAACTCAGAGGAATATAATTTGGACGTTATACAGAAAACTTAAAAGAGAAGTTACTTGCCGTCAGAAAAATTTATGACGCACAAATTTATAAGGCTACTCTGAAGTTATTTTTATTCTTCTCTATGGAAAAAATTAAGATGCGTATATCATAAAGAAAAAATTATGTAAAAGTTATAACAGAGAAAGAATGTTTGTTCTTTTTAAAGGAAACATTACAAAGTATATAGTTACCAGAACTTTAAAAGAAGGGAAAAATTACCGAATAATGATATGAAAGAGTCATTATTTTTTTTAAAAAGGGAAAGAAAAAACTTTATCTAAGAAGAATTAAAATATTATAAAGTGTTCATTATAAAAGCGCTTAATAAAGATAGAGATTAGGAAAATGGAAATTTAAATTGCTTAATGAAAATGGATCCATGGAGACAGAAAAATTTACTGAATATTTAAATCAAAGTACCTAGAAGATGCATCATAAAAGTCGCGCGGAAGAAAATATTAGCAAGAAATATTAGAAGAGAATATTTAGAAGTTTTCTTTACGGGATTAACTAATATCATAATTAATAATTGTATTAAATATTATAAAAACCAAGGATTATCATTCATGAATATTTATTGAACGAAGTAATATTTGTTTTGCCTTAAAATTGAACAAGCAGGGAGAAGAACATTAAGTGACTGAAGAAGAAATAATAAACATTTTTTTTTAGCTTTAGTATGAACGGTTTTCAAGAAAGTTTGATAAAGAAGTACAGTAAATATAGTTTGGAATATTTTTTACTAATTTATTTTAAAATATAAAATGTTATGTGAGATTAGGGAAAACATATAAACATAAATTTAGTAATATTAAAATTTAAATATAATAACTTGATAAAATTATAGAAATATTGTTTAAAAATAAAGTGTATGGATGTGAATCTTATATCTACAAGGATCAAATGGATGGTGAAGCCTACGGAATGCGATCGAGGAGATAAAGGTCGTTTGGTAATTTTAATAGTCATTTATAATGCATAATGTATTTTTTTAGATCATCTATTGACCTAAGAATGAAGTGTGAAAGTTTAAATTATATGTACACATTTTATACAACATTTTTAACATATAATGAGATAGGAGTAATTCGGAATATGCATGCAATAATTTATTTAAAGTATATTAATAATATAATTTAACAGAACAATTGTGTGATTCTTTTGAACTTTCATGTGATAAAGTATTCAGATATTTAAGTAGTTTGTATGACTAAATATACGGAGGAAAGTAGTAAAAAGATTTTCTTATAGAACAGTGGAATAGTTTTAAAATAAATGAATTTTATTATTGTTAGTAATGCAGATATGTATTTGTCGATGTACAGTATAGAAAAAATCTTGAGAAATAAGATCGGATAGTGACTTGGAACTACTAGTGGAGAGGAAACCAAGATGATGTTTTTTTTTTAAGAAATAGGAAAAATAAAGGATTTGGATCATATTTAGTTTTGTGTGATTTCAGTATAGTTAACTAGGCCCTATAACTGAACACATATAGTTTGGACAGTGTTTTTGCATATCTTTAAACTTTTGATGTTAGAATAAAGCTGAAGAAATAGCTTTAACATCGCTCCTATAATAGAGGTTGGTAGACAGGTAAAGGTCACTCCTCTATAGTGTCTTTTAATTCACTATGCCATGATTGTCAAGGTATATGACAAGTAATATTCTAGTTGTATTTTGATCCTATGCATCTATCTTCGCTATCCTTATTTTGTGAATCTGCATCAGTCAGAAAGATATTTTCAAAGAAATAATGAATAAAATAGAACTGAAGATATGTTATTGTTTATGTAAGAATATTTTATTTGCTGGAATGTATAGAATTGTGTAACTTTAAAATTGAAAGTCCAAAATATCATAAAGAGAGAAAGAATCATATAATACATTGTAAAATTAATTCGGAAATGAATATAAGATTTTTTGAAAAGAAATCTAAACCAAGTATTTTTTAAAGTGATAATAAAATTTGAATGTTTTAAATAATATTTAGAAAATAAGTATTGCATATTTATTAAGAAAATAGTTCAATAATGTATAATAAACATATACTTGTGCATGGTATATTAATAGTTATAATTATATCATCCGAAGTAAGGCTTGAATGAGAATATTAGGATTAATAAACATCGGATAATGAACAATAAAAACCTAATACCGAATGTAGAACAATGTTTTGACTTTGTAAGATTCCATACAACCAATATAAAACTAAAATTTGTTATTTTGTAGAATTTTACTACGAATGTAAATTTTGTAAAAAATATAATTTTAATAATATTAGGGATGAAAAGTGTTAGTGATAATCATATAAGAAATGCATTTTGTTATAAGCTAGCCATAATAATAAATCAAGTAATAATACTGTATTTTCTTAAGTGTTTAAAAAAAAAAAAAAAAGATTTAACTAGGAAAAGTAAATAATATTTTGATTTCATTTTATAAACTAATAAACTAAGTTGAGATATGAGAGTAAGGGATATCCAATGTATATAGTGTAAAAATATTGTTAATTTATTTATGTTGTTAATAAACTTTGTTTTAAATTTGTTTTAAAGTTTTGTGTCCGAGTTGTTATTTCTCCACATGGATGCATGAAAGCACGATATATTTATAATTGAAACAGACATATAAGTTTTGCACAAAAGGTAAACATAAAAGTGTTATAAGAATTTTGAGAATTTATTGGTATGTTAAAATTAAAAGATCATAATTTTATATTATTTATTGGTCATAAGTCGGTTGCCACAATATTACATTAAATTATATGCTAATGTTGCCACACGTATTCTGTTGTCAGATTATTAAAATACTACCACGTACGTATTTATTTATTTCATTTTAGGAAGAAATAAGATTATGTTATATTATTATTGTTATCATTATTTTTATTATTGTTAGTTGCTGTGTAGTAGATTATGACATAAAATTCCCTTTTCATATTTTACTACCGTAATTTTAAATCAGTCAGAATACAATTTATGAACCTGAGATTTGATTTTATTTTACTTCATTTTATTTAATTGAGCTAGATTCTTGTTATAAAGAAGATTAAGATATGATTATTATTTGAATCGTAGTGAATAGAGCTCAGAAAGTCATAAGAATACTATGAGTTAGTTATTTGGTATAGTAAAAAGGGGGAATAGTGTTCTTATGCCATTGAGGTAGTATCGTGGGGATAATGGCTCAATGTAGTCTATCTCGTTCCCGGTATTGTCACTCCATGTCTCATGAAAATAGTAAATATTTGTTAATTCATTTTAAAATTGAACCGTATTTGTATTTTAAAATTAGAGCTAGTAATCATTTTAATTAATGCTGAATATTTCATTTATTTATTTGTTAACTGAGCTAGAACCCGTAATATTCGTAATAAACAATAATTTTGGGGTGAGGACGCGCGGGGGGAGGTTAGAATATATATTATGGAATATTTGTGTTTATTGTTCTTTTATGTATTTTTTAGTTGTTACTTGATAAAGACCATAAAAGAATATTTCAGAACGTTGGAGTATATTATTTTTGTAAGTTATAATAATAGTTCATATAATAAATCAAGATTTATAAAGAAGTTTGTGTGTTGCTTGTTGTATAAGTATTGTAAGAATGATTTTTAACCCTATCCAAATTACCCTGCTAATGTCCACATCAACACACTAAAACCATTTGAAATTAAGCTACACAATAAATGCTTTAAATATATATTACTAAATACTCTATGATATACCCATGCATATATATGCACACACATGGAAAGAGCTAGCATGTTTAAATTTTAGATAATATTGTGATAGTTTGTTAATTATAAAAGAAAAGGGGGTACTTGTGTACTAAATGTGCAATAAAGAGAAGATAGGAGGCCTTTTCATACGGGTTGTTGAAGTCTTGTAAATATATATGTAAACTTAAATCAACAATGAGATTTTACCAATGTTTTAATGTCACGACTTATGACTGTAACTTGGTAAACATAGTAATGACCTGACGTCAAATCATACACAAATAATCGAGTGTTTAAAAAGAAATAATGAAAATGAATGAATGAAGTTTTACTGTATAATTTTACTATAAAATCTGAGTATGTGTACAACTAGGATATATGCATCAATTGATATACACTGCATTCTAGAAAATGAAATCAAAGAATCATACCCTAGGCAACAGATCATAGTATAAAAACAGACACCACTCTTTTCCATTCTTTTCTGTTATTTCATCAAAGGCTATGATAGCTAGAAGATAATAGGATCAAACACAAAAAGATGGAGGATTCGTTCAAAAATCTAAGCTGAATTATATAATTTTCATTTTGTAAAAATTAAAATAGTTAAAGCCTGAAATAGAAAGGATTATTTATTTTCAGCAGTTATGGAAAAATCAGATTTATTTTGAATCAATAATTTAAAAATAAAAGACTGCATCATTATTCAAAAATATATATATATACACTGTTGACGTATAAATATGTTATGAGATAAGAGAATTCTTTATTTTATTTGCCAAATCTCAATAATCAGTTGAAGGAAATTAATTATATATATATATATATGTTATCAAATAATGCATTCTTGCTAAACAGTCACCTTAGGTTCGAAGTGCTATTTTCCCAGCCAGTGAAGAGTGATATGTACCTAACTTGCTGTCATACTCAATGCCTATAGAAACATCAAACATCTTACCTGAAATGTCTAAATGGATTCTCAAAGGAAGCAACTGAAAGACCGGAGACGAGATCATTCTGACCAAGTTGCTGAAGGAATCAAGCAGTCAAAGAAGGATTCATTGTAATGTAATGAAGGAAAGTTACAGACTTCATTCATGAGACATTATCATCACACTTACTAATTTTAACCAGGATTATTAAGGAAGATATGTTTTTTTTAATTTCATGTTAGAATTTTTTTTATACACATTTGTAAAATTTCATTCTACTTTTCTTTTTACACTTGGAAATCTTTAATGTGTCAATATTAGGAACAGTCCAATATATTTAAAGTAGCATTGTATAAAGAGGAGAGTGCTAAATTAGCCAGTTATTTTTTTATGTAAATAAAATCTAGGTTAGCTTCCCTCATAGTGACTTTGATGTCAGACCATTCCTATCACATGATATAGAAGGTAAGAGTTTATATATATATATATATATACTTTTCCATATTAATTTGCACACACTTTTTAAGACAGAATTATTTATTTATTATTGATTAACACTTGTTATACTTATTATTCTGTGTGGATGACTAACCTTGTTATGAATGATTCTTTACTATCAATTACTTGGGTAGGAGAACCCAAGGTGGAATATTAATCATGTATGTTTGAAATTTGAGAAAAAAATTATGTTTCATCTTATTTAATTTATTGTATAAATAGTAAACATTGAAGTATGTAACTCTACCATGGGAAGGGATGGAATAGTAAATACATTTGAATAAGATACGATAGATTTGCATGCTTAACACAGAGTTATGTATTTTGGTTACTATTGCACTTGATATCAATAAAAGCTGTTATTTTGATTTAAATATTCCTTTGGTCTGTAGTTTATCAAAAATTACTTATACATCCATCCATTTACTTGATTACACAGGCATATACTCACACACATTTTCTCCATATTATAACGATCGAAATGAAAGTGAAGATCGAATCTAACCGCAAACTACGATATCTGCTCTACAAGGTGCCATCTAGGCATTTAAACCTAGAAAAATTTATACAGTAGGCAGATACGCGCTGTTAAGATTCCACTTTATTTAAATATTCCGATCGTTAGCCCAAGTCACTAGCTCAGCGGAGACGCAGAGATAAAAATCTATATCTTTAATTTATATCTTAAATATCAATAAATAAAAGCCACTGCCAGAAATTAACACATAAAATATTTATTTACGCACATATAAAATCATTCTAAATTCGAGGAATAGGTTTAACATTTTTCGATTTTTATATTACTCTTTAATTGTACATTTACATAAATTTCAATGAGTTTAATATTTTATTTAGATGGTCAAGTATGAATAGACTACATAGATTTGCATTTGAAAAGAAAATATTCTTCCCTGATTTAACCTTAGGCTAAAATTCGCAGTCAAACTGGCATCAATCCATCTGATACATTTATGTATTCAATGTAGCATGCAAATACAACAGCACAAATATACTATACTGTCAGGAATGGACATCTGAACAGTATAGTTAGAGAAAACATTGACTCTTGTCCAATACAGGGATATGATGTCTGTATAGCAAGAAGAACAATAAAATAAAAACTCCATAGGAAAGGGACCGCGATCCTTTTTGCCGACTTACAATCCCATCCATAGGCAAAGGGTTGGTGCGGTGTATTCAGCGATTCTGCACGTAGCGAAACTTATACTACATCTACTAATTACACAAATATATCCAATCCATTGACCCAATTCAACAACGACACAAATAACCTAAGATTACCCTCCCCTAATATAACTTTACAAATCTATATAGCCATTCACGCCCGACTTAAATTTAACATTTAGATACGTTCGCACAAATGCATTTTATAAAATTTGTTTTAAAATGTTGAGTACAGATCAGCTGCACAGATTCCACGGTCAAAAACATTCCAAATTAAACACAACCGATCAAAATACAAAATCATCGATAAACGTCACTTGCATAGGGAATATACAAATCCCATTAGCATTCATCGTAAGATGCTTGCAGTGATATCGTTGACATATATTCTAATCGAATGTGAAAACCACAACATTATCAACCACTAACGAATCTATGCAATGTCTATACCCAACCTTAAATTTCATCAATTAAAATTTAAACAATTTATACAATAAGAAAGAAAAAAAAATGGAAATGATTTTTATCAATCGGAAAACATATAAAATTAAACATTATTAATTTGATTTAAAAACTTACAAAAGTCAGATAAGAGTCCGTTTTAACATTTAAGTTGGCTTGTTTATTAATTTGTAAAACTTGACAAAAGTTCGTAATTGATTTTAATAATTGTTCATTTCACATAGCTTATGGTAGAAGAGTCCAGGTTTCTGCTTTTAATTCCTGCGACGCCTCCATTGGAAGATAATGTCCTGGAGATGGCAATAGCTGGTTCAAGGTATCACAGTCTTTTCATTTTTCTTTTAAATAGAGTGTGGTATGTGCGTCCTACCACAATTCTCAAACACACAACGCTGGAACTATCCGAAAAAACTGTATTTCCCTTTTTATATTATCCACACGGATTCAATCAACAAAACGTCACTAATCCAAATTTTCGTTCGGGTCCAGGCTGAGGCCTGGTGCTTCCATTGGTCAAGCTAAAATCTCTTTATTCTCTTATCTAATTTACTCTCTGACATTTTAATTAGACAGCTTTTGGATAATTAATAAACAATCATTTCCATTTACAGATTACAGGAATTAATTAATACCTGTTTTTATTTTTACTTACGTTATTTCTTTTTTAAACTATTTTTATATTTAAATCTTTTTTTTATATAAAAAAATACATTCAAATACCTTTTTTTATTTATTAAAAAAAAATATTTTTAAAGTTTAGCATCTGTGCGAATATATACGTTTAACAAGCATTTTAATTTTAGCATTTAGTTTTTTACTTTTATTTGCGAACTTTTAAGTTTTTATTTTAAATTAATGTAATGACATATTTATATATCGTTACAATATATATATATATATATTGATTCAATAGTATAGTTAGTTGATACAAGCCAATAAGAATCTATATAGAGGTTAGATCATTGTCATTCTGAGTGAAATTCATCCCTGAAGAGGTAAAGGCAAATTTATCCAAAGACCCTAGGTCTGACTGTAGTAAGATGTGGTTTCTCTCTTCTGTAGTATGGAGTCCAATCTATTGCGATATATTTATAATTTTTGATTTAGTCTTTTTAACAAAAATAGTGAATATAAAAATAGTAAGATGGAAAAGTAGATAAATGAATCATAAGAAAAAAATTGTTTAATAAATTTATTGTAGTATGAAATAGTTTCAGAGAGAAAGAGAATTTAACTGAGCTGACAAGGTTTCTAGATATATACACAATTCTGGCTACTTTTACCTAAGGAAAATACATCTTATATAACAGTAAGTTTTAAGTGCAGCCATCTAATCAATAGTCTTTTTTTCTCCATCCTCATATATTCTTTGTTAAAATTCCATAATTCATATTTAAACTTATTCATGGATCATCTTAACTGAAACATATTCCTATAATTTGCAAGTCACCTTCTTAAAGAATCATTTTAACACAGTTGTGAACATTGATCCACTTTCTCATATTAATGTCAGTTCATAGGTTCGATTAAAAAATAACCACTTTGAAAGTGTGAAGCATCTATATTACCAGTAATTTTTATAATTATTAATCAAACCCACTTATAATTTTGAAACAGCTCAATTGAAGTGCTAATTTTAATAAGTCCAGACAAATTACAGAAATTGCCGCTCATCTAAAAGTTACACTTTTGATATTCAGTTCAATTACCATTTAAGAACTTGGAGCTCACATTCAAATGTCCATTTTTTATCAGACCTATGAATGAATAATATGAGAAAGTGAATCTTGTTTATAAGTTTATTAAAATTATTCTTTAAGACTCTGATTTATAAATTATAGTATCATATTCAAACTTAACTATCCATGAATAACTTTATATATTCTCATGTTATTCATTGTATGATTTGCTTCGATAATGATTACAATTATTATAATTTATATTATATACTTCTGTTCAATTGACTAATTACTATTATTCTATTTAAGAATGGCGCTATTATTCATGCACCAAGTATGTTGTGCCTTGACCGAGAAAATGTTCAAGTTAAGAAACAATTGGTACTTCGGACATGTAATGGTAAAAAGACCCAGAAATGGTCGTTTGAGACTTATATTGAAGAAACTTCATCTGAAGAAGAAATGTCACAATAAAAACATTCACATTGATAAAAATCATGAGAATCAAACAATTCACCATGTTAAAAAAACACAGTTCAATTGTTAATATTTTTTAAAAAATATATATATGTACTAAAAATTATTGAGGAAATAAGACTGATGTCTAATTTTGAGTCCAAATCTTTTATAATAGCTATCAACCATATATAAAAATGTATGCATTGTTCTCTGAAGGCAGGTATAATTAGTAATAATAATAATGATAATTGAGCATTGCTATCATAACCGCAATGCAATTTAAACCAGCAAGCATCACATGATCACATCTCCAAGACTAGCACATAATTGTTTATAAACAAAGCAAAGCAAAACTCCATATAGTAGTGTCACCTGTGCTAAACAGAGAAATCAATGGATGAGTAGGCTTTAGATAGGGATTTTATGCACAAGCCTTCTGGCATCCATTGATTACTCTGTTTAGCACAGGTGGCACTACTATATGGAGTTTTGCTTAGCAATGCAATTTGTTATATCTCAAAACTTAGAACTTTCTCATACATTTTTATCCAAACTATTTATATTATTAATACAACACATTAGACTGTTAATTACCTGAATCAATGCCAAGTCATTGTCCCCCCCCCACACACTTTTTTTTACCTGTCTGTTTTCTCTGACAAAAAATTATACAATCTACTCTTAGAAATGATTATTCTTATGGTAAAAATAATTACCAAAAAAAGTAAAATATTCACAAAGAATGAAAATTTTTTGTTGAAGACATTGTAAGTAATTAGCTTCAACTCAAACTCTGTAACTATTAAAAATTACATTTAATAAGAAATGGGAGAGATCTTTTACTTAGCTTACAAAATGATACGTTAATTTAATAAAATTATTGATATATAATTTTCAAAATTTTTAATTTTTATACTTATTAAAATTCTATAATTTAATAATTAGTTGCTCAATAAAACATTGAGGCTTCATTTCAGTATTTTGCATTTTTATTTATCTAATTAAATATACTTATTTTGTTTAAGGAATCAATCTTTGAAATCTATTCTACACTCTTAAGATATAAGAAAGGATTATTTCTTTTAAAATAATAATTAAAAAATAATTTTATATACTCTAACAAGTAAAAAAATACAACAGATTGTTCACGTTTATAAAATCTTGGTTACAGTTTCTATCACTTTTTATGGATCTTGTATATAAAAGTTACAACTTAACATTAAATAGTCAAAATAAGAGTCATAGATCACATGATCCTTATTGTTTATAACTTACAAGCTTAAGAGATAGGGTCATGTGATCCATGACTCTTATTTTGACTATTTACAGTCTCTGCCATAAGTCTTATGCAATTTTATTTTGCTAAGGCTACTAATATATGGTATGGCTGAAGATCTATCAGCCCCATATAGCTATTTGAGTTGTATAGCTGGGTTTGAAGACATGTAGATGTCTGAAAATTTCAGATTTTCCACTCAATAGATAACTTTTAGATAAGTGCTTGGCTTTGGGTTGGTATTTTTATATCTAGTGTCTGAACCTACCCTGACAACTCTCCGAGGAGTGCCAAAGCATGAAACCATGGTCAGGGGGTTGGGTTCCTGACAGGGATATTTTAAGTGCTGGCTCTGGCTAAGCATTTATCACAAAGCTTGTAGAAGAATTGGCAATCCTCACTGTTTACAACTTAACATTGTTTATTATTTTGCATCTATGTATATGAAAAAAAAATTCTATTTTCTATTTATGTAAAATATAACTAAGAATCATGAATGCCCTGTGCTTGTATTTTTGGTCAACACAATTCCAAAAATATTGTGAAATCCAAAGAAAATTTATTTTAGTATTTAGTCTTTTTTTATTTTCTACTTATGTTTTTATATGTGTAAATTAAATATAAAAAAAGTTGAATAAAATAGCATCTTTAGTGTGAATCCCTTATAAAATTAAAAAGTTTAATCTTTTTGCTAAAATTGTTTGTAAACTCTTAAGGAAATGTAATCATTTGGAATACATATTTGTGGTTTCAGTTAGATTGAAAACTGGGGAGTAAAAATTGAGTTATAAGACTTTATCTATTTAGATAGAATAAAAAGTTATATTTGCCAATATATAGGAAGCACTTTTTCCTCCTCAAAATATGCCTAAAATATGGAATGTTTTATGTGGTGGTAATCTAAATTATGAGATGAAATTTCAGTCAATCTAGAACTTCTGGTTTATATTAATATATAAATGTGTTTGTGCACATTCATACTAAGTGTTAGATGGCTGAAGGGAAGGGGGTGAGGTTGTGAATAGACAATGTGTGATCTAGACATCCTGGCAGACTATTAAAGAAAGCTGCCTTGCTAATATGGGATCAGTTATCACAGAAGAAAATAAGGTCAACCAACTGAAAACTTAATTAGTTTTAATTCCAGGTGGTCTAATGAGCCAGCTTCAACTTTTAGACATCTGTATTAATAAACCATTTAAAGGATTCATAAAGGAGAAATGGAATAGTTGGATGTATCTATAGATTTTGAAGTGATACCATAGGAAGAAAGAAAAAAGGACTAACGTTTCAGACTTGTGAATGAGTCAAAACTTCATGGGATGTTGTGAAACATGAGATAGTTGTAAAGTCATTAAAGAAATGTAGAATTAGTAACTCGATGGCTCAGATGATTTGTTATTAAAACAGGCAAAACTCTCCATACAGTAGTGCCACTCAGTGCAAGCCAGAGTAATCAATGAATGCCAGAAGGCTTGTGCATAAAATCCCTATTTAGTGCCTATTCATCCAATATCCCTAGACTAGTTTCTGGCTTGTGATCTTCGTCAGTGATGAGCCTTGGATCTGAGGGCACAGCAAGCATAAGAAATGGTGGTCATGTGATGTTTGATGGTTTAAGATGATTTGTTATATGAAGACTCAATTTCTAAAAAAGAGGCTTCAAGTGATTCTTCATTTAGCTCTGGAGATGAATTTTTGGGTTTTGAGGATGAAGATTAAAAGGAACCTATCTACAGTATCCCCTAGTTCCATTTTTTGTAGACACAAGTAACTATAAAATTAGTAAAGTAAATCGTTATGGAAATTGATGAAAAAAATTTTTTTTCTTAAAATTGTGTATAAAAAAGGAATTTGTCTTATGCACCACTGCATCCTATAAGTCAGTAAATAAAAGCATATATATTATAAGCTGCAAAAAGGGTCTGAACCTAAATGTGGAACACACGTTTACCAAATAAACCCTAAAGCCATTGGCTTTATTGTCTTAGTAAATTATACAATATAAAATAAATTATAAATAAATGATAACAAACGTAATTAATAATACAAAATTATATAAAATACTTAATATTATTTGGTCTTTAAAATCTAACCAAGGTTTAGGATATGAAAGTGTGTTGCAAAGACACACTCAATCGAGTAGACTGCATATTATTTAAAAGCAAATCCTAAATTTAAATACTAGAAGATAATCATTATCATGTTTTATGCTACCCTTACTTAGTTTGTTTCAATACTGAATAATTAGTCAACCTCCTGTAGGACCACTAAAGCAATTTTTCACTCCGTTAAAAGAAACCAGTGAAATTACTGCTTAGTATTCCTAAATATTTAAAACATACTGGATCCATTTGAAGCAGTAAAATTCTACTAGCATAACTCGTATCATTAGGATGCCTTACTAACATTGTAAAAATTAATACTAACATGTAGTTGCGATACATAAAATATTCCTCCCAGACCTAATTATTTAAATAAGGATGATTTAACTCCTTATAACTTTGAGGTAGAAACTTAAGAACACATAAAACATAATAATTTCAATGTAGCAAAATTTTATACAAGTTTAAAAATTATTTAAACTAATACAACCAAGCGCTAATGTATATCATACATTTAATCATATCCAATATCATAATTAATAAAAGTATTACCTGTACATTCATATAATAATGTGGAAAATTTTTATATTTCTTTATTACACTAATAATAAGTAACAAACTAAATAAGAAGTAATTATAATAAAATTCACTAAATGATTCATCAATTTATACGTGATTTAAATTTATCCCAATGCAATATTTATACTTGTACAATTATTTTGATGTTTTTTTGGGAATTCACGGAAACATTTTAATAAAAGCTTCAAAAATGATATAGGGCATAGTTTCCTGTTAGTAATTTAAGCCTTACTGGAATGCAATACAAAAGATAAATAAAATTCCAATAGGACTTTTGTTAATACAATATGAATTATATTTAACACATTAACCCATTTTAAGGCTTGCTGATAAATTTGACTTTTCGTAATCAATATGTGCATTTATAATCTATAAGCGATATTAGGAAGTGAATCGTAGTTTATTATACAAAGCAATTTAATCTCTTTGATAAAGCATTATAACTTTATATCCAAAAGGATATTCACCCCTTTTTTCCTTTGAAGTATTTCATTAATCCACGACTCTATAGATATTTAATTCGTGTTGCTAAAAAGTCCAGGTCGGATATATTATATGACCAAGTGAATAGGCTGTAGTCCATAAACATATTGTTTGCATTGATTTTAAATTAAAGTTCACTATTTCACCAAGCAATAAAGTTTATCACAGTATATTTGAATTGAAAATTATTACTTAAAAAAAAAAAATTAATTCCATAATTTATTATAATCCATAACATTGAAACTAAACACTCATGCTTTTTGAAGTGATTTCACCATTATTTCAGTAGATATAAACAACTTGATTGAAGTTGATAGATGTAATTTTATAAATATACCAGCTAATTACCATTACTTTAAAATGAAAAGCCCAGCGATTTAATTGAAGTTGTTAGGCAGTATTCCACGAGTAAATCTGTTAAATCTCCATTATCAGTTGACTGCAATAGATGAGATTTTCTTCAAATAATAATCAGTGATGAGAAGGCACTTTTGCAAACTAAGGAAAATGCCTAGACTGGTTTAGTCTACTCAATCATGATAATGAAGACAAACAAAATGGCCAATTTAAAGTTTTAATCTCCTTACATTTTAAATGCAATAAAATTTTGAGAAGATTGCTGGTTTTTCCGAAGCATCGGTATTTATACCTGTTGATCAGCTGATGTCTGGTTTATATCATATTTCCCGTTATGCAATGGTGCTTACTTTTCCAGAAAAATTTAAATAAATTGCCAAGGTTATTAAAAATGCAGATTATACACGCTGCCTGGTTTTGAATTTACATTGTAATTTTTATGGAAGCAATTTAAGAGAAAAATAATTTCATATTTTCAATTACTTCATTTTATTTCCGGCTTTAAATTAATTTTGCAATCATTTATTTAAAATAACCTATAAAATTGAAAGTTCTAATGCTTATCCCAATTAAATTAACATTTAATAAATTATATTAAATAAATATCCATTTAAAACCAAGCAAACTAAATTAATTTTGCTAAATCTAAAATACATTAACTTTCATGCACGAACACAAAATATAAGAAGTTTGTTCTATTCCTTAAGTAAAATGCAATCTCAAATGCAATTGGTTGCTTGTTTCAAATACTTTTTGTTGTGATTCTATTCTATATTTATCAAAATATTTGTTTTATGTGTTTCTATTTGTTTATACAATTCGAGTGTTTTTCCTGAATAAGAATAATGACAAAAGTGTAAATGAATACATTATATAAGCATTGATTAGAAAATCTGTTTGGGAAGACATTTTTAAATCTTCTTATAAAATTATCCGAGACTTTTTGTATATTATTTGCTATTTAACCAATCATAGTGATTAATATATTTGCTTAACCATAAAAATAAAGTTTTTGAGTTATATTAGATAATTTGTCAAACTGTAAAGTTACAATATATATAAATGTTATTGTTTATAAATCATTTCTTAAACTCCTATTTTCATAATACTTCATTTTCCAAAATCTTTCTCCTTAATCAATAGGTTGGTGGCAACAGTTCTACAATCTTCTCTTCATTGCAAATCTTTTACAAATCTATGATTATTTTCCTTTAACTTCATCTATGCATTCCACTCTTGTCTTCCACCAATATACGTACCATTCTGAATGTCTCACCATGTGACCAACCATACTGTTTTTTTTTCTTTGAACAAAACTTCAAAATATTTCTATCTTCTCCAATCGTATTTAACACTTCATTTTTTATCCTAGTTATGTATGATATCTTTATCATGCAGTATCTTCACATCTCAAAAGATCTTAATTTCAAAATACTATGATAATCTTGCCAATACACTTTATTTCAAATGAATAATCTGTCTGATTATCCAAACTAGTTTGATCTACTAGTTTAGATAATCAACATTCTACTGTACATTATAGAAGTGTCATGATGTAGGCCATAAACAAGTTAAGGATAGTCAATCTAATGATCTACTATTGGTCAATAAATGGATGTCTAGCTAATATTAGCCAAATTAAAATTCCAGGTTAATCTGGATTACTCACAAGTTTCAACATATTGTTTGTAAAAACAAATTGTAACAACTGTAATATAATGCAGTCTTTATCATTGATGATGGTAGGTACCTTACTACTTTTCTATGGATGATGAGCCAATGGTTTATCTTCACCTTATATGCACGTAAACCTATACATTAAACTGTTTATTAGCTAATTTGTATTAACAATTCAGATTTAAGCAATAATCTTATAATCCCAAAATAGTTTATGTTTACACATATTTATATGTATTTTAATATAAAACTAAACATCACAAGACTATTTTAAATCTACAGTGGGTATTGCAAATGGGTAAAAAGATATTTACTAATTGCAGCTTGTTTACCATTTAGTTCTAAAAAAAAAAAAGGCACCATAGTAAAGAATCATTCTTTGAACAATTTATTAAGATTTTATTAAAGAAGGGATTGCTTCGAAACGTGACGTACTTAACACTTTATCTGGATGGCCAAGGGATTTGCTTTTGGGATCCTTATGCTCAAAAAAAAAAGTGTTCACTACTGTTTTGATATCTTTCTTGTTTGGACTGACTTTATAAATTCAAAAGACAATTGAATGTGGGTAGAATATGAAAATACGTTTTAAATAAAATAATTATAAAAATTGTAAAAGTTAAAGTAGAAATCCATTTGCAAAGATGATGAATGTATATAAAGAAATAGTCATACCTTACGTGACTTAATTCATATATAAATAATGATTAAAACATTACACAAAACTGTTTTGATTATACACTTTATTAGTAGTACACTTTTTTTGTCACAAAAATAACATATTTACAAACAAACACTACTTAATATGCTATTATACAAGTATTTTTATGTTTTGCTGTTTTTACAAGCTTTGATAAATAATCTCCGAGATAACTTCAGTCCATAAAATATATAATTTTATTATTTATTGATTCGTTTGCAAATCTGTATAACTTTAATAGCTGGGAAAATAAATTTAGCACCTGACTGATGGCTAAGGTCGATAATATTCATGGTCGCTTATAGGAGAGACAACATTTACGTTTTTTTGTAATAGGAATAAGTGAATTGTTGGTGAATGATTTTTTTTTCACCGTTATCTGACATTGGATACAATTTTAATTAAGTCCTTTATATCAAAACAAAATGTCACATGACTCCTCTAATGCGGAGTCAGGAATCTCTTAGCAATTATGCCCAGAGAAACATTTTAATATGTACTAGATAGCAGCGACATCTCTCACCATATCCTAGAATTAAATGTATATAAATACTGAGTAACCAATGGACATTAAATGGTTCAAGGTGAAAAAAAAGTGATAACTGTTATCTAATGAAAAAAAAAGGCATGCCATTTTATTTAAAAAATATTAATGAATAAATAATAAACAGAATTCTAGCATAACCAGTAAAATAAATTATGAAATAAAGTTATCTTTTTATAACACTTTTTACAATAATTTAAATAAGTTAGCAAATAATAAATACTAGTTTAGAAAATATATACAAACATTAGCAAGCATAATGCTTTTCCTTCCTTTTTTTTTTTAAAACAAACAAACTAAAAATGTATAAAAACAAAATGTGACGAGTATTTATTTGTACATAAAACTAATAGTCTTACTATGGACAAACCGTGAATATATACAGTTAAAATATGAATAAATCTGGAGGTTTACTTTGCAGGCACTTACATTAAAAATAATTTACATGTTCAAAAACGAAATAAGTAAATAAAATATAATACGTGTGTGTGTGTGATCATCCACGAAAGTTTGCACCAACGTTTTATTAAGATTACATACGTAATGTTCGCAGGTGTGCTATTCATAATTGAGGATTAAAACATCTGAATCAACTGATGCAACTTTGAAATTATTCAGTTTCTATTTTTAAAAGTATTGAATATTTCAGAATAAAAAAAAATCCTCCAATTTTCTTCAGTAAGCATAGGAATAAGAAAGCATACTTTCTTTGATGTGAAATTTGTTCATTGGTTAGAAAAGTTTCTCATTCATTACTTTCTAAAATTAAAATAATATATGTAATAGTAATAAAATTTATTTACTTTCCAGAAATATTCATATATAACAACCTGTTGTCAAGGCAACACTACAATTAGTGAAATAAATGAACTGAATATCAATAATCTCATAAAGCGAAGCTCCAATTAGGTAGTGAATGCATTTACTGTCTAATTGTAATATCGCCTTGACAACAGACCGCTACTGTTTTGTTGGTTTATCTGAGCATGAGAAGTGTGATGTGATTTACATATAATTTCAGCTGTTGATAGTTATGGTTTTTTTATATATTTTTTTTTCTTTTATTAAATTAGTGTCAAACTGTTATTCACAAATTTTCACTTAATATATAGAAGATTTGCAATTCTTCTCCACAGCAAAAATAGATTAAGAAACTAATACCCAACATTTAATGCAAATTTTGTAATTGATAAAATGTTTCCTGATTATTTGCAAATTTGTAATTCTTTACAAAGCAGGATTCATTTTTCTTTGCCCATCTCCAAATTATGATGAAAGAATTATAATGGAACCTTTCCCATCTAAGTATTGGGTATCTCTGATACCAATAGTAATTTTAAAAATCTATATATATTGACCATACATATAGTAGTATGATAAATTTCTAAGCTTTGCACAATACAACCTAGTAGTGAATCTTTTTGATTGGATTAATTCAGTGTACTTATTTAGGCATCAATAATCTACTTTGTATATATATAATTCTGTTGTAGATATATCTCTGTAAGCATGTTTAATCAATGCACACAAATGAGTTTTTCTAATCTGATCCCCAAATTAGTTTCCAGTATTGGCACTCATCAGTAAGATGACTGTATTGCAATTACTAATACGGGAGCCTTCTCTACTTTTTACCTAATTCAAGGTAACAAATTGAATGTTTCAACACCCCCAAAACTAGGTTATACACCTACATAATATCAAATTTATGTAGCTTACAAGTCTGCTGCTAAATCATTAACATATTTTAATCTCTTTAGTTATACACTTTTTGTCGATAGTTCTGATCCTTTAGTTGTTCATGTGTAAAATGTCAACTCTCTTTTTTTCAAAAACAGTACGAGTTTTAATAAGCTTATATGCTTTAGCTTATAATTTGTCAAAAATAGGCTGAATTTTAATTTATGTCATATTTTTATTGAAATAAAAAAATAGGAAGATCGTATGTATGATTTGTGATAACGATTGATTCAATAAGAATGGAGATGAATATGTATTTCCTATCAAAGCAAAATGCAGTCAAAAATATTACGACTTCAACTTATTCGACAATTTCTTTTAATCATTATTTCACATTCTTTATCTTGGCTTAAAAAAGTAATTTATTATTTAAAAAGGCATCTGGAAATAAATCAGAAGTTAATTAAAACACACAATGTTTCACTTCCCTTTTTTATGTTCCAAAGTATACAGTTATAGTAATCATAACAGTAATTAACTATTAAACATTTATATGTGATTTAAAATGTCATCCAGACATAGAAAAGAAACCCTGAGGAAGATCACAAAACAGTTTGAAACATAAAAAAAAAATAAAAAGTTTAAACTTACTACATATTGATCTTGTAAAGTAATATCAATATATTCAGTGCAAATGGGAAGAGTAAAACAACTGTGAGGATTGTATATATATACATTAACAAAGAAATATTTCAACTGTATTTAAGCGTGGAGACAATTTGACTTTGTTTCATTTTAAATTGAATATAATCAGTTAATAAAAATAATCAGATAGTAATTAAAATAATGAGAGAAGGCTGATGATAACTGACAAATAGAGTTAAAACATTGCTAAGAAACAAAACAACTATATACAGAAAAAAGTTGAAACTTGTGAATTAATTTTTAGGGTTAAAAATTAGTTTATAATTTTCCAGTAATATGAGGGGGAAACAAACTTCAGCTTTATATACAATATGTAATAAAGTCTTATTCATTTCAATATATTCCAATAATGTGAATGATTTCTATATATTCCATGTTTTTGAATTATTTCCAAAGATTCCTCGACAACATATAGATGAACTGTATTTCACTTCATGACATAATAATCAAGACTTTAAACCTATTAGTAATGTCTTGGTCGTGGAAAGTAATGTTGAAATCAAATAGCAGAATAAAGCCAAGAATAATTCTTGTGAAAGAAAGTGCATATTAACATCAGAATGCATGTTAAATTGTGTGACATATTTCCAATGACTATTCAACTCCTTGCGTCAAAAAGTACTTGGGGATTTTTCGTAATTATTTGATATATTTTGTATTTACTGCGTGTCTTGGATTCATTATCTTGATTATACACATAGTAATTACCAAATGGAGTACTTTAATAAACAGTGTATACTACATTATGCAAACACATCATATTAGTCAGATATTCTATCCATCCTTATGAATAGCAAATGCCTGTTGGAACTGTGACTATAGTAAAAATTATCTAGAATATACTTATATATATATATTACACACACTTTCAACTATAGAATTACAGGTTAAAAATTTATTATTGTAGAAAAAAATAGCTTGAGCTTTCTTATAAATTAAATGATGAGAAGTTCGAATTTAGAGGTTCTATGATTTTAAACATTAGGTATTCATAAAATAAAGAACAATATTAAAATTTGCATTATGAATATAAAACGGATTTATTTTTCGAATTAATACTGGCATAAATTTTTTTTTTTAAATATCGTGTACGGGGAGATGGGGGGGGGGGGATTTACAAAAACCAAAGATGTTCTACGTTTTAATGATATTATTGTTGTCTATTGTAACTAAAAGAACCAAAATCAAATGCAAAAAAAAAAAAAAAAACATATTAATACCTAACTTTTCTATCACATCAAAAATGATTAATGAAAACTCAGTGAAGCAGTTTTGCAATAATAATAATAATAATAAAAAAGGCAAAAAAAATTGCAGAATTTAAAATCTGATAATATTTATAAAAATAGAAATCTCTGAGTAAAAAATAATTATTGATCCTAAAAATGGAATACAAGTGAGAGAGGGAGGAGAAGAAAAGAAAATGAGCAACATATTAGGGCTCATTTTGGTTACAGGTAACAGTCTGGTATGTTGTTAACGACGTTTGTTCTTTATGCGACAAATACGTTGTATCAATAGTTGTTCTGAAAAGAAAAATAAATGCATATGAATATTACAGATATTCTATGTTATAAAAAAACAATCAAATTATTTCAAAGTACTCTCAAAATTGCATCCCATTCTCTTATAAACTAACAAATCAATCACATTGATACTTATATACAAATTTTATAAATAAATCTTATTTCTCAGGTGAACTGGAAACTAAAATCAACAGCCGAGTTTTCCTTATGAGTACTACAATTATATACCAGTTGATTTCAAAGATTGAATATATTCACACACACATATATATAGAGAGAGTATTAAATGCTAGTTATTACAATGGGTGTGGCAACTCTTGATATTCGCTTTAGAATAGACAAATGGTATATTTCTACTTTACACTCATAAATATATATGTGAAAAGTTAAGCACTATGCTGGAAGTAAATATATAATCCATCAAAACATTTCATAGTACTCTTAAAACCGTATTCCATATTATCATTAACTATTGAACCTAACAAAAAATAGGCTCGACTCTTTTCACTTTTTCATGGACAATATTCCACTATCAGGTGGGTTAGAAATTTAAACAACTGATTCTTTCCATACACATTCAAAAAAAAACAAAAAAAAAACAATAACAGCTTTAATTATATACGCATGACTGTTCAGAGAAGCTAACATATATAACAAAATTATATCGTTTAATGGAAATTGTAACTCTATTACATATGCAAATATATTAAATGTAAAAATGATCTTTTACTGTAGTAATTAATACATCCATCTTTCATGACAATTAACTAGGGTTTGAATTTGAATAAAAAAAATTTTCATGTAACTGATAAATTTCCAAGCAAACTTACAAATATATATATAATGGTTTTTGAGATTAATTCGTAGTGATAGTTTGTTTTCAATATAATTAAATAGTCCTCCAGCTTCATTATTTTAACTTTAATACAATGTCATTTGCTGAAATTGGGGAAGGGGGTGTTCAATTATATTTAAAATACAGAGGCTAAACTCTCCATACAGTAATGCCACTAGCATCTGTGTTAACAGCTTGTGTAAGCATAAAGAATGGTGATCATGTGATGTTTAGTGGTTTATATTTAAAATAAACAGTTGCAATGAGTTGATCTTAAAAATATTACATCTAAATATTTAGCACTGCAAATTATTATTTATTATATATATATATTAGGTAGTTATTCAACTATCAATTCAACTATCAGTTGATAAACGGATAACTAGCTATTTTTAATGACAGGATAAAACACGGAGGAAAATATTCACAAAATCCCTCACCAGGTGGCAGATGAATAATCTCATGAATATAGTCTTTCCTTTGTCTCACAATGAACTACTTAAGATTTACTTTTTACTTATATATAGCAAACCATATATGTATAGATAGTCATATATACAATAGATAATAAATAGACGCATACAGTGAAGCCTTGATATCTGCTGTACGAATATACACTTCTTCAATTATACACTAACCAAAAAAAAAAGTAAATAACCAATAAATAAAAATAGAAAAAATGTGTATATTTTTAATACATTTTATAATATGGCACCAGCCATTTTTCCATCTCAGAATGCCACATGTGATCACATTTATTAATAAAGTTTGTTGGGGCTATAGCAATAGCGCATACATTTTATTTTTTTTATTCTTTCACAATTTTGATGTGGTACAGTGCTGTGTGTAATAAAATGTTTTGTAAGCATAATGCTAAAAGATTTACATCTAAAACTTATAAAGTATCTTTAAGCGATAAAATGAAAGTTATCAATTGAGTAGATGCAGAAAAAAAAAAGTAAGAAAGCTTAAAATTTGAAGATTTAACCATGGATTCGAAAAGGGTAACTGAAATAGAAGTCATCACTGTATAGAATCCAAAATTGATATGGACTTAAAAACATCAAAATGACCACAGAGGTCACTGTTTGTTGATAATGAGACCACTATTATGTTCCTGGGTAGAAAAAAAGTTAGTGAAAAATAAAAAGGATATTGTCCAGAATATGTTCAATTGCAATGAAAGTTTTTTTATTTTTTATATTTTGAGTAAATGTGAATGGGTGAACATACATGCAGCAAATATAAATGTAAATGTGTTCTCTCAATTTATATATTATTAATAATTACAGTGCTTTTTAAAATTTTGTTTAAACTACTAAAGTCCTACATACTTCATGATTCAACAAACAATAATAAAAAAAATGCTAATGGCTTTATTGCTTGAGAATTCATAAGAAGATCGAGCACCTGAATCGATCCTGGGACTTCCTGATCCCAAGTTGGATGTTCCACCAAGTGCATCAAATTGTACAGGGTAATAACCTATATATATATTCCACTATAGTCAAATGTTACCAACAAAATATGAAATACAATACATGACATATGCGGGGACAGGAATTGGAACAAAAATATAGAGTGGATATTGTAGTCCTCTAAACTAACATAAATACATGGATACTTAGTGAAATTGCATGAAAGTTGCATTTTTCAGAGCTTAAATTTAGATGAAAAATATAAACATAAATGATTTTATTTATATATAACAAGTTTACAAAATAGAAAATATTTCTCTATTTTCTAGCGCCACCTATTGTAAGTTTAGATTATAATAGAAAATATTTCTCTTCTATTTTCTAGCGCCACCTATTGTAAGTTTCAAGTTTCAATTATCAGTGCTAAATTCCCAGGCTGGTTTCTAACTTTTGCCTTCATCGATGAGGATTTGATATTCTGCTATAAGATTAACATACCTATGCAACTAATACTCTCCTTTAACTCCTTTTTATTATCAAGCATTTTTAGTTTGAAATTTATTAAAAAAAAAAAAACTAGTTTTGAATGCAAGCCAATCTACTTGTATAGTTGCTTAGATTTGAACCAAATTAGTTACTATACATTTTTTGTATCTTCAGTTCTATTCTAATGGTAGGCCTCTTTTTTTACTTGTTAGAAAATGCTATTACCAACACAATATCACTTGACTAAAATAATGTTGTGTTGGCAAGTCTCTCAACTACCAATGAACAAATGATAAAGATTTTTTTTTAGATTAATGGGTGAATAATATAGGGTTTATTTCTGAGCTGTGTAATAATAAATTAAAAAGAAAAAATTTTCTTATATCTTACTTAAAGCCGATAAGTCAACCATTTTTCTAATAGAGAAGTAACAATATATTCTATCATGACAATTTTATCTTAATCACCCGAGGAGCAAATTGCTTTCCAATAACAATCATTAACGAATACATCTACTTAGTCATGAACCTGTTGCTATAATAATTTTTAGGGGGGGGGATCCTTGTTTCACCCTCAATTTGAACCAGCTAGAAGATACCCACTTATATTACTCAATGTTAGATGAAAGGCTGACATGATATGAACCCAACCTAAAAAGAAAATTATTCAATGGAAATTTTCAGCTACCTAAAAAATTTCTATCTCTACTTTGAACTTGAACCTCATATAATAAGCATGCAAAATAAAGTAACAATCACATCCCAAGGCTCTGACCTATTTTTAGTATGTGTTTGTTTCTTTTTAAAAATAAACTTTCTATTTAAAAATGTATAGTTGTTTTATCATTTTGGTATGGTCCATGTAATGAAGGTGACCAAAATTCGGAGTAATGGTACATCTGGATACAACATTGGTTTGCATACAGCATTTGGGGTAAAATTAGAAGATAAAGACAGATGTCACCACCGTCTATGCACTAAACGGAACATTGGGTGCGAGTTAATTTATGATAATATTAAAGAAAGCAGTTTATTGTTTAAGGCTCGAACGGGATCTTTAGCAACAAAAGAATATACATGTAAATGGAAAATTATGGGTGATTTAGTGTGCAAATTGTGTAAGGAAGGTATAGAAAATATTAGGCATCTGTTGATCGAATGTAAATGCTTGGAAGCAGAAAGGGTACAAATAATCAAGTTATGGGAGAATAAATATGAACAAAGGGATTATACAGAAAATGAGTTATTGGTTTTTATGCTGGGTTTGCGAAAAGATAAGGGGGATTTAGATATAAAGGCTATAGCATTGACAAAGATTATGTTGTGGAAATGGGATGGAGCAGAATATGGGAAAACTTAAAGTGGGGAATGGAAATTAAAGTGGCTAACAGGTTTATCTGGCATAGTTGCTGAGATATTCTTGACTTCGTTTAAGGAGAAGCCACAGTACATCACATCACATCAATATTTCAAAAAAGAACTTTTTTAATATTTACAACATATATTTTAATACCTTTTTGAATACATATTCTAATGGTCTTAATGAGTATGTAAATAATTTTAAAGCTTATTGACTATGTTTGGATAAGTATATAATATACTCATCATTCATGGAACAAACAAGTCCAAATATGCTACTGATATAATTCGTAAGCAAAATTCCTAATGAATCATTTAGAAAAACTTACTAATAACGTTCTTTGCAAGTTCATTTAAATAACTATTTAGGAATCTTGATAATGAATTTTCTTAGGAATGTATTTGGATTGTTTGTTCCTTGAATGGATTGAGAATACATATATATATATAACAAAGTCTCTAAAATCCAGGAACCTATATGCAATATGCATTGGCTTTGATTTACTTCAAAACAGCTGCTCCACTGAACATATGAAAAGTAGTTTCTTTTTAAATATTCCATCCAAAAATATAATTGCTAAGCAAAAACACACATATTTGTGATAAATTTTATTTTGAAAGAATCTTGGATATGTGGGACGATTGAAAAAGTCATTAGGATTTTATAATTACTTTAGTTAACCAATGAAAATCTGTTATTCAAAATGCAACACTGTATTACGCTTTGATTTGCAAATGATATTCCAAATTATGACAATTATTATTAGTATCTTTCAATTGGAATTGACTCATGATAATAGCATGTTGCCAAAATGATCTGGAGTTTTTTAGACTCCTCAATGGTATTTGCATTACAATGATGATGTATTCCACTCACTTTAATGCTAGTGGTCCATTTCATTTTTAACCATCACCCTTTCTGAGTACTTTTCTCAAGAAATAGATCATTTCTAATATAACCAAAATAAAACAATCTCAACTTGCTCATTTATACTCAAGGAAAAGCTTGAGTAAATTCTTATCGAAGATTTGCACATCAATTTTCTTTAATGTCTACAGCTAGAAAAATTCTTATGTTAACAACTCAGTTTGAAAGAACTGACACTTTTTACTTATGAAATAATGTTGAACATATGAATGGTGATTGAGAATAAATTGATCATCAGATGTAGTGTTAACAAAACATCTAGAGAGAAAAAAAATTGCACTAAAAATGTCCAATTTCTCAACTTTGTTTAAAAGCCAGACAGATGTATTTATAAGGATCTAAAACAATTTTAATAATTCCATCACTGCAATATAATAAATTAAAGATAATTTCATAATTTGTTATTTTAAACCAAATTATGCATAAAAAAGCTCTTAAGATGACTGGACTTGAATAACTCAAGGTAAGTTTCTCTAACTAAGATTCATCCCAAATCAAGATCCCCTGATGTTCTAAACATCATCAGTCAAAGAATTATAGTCTAAAAAATGGATTTCTTAAGATGTTCCAAACAACTTTCTCCTTCAACAATAAAGCCAGATGGATTTGATATTCTCAGACACAATTGGAATAAGATTTTGAACAATATACGAGATCATTCGACTCATCTGCTTCATAAATAGAATTTATCAATCACTGATCTATATAAAGATGGACAAATACAAAGCATGAACCATAGTTAAGGATTGCCAAATCTATGACTACAGTGTCAAACTTGAAGGACTCCATAAAGCCGCTAATGAATCTATCTCCTGAATGGAAGTTATACAAGTTCGTTTATAATATTTTATTAATAGTCAAACTTTCAAAAAGTCTAATGCTAAATAAATAAGTAAGGTGATGCTAATACTGATTCATATATGGAGGAGGACATACTAAAAACATTAAATAGAATCTTTAGTGTATTTTCAATTCATAGCATCCTTGCCAAAAGGTAACTGTTATATGTAATAATAATAAAAAATGTACTAACGTTTATATTTAATGTTTTCAATATTTTCTCTATGTATTAAGCGTATTAATATTAACATTATTATGAATACCTAAGTGTGCGTCACTTTATCTTCCAATAATAGTTTGTTCTTCTTTAAACCCAAGTCATCTGTTGTAAACTTGGAAAATTTAATTGAAATGGCCATACTTATTTGAAAGTGGC
The DNA here is from genome assembly GCA_028023455.1 of Epiperipatus broadwayi. Classification (NCBI taxonomy): domain Eukaryota; kingdom Metazoa; phylum Onychophora; class Udeonychophora; order Euonychophora; family Peripatidae; genus Epiperipatus; species Epiperipatus broadwayi. The sequence goes on from JAQFVV010006247.1 coordinate 1,285,628, forward strand.
TGCTGATTATCCTGTTCCTTGACAGCTTTCTAGTTTTTCCCTCATCAGTGAAGACTAAGACTCAAATAACTAATGCGCTTACGAATCTAGAAACCACCATTTATTCCTTCACTCTGCATATCCTAATTATCTGAAATTCAAAACACTTAGCATTTCGAAGACGAGCTGCTAATTTACTTGCTTAATAATGTAGATCTTCTACCAGGTCAGTTTCTATGTATTTTAGATATGTCTGTTTTATGCTACCTGTTCGCCTTTTCTATTCCTTAGCTAGAAGATTAATTCCAACAATATCATATTCTTTTCTTATATTCTTATTCATATAGAGAATAGGTGAAAAAGTTATATGTCATTGTTGCATCCATTAACCTTCATGAAAATTAATATTTTAAAAAGAATCATATATGTGTGTATACATACAAACACATATTCTTAGAAGGACTGGTAGCTATAAGTGCACAAGATAAGGCATATGCTTATAATATATTCAGCTAAAACTAAAAGAAGCTCACATAGTTAAATGATATTGTAAATATCTTTTTAAACTTTCCAAATGAATAAAAAATACTTACTGAAAAAGCATAACTAAGGAATGAATCCATCCTTCTTTTTTATCACAATATTTACTGCAAAAAAATGAAACATATACGTATAATAATTTTAATGAGTGCATAAAATTTTTTATGGCTTATCAAATATATAATGCTAAGAATATAAACCTAATCATAAAACAAACAAATCCAAATACATTACTAAGATAATTTATATGCTAGATTCACAGAGTCATTTAAATGAATTAGTAAATAAAGCACACCTTTTATTATATTAATGCCAATCTATTTTCGATAAATGATGGTCAATTTTATCTGATTTTCGTTTTGGGGAATCTAGCTTGTGAATTTACTTAGTAATATCTTTGGCTAGTTCATTCGGTGGATAGGCTTATATATAATAATATATAAACGTAAATATTATAACAACCAATTATATAATTAACACATTAAAGAGCTGTAATTTATAACATTACAAGATATAGTTGTTATACATAAAAACCAATTTCTGAACTGTAAATGATGACAATACAATGTTTCAGGAAAACTTAAGCTATCCCAAAATCCGTAACTATACCTCACCATAGATCAGAATAGGTTTGTATTTTATTTTTGCATTAATATAGATTTTATTTGCCATATTTTAAAGTTAAAAAATGAAATAAACAAAATTATTAAATATGATCTTTACATTCAGTATAATCTTTATAATTTACAATGCATAATTAATTATTATATACAACATATCTTATTTTCACAGAGAACCAATGGAGAGTGCTAATATTCATTCATGATTCAATTTTATTTAAAGTGCAAAACTATAGAATGTACATTAAAATGAACAACAAATCAAATATAATCAGATGATAATAGGAAAGAATAAAAGACAATAGATAACATTATGAAAGTAAAGAGGAGTGAAAATAAAATGAAACCAGGTACATCGATAGATTATAAATTGCATTTTATTTTGAAAGCTTTCTAAAATTGACTAAAGTCAAGCTAGAGGATATTATTATTCATAAAAGCCTTATATTAAATAATGACCATGTGAAATATGGTACAGTATCTGAAGAAGCCTGATTAGTGTACTGTATTGAAGAACACAAAAGATATATTTGAAAGCAAATTTCAGGTAATTGTGAATTGTGATGTTTACATTAAATACAATTGATTAAGTTCCAAATTAACTAAAATAAATTTGTGCCTGTGTTTATTCATCAAATAAAAGCAAATCCATTAATAATTATGAATATGAGAAAGGATTTTATTTCTTTTATTTAGCAGTGTGCACTTTCGATGATGAGCATTATATGTTTCACAATATTGCTGTTTTATTTATAATCCATCTTGATTATTCATAATATGTAAATCATTAAGAATTAAGTTTCTTTTACTTTCCTTTTTTGGTAGTCGCGTTCTATGCATACCAAGTTGACAGACTGTGGATCAAAGCTATGATAATGTTGTCTTTGATGCTTGTAGAACTTCTATAGGTTATCTTTAGCACATTTATATAACTATTTGTTTTGTGCTATTCTAAGTTGCAAAGTTGCTCTTTGATTCACTGTAACATATGGCTGTGCAACCAGGGCTATTGCACCGGACAACATATACTATCTGTAGTGTCTCTTCCTTTTGTAATCTGCCTTTTGTGTTGCTTATCAGCCTGTTGAAATTTGCAGGTGTTTGGAAGCTTATGTTGTATTTTGGCTTGCAATTCATTTTTATTTGATTCATTAGTTTCAGGATATAAGACATGCTAACCCATGCCTTTGTGTTGTCTTGTGGTTTTACCTTTTGCTTTATTTTTCTATTGAATTTTTTACTTTCTTTCATCAGTATTTTTTTATTGTACCTCATGCTACATAAACCTTTCATATGTTTACCTACATTATTTTTGTTGTCTGCTTTGTATTTACAGAGGAGTTATTTTCTATTAAGAAATTCTTTGCAACCTGCCAGTTTATGCAACATTGACTTTGGTAGTTGTTCCACGTCATGCGGCCGCTTGATGGCACTGTTGCTTGCAAAAATAATGAAATGTAACTTTACCAGGCCGATAAATTTTTTGTTTTTATTCTCTGCCAATATTTCAAAGTATTTTTAAAAAATGTACCATGATATTTAACAAAATTTACATTTTAAAAATATATAAAACAAAGAGTTTGAAAAATGTGTATTATTTTCTGAATGTAAATTGGAATAAATACATGCACTAGTCTGAGCGAACCAAGCTGGCAACGACTAGTGCTGGAATGTAATTCCATACACCCTCACATCCTACGGTAACGATCTATGAAGTGTACGCTATTTCCATAGTGACGCGAAGCACAGTGTGCAATGGCATCTATGCCTGCTAATGGCTAATATGAACAGAACTGTTCTAGAGACTGTAAATTGCGCCACGAAAACAGAATTTTTCTGTGCTTTTGCAAGCAACAGGCTGTCAAGCGGACGCATGACATGGTCAGAACAACTACCTTGATTTTTTATATTGTGAGTGGATAGCTCTTCTTATTTTGAATGGTTTTATTACTATTTTATATTCCAAACTACTTTTGTGTTAGACAATACATATAGTATTGTCTAACACACATTTGAACGTTATATATATTATGTTTAGATAGTTTATGCTTTGAGTCATTTTCATATTCTGTTGTCCATGATAATGATGATTCTTTGATGAATAAGTTGTGCATTTTTATAATTGTTTGTTCAGGGGCACACATAATTACATCACAAAATATTATTATATTCTGATCTTTCTCTATAAATCCTGCTATTATTTTCTCTTTAATATTTGCTAGAGTTAAGTTGCATATAATTCTACTGGTATGCAGCTCCATTGCCCATGCTTTTTCCATTCTCTAGTATTCTTAACAAATTTTGCTATTGTGTTCTTGTTAATCCAATTATGTACTTCTACAATAAATAGACTTTTCTGTTGATTATATCTGTTTTTATCTAGTAGGTTTTTTAATGATATTTATAGATGTTTTTCATAATATTGATCTATTTGATTATGTATAGAGAGGCCAGTTTATTTTCATCTTTAATGTGTCTTTTTATAGATATTTTGATTGTATGTTGCCTGAATCCTAAAAGGTTCGTTGGCTACTCTACTATCATACTTGTGGCCTTGTTATAATATGCACCTCCAAAATATATCATTAATCACAGAGAATAGTTTCTCTTTATGAAGCCTTATATTTACAAATAACCATGAATGTAATGCTCCAGAGAAATATATGTTCAAATATTCTGCTCCATTGTACGTTTTGTTGCAGTGCTTTCTTAGTATGATGTTTATAAATCTATCTTCAGTGACTTTTATATTGTATAGAGCAATTTTATTAAATTTTAACTTCTCAATTTGCTGTTTGACTTTTTTTTTGTGTATAATATTCATAGAGAAAGATCAGAATATAATATATAAAAGATAAGTCGATGATGTACTCGTAAGTACTCCTGAAAAACCAATTATAGAAATGCTCCAATTACTGGCCAACAAATCATGCATAATGGAGAATAGAAAATGAAAACAATACACACAGCATAAAATATCTAGACATGATAATTAAAAAAATAGCTTGAGTAACAAAATGATGATAAACCCACTCAAAATAAGAAGCGCTAACCACCACAATCTAAAACACCAAAGTCACACAAACTGGCAGGTTTCAAGAAATTTCTTAATTAGAAATCAACTGCTTTGTATGAAGCAGATAGGAAAAATAATATAAAAAAAGATATATATAGCATGGGTTGCAACAAATAAATACTAATGAAAGAAATAAAAAAATAAAGCAAAATGTAAAACCACAAACTGACAGAAAGCCATGGGTCAGCATGCCTTATATCCCAAAATTAGTAAATAAAATTTTTTTAAAAATCTGTAAACCAAAATATAATGTGAGCTTCTGAACACCAGCAAACCTCAACAGGCTGATAAACAATACAAAAGATTACAAAAGCAAGAAAACACTGTAAACAGAATATAAGGTTGAGTGCGATTCCTCAGGTTACACAGCCATATACTACATTGAATCAAGGACCAACATTGCAAGCAGAATAGCGCAGCACAAATATTTATATAAGCATGCTAAAGAAAACCCTGTGTTCTAAGACAACATGGTCCTAGCTTTGATCCATGGTCTGTTAACTGCATGCATAGAAAGTGATGACCAAAAAGTAAAAGAAGCTTGGTTCATAGCCAATACAAAAATGTTATAAACAAATAAAGGTATATCTTCAATAAACCAGCATTCAAAGTGAATAAACAGTAACCTTAAAGAAAAATTTTATGTTGAATATTGAGTATGTACTGCCAGATTATATTCACATCATAAAGATTATCTCAAATATATTCTAAAAAGATCAAACAAAAAACATTATACACCGATTCTTTTCAATGGAAGGGTATGAAATGAGGATAAAATATATTATAGAGCTGTAATTAATTAAACTACTGAAGTATTTGGAGGAAATAAATGCTTCAGAAGATAGAAGGATACTATTTTGATGACTTTGAGACCTGCGTGGAATACAAATAGGTGTATCTATCATTCACAGATTGGTTTGTTGATCATCACAAAACAAGTGTTGACTATTTTTTATCATTTCTCTTTTTTTTTTAATGAAATTAGAATGGCTATACTAATTTATAAATAGTTGTTAATGAATAAATAACTAGTTACAATAAATAAAACAATAACATTTCACTGAATGAATTTTTATTAAATTGTAAATTGTTTCTATGTATTATATATTGAACCGGGCTCTTTATTTACGTAAAAGGTATTTCTTCTTCCCCTTTCTCTTTTTCCCTATCATCATCTTTGAAGGCTCCCAGTCATTCAGGTAGAGATAATAATACTATTGATAGCAAGCTACAATAATACAAATTCTCTGCTACTAAAGTATAACACTGGCCATCTAAGCACTTTATTTATTTTAAAGAAAACCTTTAGGTGCCAGTTAATTACGATGCAATTAACATGCTTGCTCGACCAGCTACAAATTTAGTACTCGATTATCCCAGCTAGCTCATTGGAATCTAAATATTCTGAACTCTCTGCCCACCATATAAACCCCTATTTCTTTATAACGGGATATCATAAATATTTGTCTGACTGAATCCTGATTCCTTACTTAAATATGTCGCAGACTTCCCTCCCTCGCATTTGTCATTATCTCAATTAAATTACCCTAACTAGTGGTAATTAAAATATCTCTATGCCCAGCTTTCTTTTCTTTCTCTTTAAACTCTTGTCATTCATCTTATAATGTAAACACGTACATATGTTCTATTTAAAATATGTCATTTAATACGTCTTCAAAATTATATACACATATATTTCACAAACAAACATGAACTAAACAAATGTTTAATAATAGAATACATGTATATAAGTTAACAAGATATTTGAGTTAAAATATTATTATGGAAGCTAATATAAATAATTACACCATGACTATCAATACTTCTATATGTGATTTAAGTTCTAATTTATAGTTTTTTAGATGTTTACACTTTTGATTTCTCACTAGGGTTCTTTCCTTTGATGCCTTTTATTATTAAAGTTTTTTTTTTTTTTTTTATTTGCAACAGCTATAAATTAAGATTTTGAAGACATATAATAAAAATAAAATTGTTTACCTAAAGTTTGAACACTCTACGGACATGGATAAGGTAATGTAGTGTTCTGCTGCTTCTCTTGTTCCCAACTGATTGGTGTTGAATCCCCATAGGATTTGATTGATATGCATACGAGTTATTTGTGAATTTAGGCGTAGACACTCCAATGACTTCCCATATTTCAGACGAACATGATTATTGCGAACTAACTGCTGGTGTTACCGCAGTGAAGGTTCGAGCCGGCCGCATGATCCAATGTGTTCAGCAGCGCATTTTATCTACTGGTTTCAACTATTTCGATAAAAGAATTTATCGCAGAAGAGAATATTGATAGGATGTTTATTGAATAATAACAATACTATCGCTACTCTCTATAACAATGCAAATTTCTCCCTTATATATCCAGTGTCTCTTATCTTAGGATCGATCAAACATACTGCTTTAATTCTATTGGGTTTCTATTCCATTTCTTGAAAGTCCATGCTTCGTTAGCTTCCTTCCATTGGTTTATATTTTAATTAAGCAGGAGTACATAATCCCTTTTGTTTGTTAATTAGCAATAGCCGTTGCAATTATATGCTTTTCTTTGTTTTGGTTCTTTTTTTTTTTTTGAGATTTAAATTCTTGAATTTATCTTAGATTTCCTTTTATTAGTTCTTTTATATGAATTACATTAGCTTTCATTTTTAATATTTTATTTGTTTATATATATATTTTTTCTTTTAAATTTTATTTATAGATGCACACACACTCGATTACTTCAACATTATAAGGCAAAAGAGAAAATCTTATGTTAGATTCGATGATTTAATACCCCCCCCCCGTTTTTCCTTTTTTTTTTGTTATGCATTAATTTAAAAATGTTAATCATCTTTTAATTATTCCTCATTACCGAATCCCTTCCCCCCTCCATTTAATCGTTTATTCTTTCAGACTATACACTAATCCTCCTCTTTCATTTTTTTACTATATAATATTTTTTTATTTTCTTTATTTTTATTTCAATAAATTTTACTCTTAACAAACTTTATAAATGTAACGACCTACATCAGTACAATATATATAAATTAAATTTTGGAGACGTTCTAATCTCCATTTTTAAATAATTCAACTTTGAATAATATAAAAGAGAATAACAAAATTTCATTTTTTAATCAATGATAAATTAAAATTTCCACTAATTACAAATTTGATAAACGAATAAGTTTTCGCTAGTTTTACTATCTACAATTTACTAATAACAAATGTTTCAAATAGCAAAAGTTTTATAAAATATTTCAAATATGTAGTTTGAAATCATAACCACATTTTTTTTAAAATAACTATTTTTGTACAAAAAAATTTTAATTTGAGTTTAATAATTAAAATAGATTTTAATTGCTTTTTAACAGCCGTAAACAACAATGATGTTCTATTTATTAAAACCTTCTAACTTTTTAGCATTATTTTAATATGAATTCTAAGTTTTAAAAAAACCCAATTGAATTCAAGACTTTTAATTATCTTTCAATTACTTACAATTTTGACTAATCTACAATCTTCATCGGAGTTATTTGACAACTCAAGAAATGATTGTGATGAAAACTGCAGTACAATCAAAACTGCGAATGAGTAAGGAACAATAAAAAAGCACTGAATTCACATTTGAAAAGACAGGATTTTTCAAGATTTTGAAATAGTCACTAATATTCTTTAATAATAAACTTTATAACAAAGGCAATTGCAAACTATGCATGCTATTAAAACTTGAACAAGCTCTCATAAATTATGATTAGGTTGGTTTAGGCATCCATTAAGCTCCCAAAAATTTTTGGTGCTACTTTTTGAACGTAATAGCGAAATATAATTGCACATCTCACATAACTAAAGCAGATCAATTTTCCAAATTTCCGATACAGTGCCTTAATTAATTCCAGAGATGTTCTTCAAGGTTCAGGCAAGAACTTTATGAAGGATAGTACAGGTTACTAAATTAAATATTAAAGAATAAACTCTGGTACAGTATCTTAATATTACATATAACAATAGCAGAGGTTCAGTCTATTATAAATATATTTAAAATGTCCACACTATACATATATAAAATGCTCTTCTAGCCATGAATTTAGATATCTGCATAAAGGTGGAATCAAATGATGTGAATTCATAGGGATACCACAATTATGGATAATAGATGCATAAATATAATAATGAACTTAGCAATTGAAAGAAAAAAAAAAGACTTACACAAGTAAACTTTCTTCTCCTTTAAATATCATTTGCATATCAATTGTAATCTCAATAGATGACCTCAATGGGATCGTATATTCGTTACTGTGACTGACTGTTGCAATTTGTTTTGATGCATAGAGTGCGGTCATTGCTGCATTTGACAAACGTACAGCAAAAAAGTTATTGTTGCTGACATTAAACTTATTCTAAACAAAAAAAAAATTACAAAATATAAATAAAGATGCATATAAAATACTAGAGCTATAAATACTTATTCATACTTATAAATGTGGAAATACATCAATAATACAGAAAAAGGCTATATAATAAGATATTGTATTATTTAACAGATACAAAAAAGGGCTCATTGGCAATTCAATTTTACATATATATTACAGAGTGTTTTCAGCACATCTTTGAGAGCATTATATTAGGGCAGTGATACATTGCCAAAGAAGCCTTTTCTGTTTTAAATAAGGCAATATTAATTGTTTCAAAACCTTTTTGCTGTATTATTTATCTGCAAAATGAATTCTATTTATTTCCACTTTATAGAAATACTAAATATATGTGTATTGTAGCAGTATACATATGCCATTACATCATTTTAAAATGAAAATTAAAAAGGAAAAAAGATCCGTAAATAAAATTGATATATAAAAAAATTCAAATAATAGTTATGTAACGAGCACAGACGTTCGTTACATTGTTTTTTTTTTATATATATTATTAAACAAGTTAAAATAAAAAGTTCGCATTTAAAAATTTTCTTTAAGAATTAAAAATTGAAATTAAATATCATCTTAAACTCTTATATATTGAATCGCACAGATAATGAAAAATTATTAAAATAAAACTTTATTAAAGAAAAAGTATTTTAAAACTAAATTTTAAAAAGATTTGGAGATGAAATTATATCTTTAAATTTATCTTTAAATATATTTTTGATTTGGAAAACAGGTTAATTAATCAGAAATGGAAATGATTGTTAATTAGTTAAATGTAAACCAGCCTTCGGCATTTAAATGTAAAAACACTGGTCAGATAAGAAAACAATAAAAACTGTTAGCAAATAAGAAGAAATCCCTATGGAATCGGACCGCAGCGAAAGAATCATCACTCCATGACGCAATGTTAATTCAATCCTTGATATTAATATAAAAAGGACAGGTTTTGGAAAGTTTGTAGTTAGTGACTGGAAATTGATTGATTATTGACGATGTAACAGCTAGGTGTTAGCGCTGGGGGGATTGAAAAAGACGCACAGCTTCAATCCCTTCAGTTCTGCTAAGAAAGAGAAAAAAATGGGCCATCGTTTATACAATGAGGACCAACTACACGCAAAACAAAATCTCCAAAGGATAAATAAATAAATCAACCGGATAATAATCTTCGGACGACGTGGGAATTCACGTTTAAACGGCCAGGAATATAATAGGATGAACTATTTCAATAACCGTAAGAACTTTAAAATTTATGAACAGTAAATTAAAAACTTTTCATATGTAAAATGATTTTAATATTATTCTATCTGACCAACAATATTTATTAATTGGTTATAATTTTATTTAATGTATTTAATTTGTAAAATCATTTCCATTTATTTATTTAATTTTGTTCTTTAAGTTGTTATGATTTCTGTTTTCCGTTAAATAAATTATAAAAAAAATGTTAAACTTGAGTCGGGCGTGAATGGCTGTATCGATTTGTAAAGATAATTAAGGGAGGGTAATCTTGGGTTGTTCATTTCGTGGTTGAATTGGTTCAATGGATTGGATATATTTATGTAATTAGTAGGTGTAAGCATGAGATCCGCTACGGGCAGGATTATAAAATACGCCACACACCCTCTGTTTGCCTATGGATGGGTTTGTAAGTCGGCAGAAGACCGCAGCCCATTCCTATGGAGTTTTTAGTTTATTGATCTACTTGCCCACAGATGTCACATTCCTGTGGGTGGAGAGTCAATGTCGTTTTTCTTTCTTCATATTGTTCAGATGTACATTCCTGACAATATAATTGTGTTGTCGTATCATGCTACATTGAATACATGAATGTATCAGATGGATTGGCGCCGGTTGATTGCGAAATGTGTTGCCTAGGGTTAAATAGGGATAGAATATTTTATTTTTAAATGCAAATCTATGTAGTCGATTCAGGCTCGATCCTAAATAAAACTATTAAATTTAAGTTGTTTATAGACGCTTGCATAGATTGGCTATCGGTTAAATATGTTTGCGTTTTCATATTTGATCGAAATATATAGACATTCGACAAATACTGATACCTTACGGTGAGTATCTAAAAGGTATTTATTCGGATGTCTTTTAAGTTATTGGTGACGATGCAGGTATCTTACGATGAATACTAGAGGGTTTCTTATATTTCCCTCTGCAATTGTCAGTAATCAATAACTTTGTATTTTGATCGTTTATGTTTACTTTGAAATGTTTTTGACCGTTGAAATCTATGTAACCGATCTATAGCAACATATTAAACAGGTTAATATAATCCCATCTGTGCGAACTTGATTAAAAATGTAAATTTATAATATAATAGTAACTCAATGTAAATTAAAGTAAAATCAAAGTTAAAAATAATGTTAAATGTTTAAATGTAAATCACTAAAATAATTTTAAACCTTATATATATGTGCATCAATAAATCTGTTTGTATGATAATTACTGGCAGTGGCTTACTTTATTCTTTTATATACTAGTAAATGATATTATTAAATCTCTGCTATTCCACTGAGCTAGTGACATGGGCTAACGACCGGAATCAAAATTTAAGAAAAAAAAAAATATATTTTTTTTTTTGACTCACGTATCTGCCTACTTTATAAATTTTTCTAGGTTCAAATGCCTAGATGGCGCCCCGTAGTGCAGATTACGTTAAGTCGTTTTCTCCGGATCGTTACAATGGCGCCCAACATGGGGCGATCTTTAATAAACCACAAATACCCTGAGCAAATTTTGTCAAAATGAAATAAATGTTTTATCTGCTTACATAAGTCGGATATTTTTAAATTTTATAAAAGCACTGCCAGGAAGAAATTGCGCATATATATTAAATAAAAGAAAGTATAAATAATTTTAAAACTAATTTTTGTAAATTAAAAAGAAAATCAAAAGGTTGCATTGGATATGTCTTTTTTTTGTTAATATATATTTATGCGTTAACGTGTATAGGCGCACAGCCACGGAAGTTTATGATCGAAATGTGGTACCTTACGATGAGTACCGTTGGGAATTTACGTCAGTGTAATCCTATTTATGCATTTCAATCAGTCATAAATAAGTTGGTGGTAGTTATAATTGTGCTGCAAATATACACGTATAAATCCATTATCTTGGAACATATTTATCTCAATGCAACCTTCCTAAATAAGTTAAATAATTTGTTTGTCATGCCGTAAATAAAAATCAAATGGATAAAATAAAATAGAATTCTCGGGGGGAGGGGTGTAAACGTAAATGGTCCTTAGGTAGGCGTTGGTCAACATTTTCTTTTTCTTTTTGTATAGAGTTTTTTGTAAAATTATTAACCGAATGTTTGTAAATTTTGTTAATACCGTAATTACTAACCCTAAGTAAAATATTTTTTTTTTTTTGATCATTTTTTTTTTAAGTAACTTTACTGATATGTAACGAGCACAGACGTTCGTTACATTGTTTTTTTTTTATATATATTATTAAACAAGTTAAAATAAAAAGTTCGCATTTAAAAATTTTCTTTAAGAATTAAAAATTGAAATTAAATATCATCTTAAACTCTTATATATTGAATCGCACAGATAATGAAAAATTATTAAAATAAAACTTTATTAAAGAAAAAGTATTTTAAAACTAAATTTTAAAAAGATTTGGAGATGAAATTATATCTTTAAATTTATCTTTAAATATATTTTTGATTTGGAAAACAGGTTAATTAATCAGAAATGGAAATGATTGTTAATTAGTTAAATGTAAACCAGCCTTCGGCATTTAAATGTAAAAACACTGGTCAGATAAGAAAACAATAAAAACTGTTAGCAAATAAGAAGAAATCCCTATGGAATCGGACCGCAGCGAAAGAATCATCACTCCATGACGCAATGTTAATTCAATCCTTGACATTAATATAAAAAGGACAGGTTTTGGAAAGTTTGTAGTTAGTGACTGGAAATTGATTGATTATTGACGATGTAACAGCTAGGTGTTAGCGCTGGGGGGATTGAAAAAGACGCACAGCTTCAATCCCTTCAGTTCTGCTAAGAAAGAGAAAAAAATGGGCCATCGTTTATACAATGAGGACCAACTACACGAAAAACAAAATCTCCAAAGGATAAATAAATAAATCAACCGGATAATAATCTTCGGACGACGTGGGAATTCACGTTTAAACGGCCAGGAATATAATAGGATGAACTATTTCAATAACCGTAAGAACTTTAAAATTTATGAACAGTAAATTAAAAACTTTTCATATTTAAAATGATTTTAATATTATTCTATCTGACCAACAATATTTATTAATTGGTTATAATTTTATTTAATGTATTTAATTTGTAAAATCATTTCCATTTATTTATTTAATTTTGTTCTTTAAGTTGTTATGATTTCTGTTTTCCGTTAAATAAATTATAAAAAAAATGTTAAACTTGAGTCGGGCGTGAATGGCTGTATCGATTTGTAAAGATAATTAAGGGAGGGTAATCTTGGGTTGTTCATTTCGTGGTTGAATTGGTTCAATGGATTGGATATATTTATGTAATTAGTAGGTGTAAGCATGAGATCCGCTACGGGCAGGATTATAGATATACGCCACACACCCTCTGTTTGCCTATGGATGGGTTTGTAAGTCGGCAGAAGACCGCAGCCCATTCCTATGGAGTTTTTAGTTTATTGATCTACTTGCCCACAGATGTCACATTCCTGTGGGTGGAGAGTCAATGTCGTTTTTCTTTCTTCATATTGTTCAGATGTACATTCCTGACAATATAATTGTGTTGTCGTATCATGCTACATTGAATACATGAATGTATCAGATGGATTGGCGCCGGTTGATTGCGAAATGTGTTGCCTAGGGTTAAATAGGGATAGAATATTTTATTTTTAAATGAAAATCTATGTAGTCGATTCAGGCTCGATCCTAAATAAAACTATTAAATTTAAGTTGTTTATAGACGCTTGCATAGATTGGCTATCGGTTAAATATGTTTGCGTTTTCATATTTGATCAAAATATATAGACATTCGACAAATACTGATACCTTACGGTGAGTATCTAAAAGGTATTTATTCGGATGTCTTTTAAGTTATTGGTGACGATGCAGGTATCTTACGATGAATACTAGAGGGTTTCTTATATTTCCCTCTGCAATTGTCAGTAATCAATAACTTTGTATTTTGATCGTTTATGTTTACTTTGAAATGTTTTTGACCGTTGAAATCTATGTAACCGATCTATAGCAACATATTAAACAGGTTAATATAATCCCATCTGTGCGAACTTGATTAAAAATGTAAATTTATAATATAATAGTAACTCAATGTAAATTAAAGTAAAATCAAAGTTAAAAATAATGTTAAATGTTTAAATGTAAATCACTAAAATAATTTTAAACCTTATATATATGTGCATCAATAAATCTGTTTGTATGATAATTACTGGCAGTGGCTTACTTTATTCTTTTATATACTAGTAAATGATATTATTAAATCTCTGCTATTCCACTGAGCTAGTGACATGGGCTAACGACCGGAATCAAAATTTAAGAAAAAAAAAAATATATTTTTTTTTTTGACTCACGTATCTGCCTACTTTATAAATTTTTCTAGGTTCAAATGCCTAGATGGCGCCCCGTAGTGCAGATTACGTTAAGTCGTTTTCTCCGGATCGTTACAGTTATAAAACTGCATAAATGGAAAACTATTAAATAATTACTTAAAAGTAAGTTAAAGTGAAAAGAAAAAAAAAATCTAAAAATAAGAGATTATATTTTAAAATAATGTAAAAGAAAATAATGTTAATTAGTTTCTATTCAAAAATTATGTTTAAATCTTAGTAGAATGGAAATGATTGTTCTATTAAAATGTAATAAATGTAAAGCAAACAGGTCCTTGGGGCATTTAAACGATCGAAAGTCAGATAAGAGACGAAAAATTAAAAGATTATGGTGTTCCCATTTTGGAGTAAACTGACCAACAAACACATAGCCCAGAAAGGAAAACCATCATGTCCAATAGGATTGGAGCAATGTCAGGAGCAATCGATCCGAAAATTTGGTGATAAGGGAGGCGTAATACTATAAAAAAAAAAAATTGATTATTGATGAGCTATTGATTGAGTGGTGGTGACCAGTCTAAAATAATTCGCAGTACGATGTAGGGGTCTCACAATAGATTTCGTTTCTCTTATTTGTGCCAACCGAGGTGGCTTCCCAAATGATGGTTCCTGAATGAATGGCAAGCAGCGTTTCGTCTCCAAGGAGAATATTATACAAAACGTGATAACTAGAATGGACTTCCATAACATGCTGCAATCTGGAGGATTCATCAAGACTTACTGGGAAGTATAAACTTTTATATGCAACATGAAATTTTAAATAGATATCATAAACAAACTTTCAATTCGTAACTTAAGCATAACTTTTAAATAAGCTCTTATCTGACGAGAAAATGAACTGTAAATTAATTATTAATATTTCTCTCTTATGTATAACGTTTGCTATCAATCATTTCCATTTCTGTTAACTAAATTATTAAATTTAAAGTTAAGTGTAGATGGCTGCATAGATTCATTAAGTTTAGATTAGATTATGTGGGGTTAATTTTGGACTATTTGTTTCGTAGTTGAATCTATGCTGGTGGAGGGATATATGGCATGTTATATCAATGTAATCTGAAGGGCGTTAGCATACAGGGCTTAGTACCCAAATGAATGCATGGCCCAAAAAAAAAAAGCCATCACGTTTTAATTTGTGATAGAGGTATTCTCTACACCATTTGATTTCTTACGCTCTATGAATAGGGACGTAAGACGGCAAGGACCACTCTCCCTCCATATGGAACATTTCGTTTTTTCAATATTTTTATATATGATTATTTTGCCAGACAGATGCATATTCATGTACTGGACGAGGATCACTTCTTTAATGATATCATGCAACAGATGCACATTCCAATCAGCATGATTTTATGTTAACATCTTCATGTTGCATTAGTTATGTCTGTATATCAGGAAGCTAGTGTTGGTTTAACTGCAAAATTTTAGCCTGAGGTTAAATAATTGGAAAATCTTTAACTGCGTATTCTATGTAGTCTATCTGTGCTTAACATTATAAAATATTAAACAGTATAAAAATTTCCATCTGTGCATATTAAGGTAAATGTGATTTAATTTTATCTAATAATGTTAATAATGATATTTATAAAGGGCATACTCGTTATCCTCAAATTTGATTTATATATGTTATGTGTGTAATAAATGTTTGTCTTATTAGTACTGGCAGAGACTTATTATTTTATCTTGATTAATAATACTTTGCAATATGTAATTAAAAATAAATTTGAAATGTTTTATAAAACTTATCTCCTCCATGAAGTAGTGCTTAGGGCTATCGGGCAATAAAAGTTAAATCTTACCCATACGTATCTGCTTATAAATGTTCTAGGTTCTAATAGCCTAATGGTGCCCTGGTATGGCAGATAGGTTTGAAAACACCCACTTGACTATCATAGTATATACCACAAAGTAGTTAACAAAATAAGTTTATTAGTGTTTATCCAATTGCATGCATGATTTTGATAAGGTAAACCAAATTACTGACCAATACTGGATGTTATAAGAAATATATATATATATAACGAAAACAAGGCAAAGTTTACTTTACCCATATTCCCCACCCATGTCATAGGCACATTAGATTAGACACAGTGAAAGATTTGTTTCTCGAATATGGTATTTATTCAATAAGTGAACTTATCTATACAGATTTATATTAAAAACATACATTGACTGTATGTTAGGATGTCTCATGCAAAGGCATGGCTCTGTGTAAATTTCATAACTGAAACAGCTATTTATTAATGAAACAACATGTCGTTTAGCTTTGACACTTGCATCACTATTACCTATTTCTAGTTTTAAAAGCTCCTTTCAGCTATCCACTCTATCTTAATCATTACTATTATTATTTTGAATATTATCCATATAAATTCATGAAAGTATTTTTCTGCAGATTGTATTGCTTTCTGCAAATATATCTTGTTGTCCGGGAAAGCTGTAATATTTGCTTAACTTGTAATTGAAGAATATTTCTGTATTATTTCTATGTAAATAAATGAAATATTCTAGGATTGACACAAAAGTTTGAGCAAGAAATAAGAGTTAAGCACTTCTCTATTATAGTATTAACCAACAGGGAGATAATATTTGTTAAGGGTAATTATAGTTATTTTACACCATATACATATATTCTTCTCAACTTAACTAATTTCCATAAATGATTCAAAAATAAAGCAACTATAGTTACCATTAACAACAATATATTTATAACGATAACAAATAGATGCTTCCACATAAATTGAAAAGTTTAAATATTACTTTTCCATATCTTTGCATTCCTTCTGACAGAGAAGGAACACTCAATAATAGCTGGAAACATATCTTAAAAATACTTTTTAAATTTATAATGCAGCTATTACATATTAAGATGTTAGAACATCTCATGCATAAATATATATTCAAAATATTTACCTGAATCTGAAGAGCTACAAATCCTTCCGTTGAATTAATCTGAACATTTAAGGGTTTTATCACTGGAAGATTATTTTGTAGTATAATGGCTCGGGGTATAAGAAAAAATACCAATAAACCAGAGGCTAGTAGGCAGATAGACACAGCTAATATAACATATAATGTTCTGAAGAAAAAAAAGACAAAGTTTAGAAAATACATGCATTATATTTAACTCATTTATATTGAATACTATAATAGAGTGTGCACATACATACAGACAAACCAAAAAAATGATGAAATAACATACGCATGGAGTTTTTAAAATAATGTGCCCCATATAAATAATATATGTATAACTAACAATCTGTTGTCAAAATATGTCTCATATAATACTTTTTTTTAAAAACTATAAAATTGCATTACCATCATCATTATTGTCAGATGATTCCTGGTGACAAATGAAAAACATTTCCCCTGGCTAATCAATCACCTACTTGACTGTTCATTAGTGTGCAATCCACCACCTCAATGTTGGTCTCTTTTCCTTTTTTCATGTCTTTACAAGCATTGTTCACTTTTCACATGATAAGATAATTTCATAGTATGCTCTAATTTTAATTGATCAATTATTCATTTGAATGCATTCCTTGCTAGATCTATTTCTGAATACTATAATTTAAAAAGCACTAATATTTTTGGTAGCATTATTTATTGTGACCAAATTGCACACATAGCCATAAGAAGTACTATAACTTGAATAATTATCTTGATTTTTAAATATAAATCACATCATCTAAAAAGTAAGTATAAGTCTGATGCAATCCTTTGTTAAAATTAATTTATTACAGAAGCAAAAAATATTGACTTCTATAAATAACTTCTTCCATCAATTTTAGAATCAGCCATTGATAATGTCAGAAGTTTTGCCTTTCTTATGTTTAAAAGCCTCACTCCCACATTCATATGCAATCACGATCATCATTGGTTTAACTTAACTCTCTTGTGACTAACTATAGCACTTGTTTGTTGGATTTGCATTCATTTGACATCAAAATTGGAACTAAGATATATACTGATTTACTAGTTTTAAAAAAAATCTGAAGATGTTAGTATCACATGGAGAATCTAATACAAATGAGCCAACAATGATGCTGATTGGTAGATTCTTCATTTCCAGGCTGAGAGTGCTTGCAAGAGCTTTTGATAATGTTATTTCTTTGTTTTATTTTGAAAAGACAAATTGGACATTTCCCATAGTTTATTTACATATTTATAATTACTTTTACAAAATATTTACTTTAGATCAAAGATATTCATGATTATATTTAGATTTTATTCAAAAATATTTATTTTTAAGAAGGTACATCAAAAGTGTATTAATGGTAAAAAAGAAAACTATGACTTGCTCAAAAAGGCTTTCACAAAAACTGTTATGACTTGCTCAAAAAGGCTTTCACACACACTGTTAAGTTATTTTTTTTTTAATATTTTTAAATAATCATAAGTGCAATTTCGAATTCTAAAACAAAATTTTATTGCTTTGGTTTAACAACAATTTGTTTGGATTTTAGAAATGAATTTCAAATAACAAATAATTTATTCATAAAATATTTTTACCAGCAATTATCCAATAAGAAAATAAACTATTGTTCTGATTACTTATTTCAGTTTATTATCTTTTTTTTCTATGTAACTGCAAAGTTAAAATATTATTTGTAAGAATGTTTTGGTTCGTAAACTTATTTTTCTAACAAATAACAAAATTTATTGAAGTACAATCTAGAACAAAGACTTAATCTTAAAAATAAAATATTAGAAATAAAATCCAAATAACCACTAAGGTCTATCAAAAAGGAGCTAAAAGGATATGCTAGTGAAAATATTAAAGGGTAATTCCATCTTTTCAATTTGTTCTTTAACCGTTTTCAAGCTTTTTTCCATTTTAGCTAACAAGTACTGCAAAGTATTATTGAAATCAAAGTTGTCAAAAAGATATTTAGTATAAAATATCCTAGTTGTTAATAGTCTTATAAACATTTTGTTTGTGGATATTTTCCTATTCGTTAAAGCAATACCAATTTTTACATAAAAAGTAGTCAGAGTTAATTTTTTTTACAGTAAAAATGTACCTTAGATACTGACAAAGATAATAAAAAACTTTAAGAAATTATTTGGAATTTACAATCCAGATGTCATTCTATACATTATCACGTTACCATTTTGTAACATTATCAATCAGCTATAGATTACGGCCAGTTTAATACAATTGGCTGCTCTTCTCAACATCATTCCAGCAACAACTTTTATCTCATCCACATATCTCTCATGTATCCTGTGATTTGGCCCAGCTGGTAGAACAAACAATTTGAGATCAGGTCTTTATGATCAATTCTGGCAATTTTTTTTATGTGGTTATTTTCAATCTCTTGGGGGCCAGTTTAAGATTTGGGTTGTTCATCTATTATTATTTATATTGGCAACTTATCCATCTCGGCTCCATTCTGGCCTTTTAATTCTTTTAATAATGTCAGTGATAGCTATTTGTTTTCTCACTAGCTATTTCACTTTTGAACCAATCTTGCTAATCTAAATCTTCATACATCATTATGTGACCTGATCATCTGTGTATTAATTTCCTTTTAAGTGTCCAAATGTGCAACATTAAAACAGTTATTACAAATTCTTTCTAAGCATGTAAGCATTCCATCCAATTTAAATCTGCAATCAACTTCATCCATTGAACTTCCATTTGCATTAATAATCTGACCAAGGTATTTATAGTTGTTAACTTCTTTCAATTTATGATATTTAATTTCTTCTGAGAAAATTCACTGACCTTTATTTTAGGATTTTTAGCATTAATCTATCTTTAGTCTTACTTTTTAGCCTAAATCTAATGACTCATAATATGTCCTCCAACTGCAAAGTACTGTTTACAAAACAAAAGCATCATTGATAAAATCGACACAAGTTAAGCAATTTCCATTTATTTCTATTCCTTTCATTTCCCATTTTATTTCTTAAAAAATACTTCTCATAAATCTGCTGTAAACATTACTGGAAAAATAGAATCAATTGTTACACACCTATACCAATGTTAATTTTCTTAGTATTAAACTATCAAACACCACATCCATTGATTACTCTGGCTTGCACTGAGTGGTGCTACTGTATGGAGTTTTGCCTCTGAGAATTTTCTTAGTGCTGATATAAAGTGTAATTAGTGTCATTGCATTTTGATAAAAATTTTACAGAATTTAACAGTATCTTGGCTGTGTGTTTAACTGTAACAAAATATTAATCATATAATAGAAATGCTTATAGAATCAAATGCACATTCGTATTCTACATTTCCAATACAAAAATGTATTGAATATACTCACCGGTCCTGTCTGTAACTTTTGTTCAATATTTGGATGTCTGCAACTGTGCTCATATTCAATTAGTTTAAGTCTGATACTCTCTAAAAATGAATTGTAATGGTGTTAATAAACAATTTATACAGACTGCTAAAAAACCATTGGGTCTAGTAATGCCTAATGTCTTCTTTCTTATCTGTCTTAAATATAGTTATCGCTACTGCACTCTTCCAACTATTTGGTATATCTCTACCATTTAAACATTTGGTACAGTGCATAATTTTGCCAACCTTTTCTTTATTCTTTTTTTTTTTTTTAGCTATTTACAATAATTATTTTCCAATTTTTAAAGACTCAATTACATATCATATCTTCAATTAAAATATTTAGGATTTCAATACCTCTTTATAATTTTAGGGGGCTACTTGGAGGTTTATTAAGTGCTGAATATCATTGTATTAATACTTTTGTGTCAATAAGTTTTTCAGAATTACATACACAACTCTTCCAATTTGTTTAGGTGTTGACTGTGTTAATGTATTTCGTTTATATATATATATATAATAAAAATAATGAATTATAATGATGATAATATATTTATAAAAGTATACCAAATTACAGAAGAAGTATTAAAATATTTATTAAAAAATCGATTGAAGTTGATTACAATGTTAAACAAATTTACTGCACTTTATGTCAATTTAAAAAGAATTATAATACTTTAAAAGAACTGAAAGTTAATAATACGAAATGGATTTCTATTCCATATTTGTCAAATGCTCAAGCTAAATTTTTTAAAAATATATATAACGATTTAGTTAACATTTCATTTATATGCTCCACATAATGTTAATAGATTGGTAAATAATTGAAAATTATATAACTTTCAAGCAAAAAAGTAATATTATTTATTTATAAGTGCACGGCTTCATACATAGATAAATCGAAATGTAATCTTGAGAAAAGATTCAAAAAGCATCAATTATTACCTAAAGTTATAAAAATAAGAATAATAATGATTTAATAATAACTTCCGTTTTCTTTGATCACAAAATAACATATGAGTTACCTTCAATTTTGATCTTGAAAATATTACGATTCTTCATGAGGAGTGAAATCATAATAAATTAAAAAGATCACTTTTATAAATAGAAATAGGACAACTGTAATTAATTGACAATTTGCTAACATTAAAATTTGGGAATGATTTTATGATGTTTATCTCTTCTACATTTGAATTTAAATGTTTTTCAGTTGAAGAAGGTTAAGAAATTAACCGAAAGCACTTCTGTGGTTTGTTAATAGTTTTATAAATATATTCCTCACCATTATAATTCATTGTTTTTATTACGTTTATTCTATAATGGACATTTTATTTTATTTACATAAATACATCGATTGCTCTCTGGATATTGTTTTGGATAACTATATAAAAATAAGAATATAATAGGAAACTTCATTTTCTTACTGTAAACAGTTATTGAATGTGGCAATTAGAGAATAGTTCAAATATTAATTTAATAGATTTGGTAATTATAACATGATTATGTATGAATGGATTTAAGAAGAGATTACTTATAATAAAAACTGGTGTTGAAGATACAAGAAATTTTTCAACTTTCATTATATAACAATTTTCATTTTGATAATATAGGAGGACATAAACCTATTTCTATAAATACAAATTTATATAAACAATTCTCAACAAATACAAAAAAATTTAATGAAGTGTTTTTAATATTCTGCGCTTTGGCTAATGTGGATGTAAAATGAAAAAATTGACTAATATAATTTAATATAAGAAAACAATCACATAAATGGATCAATTATATAAGTGGAAGAATTGCATGTATTTCTATTTTGTCTCTGGAAAATGTCTCCAACAAAAAGGAGAAGAAAAATCTATTTATATATTTGTAAAAATCTGATAAGAAGTACAAAATATTTGTACAAGAATTCAAGTTGCTTAGGATATCATATTA
Source organism: Epiperipatus broadwayi (assembly GCA_028023455.1). NCBI lineage: Eukaryota > Metazoa > Onychophora > Udeonychophora > Euonychophora > Peripatidae > Epiperipatus > Epiperipatus broadwayi. Next base: position 1,308,095 of record JAQFVV010006247.1, read on the forward strand.
TTTTACAGCTTTATGCTTTCAATATATTTAACATATGTTCATTTACACTAGATGCCTGAATGCAATCGCTGAATATGACTTATCTTCAACTATGGAATACAATATAGATTCATGAATATTTTAAGTGCCGTGTCTTATTATAATTACAGAAATTATAATTATTTAAATTTTAAAAAATATACAATATACATGCTTACATAAACACAATGTATACAAAGACACACAATTGCCTTTTAAGATGACAGAATTATCACACTAAATCAGCCGTACTCAAATCATAGTCCACAGCCCGAATATGGATCACTGAGCTTTCGTGTGTGGCCCTAAACACATACCCATCAGTGTAAGTTTTTAAAATCTTGAGATACGCAGCATCTACCTGTATCTCACTTTAATCAAAAATAATATTCATGATATGTTTGTTTATGTTGTGAAATTACATCGATATATGAGTTTTGTTTCGTATAATTTCAAATGTCAATTATGGCAGCAAAACTTGTGAATGTTTTGAAACATATTGTTTTACGTCAAACTATAATTTAATTACTCATAATGGTAGGAATATTTTCAAAATACAAATGAAAATCCTCTGACAAAAATGGAGTATTTCAAGATAATTGGAAAAAAAAAAAATTTTCTTCCACAAAATAAATACAGTTGGCAACTTGTTTGATTTGTCATAAAAGTCTTTATACATTGCATATCATTATACCATAAAGCACAAATCATTTAAGAACCTTTTCAAGATATGAAAATGAACAGTTAGTGATATTCTTTTCCACATTTCAGTGTGATGGCTAAGCAGAGAAAAAAATTCTGAATTGGTATTTTCCTTTGCGGCGAGAAATTACTCTATTTTTACAATAAAACAATAAAGTTTTTAAAGAACATGAAATGTGTATGGTAGTGTATTTTAGTCTCTGTGTGACAAAACAGAAAAACTGGGTGAGCTCAATCGTATATAGGCTAAAATTAAAATAATTTTACATATGGTGAATAAAGAATTTGCTTTTGAAAAGTGCAGTGTACATACACAATTTATATGTGCCCACATTTACGTGGTAAAAAGAGATATGGAAAAGGACGTTGTGAGAAACTAAGAATCTATTACAAGGAAGTACAAAACCAAGTACACCTGGGTCTCGTTTTACGTGATAGATAGGTTCCTCAGAAAACGTGCAAACGAAATCGCGCAAAAATAGACGTAAAAGCAAAGCACCAACATAAAATTACTTTAAAATTCACGCAAAAAAAAAAAAATAAGGAAATAAAATATGACTAATAAAAAATTTCAAATTTGGAAAAAATTGATACAAGACAAACTTTTTTTAACTATAATATTTAATTTTATTCAAAATAATATATTTTTATGCATAATTTAAAGTACAATAATTTACATTTTTTATACACGTTTTAATTATTATAGCTATATGCCAAAAAACACGTTCCTTTGCAAACAACTAGTGCCAACTTCACACTCATGTTGTTTCAATGGTTTTCTGGTGACAACGTAATTAGTAATTAATCTTTGAGACGATGATTTTATTAATTGTTTATGAAGCTCACGATATCCAGACATACAACCATTTAGCTCTTGTTGGAATTTAAGAGCACATTAATGATTAGTGTCATTAATAAGAAAATAATAATTGATTACGTTCTTTTTTAAAAAGCAAAAACAGAATGTGATTTAAAATGCAAAATTAACACGCACAATGTTTGAACAAATTTACATTATAATCTTGTAAAATTTAATATGTGTATACATAAAATGTGGAAATCATGATTTTAATTTCATTATTGCATAAAATCTTACTATTATAAAGCACTGAAAATTTTGAAATTACTAAGATGAAAGTCGAATTCCAATAATGTGCTATTACTTTCAATATAACGTAAGTGCGCGAAATTTATTATTTAAAGTAATAGCGCATTATTGGAAATCGACTTCCGGTGAAACACGAATCGCGTAACTTCAAAATCGTGTTAAATAAGTCCGCATAAAAAGAGACTCAGGTGTACTCCATAATTTTCCAACTGTTATGTCCAAGTTCAAAACACCTATATATATAGTCAAATAAACAGTCATAGATCACATGACCCCATTCTATTAAGCTTGTAAGATATAAACAATGAGCATTGATAATTGCTCAACAAGCTTTGTGATAAATGCTTAGCCAGAGAAAGCATTTAAAATATCTCTGTCAGCAACCCCCCTCTTCCCCGTCTGAAGCTATGCTAGCGCTTCTCTGAGGAGTGCCAAAGCATGAAACCATTGGAAAGAGGTTGGGGGGGGGGGTTCCTGAGAAATATTTATACAAAAGTATACCCAAATGCTGCCCATCGTAGCATCAAGCTATCTTTGCAAATCATCCTATTCTAAAGCGAAATATGCAAAGAATGTATTAAGAGTAGCACTTAACAATTATAAATAATCAAAAGTTTGTCTCGACATCAAAAAGAGCACAATATTTTTAATAAATATTGTGAAGCATAGTGTACTAAGTTATGGCCTGCGTAATGTAGAAAACATATGTATGTGGTCTGGGGTAAAAAAGAGAGTATGGCTGCATTAAATGTAACTATTTTATTGAATAAATTCATTTAAGTTTTCAAAATATTTCAGAATTCCAAGTTGCACAAAGTGACAGATAACGTTTTGATCCAGAAACTATCCAGTTCTTAATTCTGTTATCCTAGTATGATGCTACAATTAAGCAATTACTTCAAACATTTTTAACAAGCAACTATAGAGCAACAATGGAGCAAAAGATTCCTGGGCTGACTGTCAGTGGAGTAATAAAAACATTATTTTACAAAAATAAAATAAAATCTATAAATATATGTCTTATTGAATCTGAAATACTTTCTAAGAAATGCACAACATAATGCAATGCTTACGTTCTTTGAGGTTTGAGACGTTTGTCACTGAAAGGAATCAAAGCAACGAGCTGTTCCTCCAAATCTACAAAAAAAAAAAAAAACAACAACACTGTATTCTTTTTTCAATATTTAATTCCCTAGAGATTTATTTGAATTCTAAATAAAGTTAAATATTCACCCAAATAAATAACAGTAATTGTCAAGAAGAGTCGTAGCATTTACCCCTAAAAAAATATTTGTTAGAAAGCAATTGCCATTACACATCAACAAGATTCAATAAAATCATAGAAATGTCTATAATATCTTATTAATATAGCATAGTTATTATTTAAACCAAAACATATTTGTATTTTATTGACTTGAAATGAAATATAACATTTGAATAGTATTTAAAGAAATATTGTCATTTGTCATATAGAAAAAGCATTATAATTCTTTACAATAGGTCTTTAAATGACATCAATGCCTTCACTTATTATTCAAAAATAATCCCCTCGATTTATTAAACTAGTCATATGAGACCATAGAATAAACGTAACATTATCTTATATTTGTCAAATCAATATACAAATTGGATAATTATTATTTTAGAAAGTGGCAATTTTTGTCAAGAAACAAGATTTGGGTGCATATTCAGCTACTGCAGCATAATTATTCAGAGTAATGACTAGACCAGCGATATATCATAACATGTCTGCCACATCATGAGTTACACTATCACATTTTTACAAATAGGAAGTCAATACTCGAGCTTCTTTAAGTGACCTCAACATAAATCTTTTTATAAGTTGAAAAGTGTAAATGATAATTCATTTGATATTATAACACAGTTATGTTTAAGCTTGTTATGGAGTTGGTTCCACAATATGGAAATTGTATCAAAAATCAACAGTTTAGAAAGATATCTTAGCCATAAAATTAGTGATCTGGAAGTACAAGCTTGTTTGGATAAATACTGGAATATTCTGAATTGTTCTAACTTCTGAGATACTTTGTTGAATTGAGATTTTTTTTTCATTATGTCTTCCAAACTTTCTCAGGATGCATTGATTTCTGATTCTTGATCCTAACAAATTTTGTTATCCTATCTTTACAAAATGCATTCACCTCACTTGAGACTTAATGCAAAAGGCTAAAGTCTTGTTGTAGAAAAACTTATTCCAAAAAAGTAATTGTTCTGGGTTTTAGAAGATTAAATTTGGAATTTTGTTAAAAGCCAGTATAGAAATGCTTGATCAGTAAAGCATGTTAAGAAGGTGATAAACCAATTTATTATAGAAAGACTTATTCATCCATAGAGCATGATGTTAAGAAAGTAGATAACAAATTATTCTATCATCTCTATTTTTTACAGTCACATATACTACAATGATAATCTTATTACATAAACAAAAAAAAATTGAACTATTTGAGCTATTGGTGAAAATGAATGTCTCAGAAACTAAATACTCTTTTTTTTCTCCATGTGTCATAGCATCGGCCGGGACGCGAACCCACAACCATCTGCAACCAACTACTTGCTTGCATGGCAGCTGCGATACCTCTCGGCTAAGTGAGAAAAGTGAAGGAAAAAAAATCTTGCATTGGTCAAGTGAATGAGACCATTGTGTTCAGGTGCTCCAATGTCTGATTTATGAGTGATGGATAAAACAAAAATGTTTGTTATATATTTGTAATGAGCTGTACTGTTTGAGGCTTGATGGTAAAATAAGGCATTTTATGGTCAAGACAGAATGGAGAGTAAAACATCAAAATCGGGGCAGGAGAACACTATGTCTAAATTTAATGATCTTTAGTTTCAAACTTCTCCATTTCTGCTTGCTGAAATCTGTTGTTTTTTAAAAAAAATTTTTGATTTTCAATAAACAGAGAAAATCACATTATATGTGCCTACACATAGATAGGTTACGTCATGCTGCAAAAACTTAATCTTTGAAGTATAATTTTCAAAATGGCAGAACGATTTGTAGTTACACGGATTTTTTAATAAAAGTTCTATTTTAAAATAAATATATATATAAAAGCACAGAGAAATCACTATAATGATTTTAAAATGACCTGAAAAATACTTTGAAATATAAGCAATATTAATAATTATATTTTTATATTACATGGAAATGAATTGTTTGAATAAATTATTTCAAATTTATTCTTCAAAACATAAAACTTTTAAATATAAAAATAAAATTTAAGTTTATCATTACAATACTAATAATTACATTTTTTAAATAACAGTTTTCAAAAAAAAAAGAAAAGATTAATACATTTACACCATATATGTTTTTGTATGCAATATATATTTATATATGAATGTAAATAAATTGGCCAAATTCAATTAGTAAAATATATTTCTTAACTGAACAAATTAATGCATAATCTACTTTTTACAATAGTGACAAACTGTATACAGTACTGCCACCCAGTGCAAGCCACAGTAAACAATGGATGCAAGAAGGTTTATGCATAAAATTCTTATCTAGTGCCTCCTCATCTATTATCCTGACTAGCTTCTAGCTTGTGGCTATCATCAGTGAGGAGCCTTGGATCTGAGAGTACTGCACCCAGATCTTAGGATCTAATCCAACCCTCGAGCACGCCACCTTTTGATAGTTTGTGAAATGGTGATCATGTGATATTTAGTGGTTCTAAAACTTGAATTTCATGAAATAATAACATATTTTGATTTTTACAAAAAAAAAATTGTTAATAATAATGGGTTAGTACTTTTATACGTCATTTTATTAAAATTTTATGTAGAATAATTGACAATTAATTTTAAAAAACTTGTTTTAAAAGTTTTTTTTTTTATTAAAATATTTATTTGAACAATTGAGACTATTATTTATAAAAGACTAAATATTTACAGAATCATGAAAGACGATTTTAGGAAGATCTTGCAGTAGACACTAGACACCACTAGCGCGATGGACACTTATCTACCCACCAGTGCTACTCTGGCCCAAGTTTCATGATAAAGCCAGTCCAGAGCTAGCAAATGATCTCTGTCATGAGTATGTTTCAGAATATCAATGAAGGTTTGGTAGGCACTATGATGAGCATGACCAAAGATGAATTTTATGAAAATTATTCTCTTAGCTCCGTTGTTTTTTCTCACATATTAGCTTTAGGCTACATATAATATTTCTATTATATAACAATGCTATTGTGAAAGTTACATCTTCAGTCAAATGCATAAAAAGTTATGTATCAGTAGTATACAGATGCCAAGAAGCTAAACACTGACTGAAAACTGAAACATATCTGAAAATCATGTAAATCAAATTGATAAAACCTTGGCATATGGTGATGTCAGACTTCAATTTTAATAATAAAAAAACTGTCCCAGAGCATAATGTCATGAATTATTCATGTATAAACTCTTAGGGATACTGAAAAAGAATTAACAAATGTGCCCTAGATATAATCCAGAGATATAACTATTTCTTTTAACAATATTAAAAATCCATTTGAAGTTATGATGCGATTGGTAGTTAAGCAAACAAATTATGAATGGAAGCGAAAATAAGAATTAAAGAGCAATCACAGTGAGTTTAGTTGGACTCATCATATTTTTTGTAAAACACTGAAAGTCTTCTTAATTTATGAGGAAATCAAAGTTATGGTTTTTATTTTATGAAATAATGAGTTTTTAATTGAAATGAAAATTACATTTTTCCAATGTTCATTTCAATTAAAAACTCATTATTTCATAAAATAAAAACCATCACTTTAATTTCCTCATAAATTAAGAAGATTTTCAGTGTTTTACAAAAGATATTATGAGACCAACTAAACTCATTGCGATATAGAAAAATTGAAGACTCCTATTACACACTGCTAGGAGATGAAGACATTTGATCACAATCTTTAATAGAATAATGAAGCAGACGATCTGATTCTCAGATCGTGCTTCACAGCCCACTTACAGTCTCCTACCACCAAACCATGTTTAAACCATCCTTAGGCACGTATACATATTTACTAACATATATTTTTCCTTTGCTTAACCATTTAAACATAACTGATGTAGATATTTATATATCTTAATGCAAAACAATTTAATAAATAAAGATTTAATGCTACTTTAATGTGCATGCATGCGTAATGGATATATCTATATTTCTAGTGTGGGGAGATTGATAATAAATCGTATTAATAGTTATATTATTCATGTATCTTAAAAGTCATATATGAAATGTATTATTTTTATATTTAATTTTAGTGGTCAGAAAGTGATGCAAGAAGTTTCTCGAACACAACTAAAAACAATTACCCAGAAAAGCTCATTAGTTAAAATTAAAAGGTTATGATTTGCAATAGTAAAGTAAAATCCATTAGTGGAAATTTTATCCACGCCAACTTATTTTAAAATCATAAGACTTATTTTAAAACAATCATTCGAGAGACTTGTAACAGGATTGCATTGTTTCAAAAGACTTACAAAATAAAAGATATCCGGTCAGCAGATTTCAGCTTTGCTAAAGTGTTCAAATTGCCTCAAGTCCAGCAGTTAAATGCTATATTACATCATCAAAAAAAGGAGTATAAATACTGCTGGATTTGAATCCAAAAAGGAGGAGACAACCATAAATTAATGATGGTCAACATAATCCACGCTAGTTTAAATCATCCAATGTGCAGTGAGTAGGGGAAACATCACCTTCCCCTCTGTTCCAACATGTTCATTCCCATAAGAAAAGCTCCGGATCCCGTGCCTATGAACTTTCAAATGTCTATCAATTAAATCATTAAAAATGCTACCTGTGATGCCTTATTCCAAACCTACATCTAGTGTATTAACACCGATGAACACTCCAAATATCAAGGACCGCTACTATTTATGAAAGGTAAAAGAACTTTAGCCGCTCTATGATTCTATTAAGTTCAGCCTTCTATAACAACAATAATCCTGACGCTCTATTCTAATATCTTATGTAATTTTACCTAGTTACAACTCTATATAACTTAACCTATTCTATCATTGAGCTTCTATTCAATATGTTTTCTTTTTTATTATTTCCATGCGGCAATCATATTTTATTTCATTATTATATTATGTATTTTTGTGTTTTAAAATGCCAGTAATATTTCAAACTCGCTAGCATGTAATTCCTTTCTAACTTCCCTATCCATCACTTACAGGGTAATTAAAAACTTATTTTAATTAAAAACAAGTCCTATTCGACTTATGCAGGTGCTCACGAGTTTGGAAAAGAAAGTCATTATCTTATAAATTGTTGTAGGAAAACAGATCAACATCTGTTTTTCTAAAAATGTTTTTTTTTTTATCTTTTTAAAATGCGCTAATCCCAACCGTAAATGTATTTCATGTGTGTAAAATCTAATTATTTCCACCACCCCATTTGTTTTCATATAAACATATTTATTTCTAATAATAGCATTCTTTTAACCGAAATTTATATTTATTAAATGGTGTGGGAAGTAATAAATAATTTTAAGTAAAGGGAAGGGGGAATCTTTATGTCTTAAAATTTATATAATTTAATTAATTTAAATCATCCATGCCTGTTTAGCGATTAGATCATGCCATTATGCAAGGTATTCTATAATTTATGGGCATTAAGTAATTAAAATATAGTCTTTAAAGCTATATATTTTGTTATCCCAAATGTTGCATGCATATAGGCACACTCGTTTTATATTATATATTCGTGCTTCTCTTATCTGGAGGAATCGCAAAGTCGAACCCCATTATCCTTCTCAAAGTCCAAGAACCAGGCTTTAACCCCTCTGGGGACTTATTTGGTTGTATGTGTGTGCTTTATATGGGGATCACTCTGGAAAAACCAGCCCAATAATTGCATAGCCGACCGCTCTTCGTTCCTGAACCGATTCTGCTAACATTGCAGACTTATATCGGTCTATTTCTCAAAATGAATTCTCTGAAGCACATGCTAGGATCCGTGACTGGATCACACAAATACGCCGTCATGCACACATCACCTTCTGTTGTATTTCTAATAAACCCATGAACATCCATAAGCCGTAATGTTGTGATTTTTGCTAAACAAATCTATGTCCACTATTTAAATTGTGCATCCTTGCATCGACATTATTATTAATATAGTCATTAGCTATCCCAGGACATGTCTGTCACTTTATAAATTGAGTATTAATCACTACATTTTGAACAAATGTAATGCTTCGTTATAAAATAAATTATCTTTCAAATCGGTTAATGCTATTTTGTTCCTTCTGGGGGTGTAGTGGCACTTCAATATTATATTTCTTAATAGCGCTAAATCTTATGTTCATCGTTATAGTACATATTATTGGCATAGCCGCAACTATAAATAAAGTAATCTATGAAATTTGATTCTTAATTTATCAACCAAACGTAATATTATTTCTCTATGACCCACTGTTATGTAATATTTATGAGGCCAATGATCAATCAATGATGACATGCATTTACTTATGTTTTGTTAAAATAATAAATCTTAAATATATATATTATAACATTTCCGAATCATTGTGTTTTCTTTTATTTAAATTAATATTTTAATTAATAAGTTATGCTCCTACTGACTAGATGATCTCTGCTAATATATAATTAATATGATAGGCCACGATCTTTAATTGCTTCTAAATTGTGTTTCATGCTAAATATCCCACCATTAAACTTAAATTAGTCTTTTTGTGTCTCCGATGTGCGATGCCAGCGGAGAGAGATGAAAGATCGATATCATCGGGATTGTTGCTCATAAGTTGGTAGATCTGAAAAATAGGCAAATAGGGCAGAATTCATGAGTGTTCCTGACTTATGTATCTTGTGCATGATTGGATTCGAGGTACTTTTGCATAGATGCTAGATCTTATTATATGAACATACAAAACCAACCGGTACAATAAAGACTATTTAGAAGAACCAGAAGTTGAGATCTATAGATCTCACTACTTTATAGAAGAAACAAAAACAACTTACTCTAATGATTCCCAAAATTGAGACGGCTAGACTTCATAGTTCTGCTTAATAAATATCACCAATATCATTTCTACAAGTTCAAAATCTTAAAACAGCTTATGACTATCTCTGCTTATATATGATTATATGTTGCAAGTAGCAATTCTCATCTATTACTCCAAAACAATTATAATCTTAATTGATAAATTCTAAATGATAGTATATCCACATCTAATATTTCAGGTCTTCAGACTAGTTACTGGCTTATGGTTTTCATGAGTATAAAATTGGGATAAGAAGCGTGTTAGATTCATGAAGACCAGGTGCATTGGTTTATACTTCTAATACTGACAAAGATTAAGACCAGAAGGATAACAATAGATGCAGATATAATCACATTGCATTTTAAAACTTGCAATAGTTGACTCTGGATTAAAGAGAAATGTTCCTAATAGTGAGTTGACACTTCCAAGGCACACTCTAAAGAATGAATAAAAATTATCACTTAGAAGACCTCAGGAATTGACATGTTGCTGCTTTTCAAAATAAGCAAACCATCATTTATATGCTTTCATAAGCTACAGCCTTACAACTTTTGCTTTATATCCCTCTTTAAATATGAGTCATGAATAAAAACCCGAATATACAATTTGATAGACACACACAAACATTAACGTTAAGTAACGAAGAATAGATAAATGGAAAAAGAAAATACTCTGAAATGGATTAATAAACGCATATATTATAGAGCTATTATATATATATTTACTAATTTACATTTTAAAATGCATTAGTAATAAAACTCTTATAGAAAATCTTTATTTTCATTTTCCAATAAACCAATCTCCTATTATAAAATTTTCTTACGTAATGATGCAGACAAAAGTGATTTACATTATCAGAGATTTTAGGAATTTTAGAAATCAATAACAATAGACTTCCTTCCCTAGTGATTTCATTATGTAAACTTATGACATTTAATTTTTTTTCTCTTTCACCAAACAATAAAGTAAATAATAAATAGCATTTCCCCGCTTGTGTGTCTTTTTAGTTGTTTTTTTGTAACTAAACGATTATAACAATACTGAAATAAAGACAAATTTCTATGTAATGGGGAATATACCATGCTTCTTTCAAAGCACTTTTAGTTCTATGCACTCGATTATATTCTCATGGCTAATATAATACTATTGATTATAACAAGGTCTTTAATTCAAATGACCAGGATCAATTAGAATAATAGGTGTACCAAAGCAATTTACCGTTTTTATAAACACAATAACTTGATTCGTTGGTGGTCGAGAGGTCAGCGCGACTGCCTTGCACTTGCAGGCAGTTGCCCGGGTTGTGGGTTCGCGTCCCGGCCAATGCTATGACACTTAAAAAAAAAACCTCTCTGCTTTAGCACCACTTATAGTAAGCTTAAGCAATCAGTAATCATCAAATGATAGTTCATTTAAATCCCCAGACCCGTTCTGGTGTTTGCTTTTATCAAAGAGGATTTGGGAGTGAAAGCTGAAATCAATGTGGTCATGCAAATGGAATCAATTTGTAATTCCTTACTTTGAAGCTAAAACCCAAAATTTTTAAAAAAAGCTAAGATTCAGATGTATATAATTACACAAACAGCCTGCCTTGGATTAAAAATCTTAGATGTATTTTGAATCTTAAGCTTTTAACTTGATCACAAACAAAGTATTAATATAGATGCTTAACTGCATAAGTTCCAATTTCAAAAGTCAACAGTAAAAGGGGACTCTATTTAAATGAAATCATCTGGTAATCATTGGTTACTCAAGTTTACTACAGATGGCACTGGAGTAGTCAATTGCTGTTGTTTATTATTCTTGTGAGAAATTTGTATAAAATTAGAAGCTATAGTTAAAATAGTCCATGATAAATAAATAACTGGATGAATAATTACTCAGAATCAGGTTACATTCATATAACTGAAGTGAAATCACAAAGGACTTAGTCTATGATGAATCAGATTGGCTTTATATTCATAAACAAACAAGACTTGAGCTACATTGTATTCTATTTAAATATTGATAGTAATGACGGAGCCAGATTAAATCCAGAACGTCAATGATACCATCATTATAGCTATAAAAAAAAAAACCCTAAAGACCATACAATTATATGCAAAAAGAAAATATAATTTTAAAAAAAGATAGCAGGGAACCAAATAGAAGTCAGTGATAGTTTCACCACCTTACATCATCAATAAATGAAATATTCAATAATTAAGATATATATTGGCAACTGATAGTGGGAAGAATGCAATAAAACACAAGTATCTTCAGATATAGAAATATATTTTAAAAAATGAAGATGAAACTCAATTTATGGATTAATGGTGACTCTCTTTAAATGTAGAAGACAGACGGAAGAAAAAAAACTATAGAAAATAAAATTCATGTGTTAGAACATTATTGCTGCTAGATGCTTTAAAACACCATGCACAGTCAGAAGAACAAACAAATGGATATTTAACAGACTAGAACAGAAATTTCTCTTGAAGCACAATGACCAGTTTGAAACTGGTCAAATTGTGAAGGGATCTAATTTAATAGAAATATATATATATATATATGTAGTGCTTGTAAAAGTTATAGTGAATAAAAAAATGACAACCAACAATGAGATGAATAGACTATCATCACAATAATGAATCTGCCATTAAGATTCTTGACAAACAGATAACAGGCCATTGTTATGTGGTACCTGATATTGAAATTAAGCACTACTGATTAGATATGAAAACATAAGCAACCTTCAATCAAATAATATTTGCATTATTGCACAATGAATCATTGACGTTTCAAAAAAATCTTACTTTAATATCAGAAAATGCAATTCACTAAAAGACTGTTAACCATATATAAGGTGGTTCAGTCATTAGACTAATAAAATATTTTGGTTTGAATTCTGATTGAAATAAGATTTAAAAAAGTAAAATATCTTATTTAGCAATTCATTGTAATAAACTATCATTTTAGTTTAAAAATAATTTGCCTAATCCAATATACAACTGCTTATGCCAAAAATCAGGTTAACATAGGCTCTTTCTTACATAAATTGATTAAACGAAATACTTCTAGAACTTACTGAGATATTTATTTCTTGTAATAATTTTCTCAATGAAGTACATGACTCTTTTTTAACTAGATGACTTTGTACTGGTGTAACTATTGATTATAAACAGTCTTTTTTTTTTTTTTTTTGGTATATTTAAAAAATTTAACAGATCTATAATTGGCTGGGGATATGCCAATATATTCTTCTGCTGTATTTGTCCACACAAGAAACAAAGTTAGCATGGATGGTTATGAATTGAAGAATGTGATCCAGTTTAAATGCCTCGGTAGCATTTTATGTTCTAAAAAGGTAGGTTTAAGTGCTGAAGAGTAACATGGGTTCCAATACCCTACTACTGCATTTAGAAAGTTATAAGATAAGGTATTCATCATGATAGCATAAGTATTTTAAATGAATACATTACAATATAGGACATTATGTCCAATTTATTAAGTGAATGTGAAACACAGACTACCTGGAAAAATTTCATTTATGGATGCTCTAATAGTATTCTAAAAATAGGAACAGCAATATTATTATCAATCAGTATGTTCATTTTCAAGCAAGTGATACTATTGAATCTACTACCACATAGCAAACTGCATTTATGTTATGAAAATTTATCTCAAAAGCACTTTAAAGTAAAATATTGATCACTTTTATTAAGAGGAACGTGCCAAAAGATAAAATATAATAAGGATCTACAAGTTGAAATGGCATTGAAGTCTTTCAGAAAGTAAATCCATTGCAAAACTAAAGTATCACATGAACATCACATGATCACCATCTCTATACTAGCACATAATTGTTGTGCAGTGCTCTCAGATCCAGGGCTCTTCACTGATGATGGCCACAAGCCAGAAACTAGTCTGGGGATATTGGATGAGTAGGCACTAGATAGGGATTTTATGCACAAGCCTTCTGGCATCCATTGATTACCCTGTTTGGCACAGGGTGACACTACTGTATGGAGAGTTTTTGCCTTTGTATCACATGAACAGAATAGATGACCACTATATTTATGAGAACATATCTGATTGATTTACATAGTCATTACAAAAAGGATTTTTTTTTATATTCTTAATCTTTCTACCTAATATTTTCATTTTTGGAATTGCAATGATCATATTCATTTATAAATGGCTGCTAATGATAGCTATACATACTGCTATCACTACTACATCTTTATAAATAATCATAACATTTTCAAGTATGAAATGTCCTTAATTTCCCAATAAAATAAATAATGGATTGACTCTAATTGTTTAGGAGTAAATAAGAAATTTGAGTACTGGAACTGACAAAAATAGGATTGATCCCAGCATTTTAAGATCTAGACTGTTATTCTACCACTGTATGAAGTCACCCAGAGCAACATTCCCAGTAATATCTATTCTTTTGTTAACATTTTTGACGTGCTTTGAAATATATCAATTCATAACTTTATATTCAAGTTAAAATCTCGGGAATTAAATTTTTTTAAAGCATTTTTAAAAATACAAACGCTCAATATAGGGAAAAGACAAAAAAACATTCATGAATAAATAAACATAGAAAAGAACAGACATGAAGATGATAGATGTTAAGATGTCTTTTTAGCATAATGTTAAAAAAAGAAATATACCCATTTCACTACAATATCTAGACCAGGTACTTGAATAGTCACCCAACATTCTATAGCAGTTTCCACCCAACATCAAGAAGTTAGCAAGCCATTTCATAAAAATAAAAAAAAACACTAACAAAAAATTTAAATAAGTAAATAAATTGTACTTATTTGTAGCATACATTACTTTTGAATTCTCCTTCTTAATGTTACATTTTATTAAAAAATAATCAAACAGAATATCATTTTGAGAGACCATATGAGAGTTTATATGACATTTGAGTACCAGAAGTGATAAAATTGAGCTGGGTTCTGATGTTTAACTCTCAAGTCTGTTACTCTTCGACTGGACTAAACCACACTTGTCAAATAAATTGTTTTCCCACTAAGAAAGCTGTGTACCATTTGAGCACCAAAAGTGACAGAATTGAGCTGTGATTGATAGATCTTTGATACTCGAATCTGCCACCCTACAAAATAACAATCAAATAGACCATAGAATACTTTATTCTGAAAAACTTTGCCTATAGCAGTGGCTCTCAACCTTCCTAATGCCGCGACTCTTTAATACAGTTCTTTATGTTGTGGTGACCCCCAATGTGGAATTTTGCTACTGTAATGAATCGAACATATGTGTTTTCTAATGGTTAGGTGACTCCTGTGAAAGGGTTGTTTGGTCCTCAAAGGGATCATGACTCACAAGTTGAGAACTGCTGGGCTATAGTAAGTATATTTAATTTTTCTTCTTTGATTATCAAATGATTTTATAACTTTTATAGGTATGTGTCAAATTACTTTCATGTTCTTTATTTAAAATAGCCATAAAAAAATTGAAGTAATAAATACTGTAAAAAGGAATGTGTTCTATGACTAAAAAAGTTTAAAAAATATTGTTGTAGTCAAGCGTTGGTGGCCGAGTGGTCACCACAGCTGCCTTACAAGCAGTTGTCCCGAGTTCACTTCCCGCTGATGCTTTGACACAAGAAAAAAAGAGGAAAATATATATATTGTTGTACAACATCAATATTTAATAAATGGATTATACTAAGGAATTATATAAATATAACAAAATGAATTTTGAATACATTTTTACCAAATATTTGCTACTATTTTTGTCATCTTAAACATAACTTGAGCAAATTATCACCTTTGACACTACTAATTATTGCAGGGGTTTGTTTAATTACATTGGCATTTCCACTGTTCTGCAATCTTCTTTCACATACTTTTTTTTTTTAAGTTCAAAAAAATCATTTTTTACTTCTTTTTGTGTTTAATTATAGAGCAAAGAAATCCATAGAAGACTGTAGAACAATCAAAATATTGACCTTATATAATTAAACAAAACATAGCAATAATTGTTGAAAATAAGATAATTTACTGGCTATTAAATAAAACATTATCATGCATGTAAAAACATTTTTCTCTCAAATAACAAAAGATTTTAATGGATATTGCATTATATAAAAATTATATAACTTATATGACTCACTCCTTATATTTAAAATGACATAATCATCAAGGTATTTATCTTTGAAGAGTGGTAACATAATTGTAAATGAAGAAAGTTTAACACTTTTAGATTAAATTGAATAATTTGATATTGATAAATTCTGAGCAAGGATGGTGAAATAAAAATGTGAATAGATGTAAAATGAACCAACTGAAGAGTGCTGGTACAGCATAAAATGCATCTTGGAAGGGGGGGGGGAGTAATTAATTTTTCCCAAATATCTTTATTTATGTGATAAAGTATATTCAATGAAATTATCAATATATATAATTTTAAAAAGTTTTTAAAAAGTATAATTATGAAAAGATACATCTTTTAATTTCACACTCAAGACCTAAACAATATATAAATTGTAAAAAAAAAAAGTTGCAGGCTTATTTTATAGATCTATAACGAGGTTTGAGATAGAGTAGGTAACAATTTATCTCTCTGCATGCCGATGACTTAAAATGTGCACCTGGCTAAAACATGCAAAATTTTTAGGTGACAATTTCCAAATAAGGTGAGAACTTTTTCAGCAAGCCTGCCAGTTAACCGTTCAATTACTGATCAATAAATGGATGTCTAGCTATTCTTAGCTACAAAACATAAATAAATAAATAAACCATAAAACCTTTCACCAATTGGCAGTTAACTAATCGGTTGATTCATGTCTTTTTCTTTGTAATACCTCTGTGGAAGATATAGTAAAATCTTCACCCAGTGGAGGATTATTTTTTTTCCATATGTCATAGCATCTGCCGGGACACGAACCCACAACCATCTGCAACCAACTACTTGCCTGCTTTACCAACATACATACATACACAAAATCGCTCTAAAAATACATAATATTTATCAATATTATTTTAATGTCACTTTCTCAACTTCTTTTTTTTTTTTTCTGACATTTATTACTATTTCTCAGATTCATAGCTTCTTTAAACTATTACTTATTGAATTTAGAAAATATGATAAAATAAACTTTTATCATTTTACTCATGACTAATATTATGAAGCATTATAATAACTATAGTGATGGTGGCTATATACTATATCAGTATACATTACATCAATTATAAACTATCTAAAAAGAAAACATACACTAATAAATAATACCACTAAAATTTATAAATTTAATAAATTTTACAATATGACAGCAATCTCTTTTTCTGTCTTGGCGCACCATATATGATCACGTTTTTTATTCTTCCCTTTAATGTGGTGGTATAGTATTTCACATAAAATACTTTCTAAGAGTAAGTCTAAAAGTTTTATAAAAATGTAAAAATATTCAAAAAAAAAATCCTTAAGTAAGACAATAAAAGTTAGTGTATAAAACAAATGAACCATAAAACATTCATGTAATGCGTCATAAAATGTAAAATTTGATAAGCTTAATCAACTATTTATGAGAAATAGCAAGTAGTACTATAGATTCCAAAGTCAATACCGACCTAAAAAAGATCAAAACGATTAAAAAGGCCATAATAGTTTGCTGCTAATAAAAGTGGTGTTTCCATAGTGAAAAAATTATTGAAAAAAATGTCATTCAAAATATGTTTAACTGTAATTATAACTTCAGTATTGATTTCATTTTAAAAAATAAATATATAAAATCTTTTATTATTTTTATTTTGTGAATGAATATGAATGGGTGAATTCTTATGAGTAAATATATATGTAAATGTGAACCCTCTATTTTTGATACCTGCGGGTTTTTTTTTTAATTTTGTCTATACTATAATTTTAATTTATATATGCTTACTATATATATAAACATTTGTGTTATATATGTGTGTATGCTGAAAAGTACCATACATTTACTGTTTATATATATCCTACTGTAATCAAAGCTTAATAATAAAACTTGAGCTATTATATACAATGTATAATGTACATGAGGAAGGCTTGGAAGAAAATATAATGGATATTACCAATAATCTATTGCTTTTTGGATAAATACATACAATAATTGTTCTAAATTAGTACTTTCACACTTTACATCATGTTAGTAAGAAAAAAAGGCTAATAGATTTATTGCTCAAGAGTTCATAAAAAGTTTGGGTGTCAGATCTGCGAGTATCAGAATCAATCCTGGGACCTCCCAATGCCAAATTGGATACTATTGCTGTGCCAAACTGAATGGGGCATGTTAGTAATAATAATTATATACGACTATGCATAAAAACAATTTTAGACTTTGTTCTGTAGACTTGAATCTAATCTTTATCAAACATGATAAAACAAGAATAGCTCTCCACTCATGACATCTATAATAAAATAATTTCTATGCGCAAATCAGTTCCTGGTTTATGTCTTTATCAATAATGCCTGGTATTCAAAGCTTGAAATAACGCAGTTACAGGTGTAGTAACCTGCTTTAACTTCATTTTACTATTCAAGCTAAAAGACTGAAAATTTCATAACATCTTTGAAATCAATCTTCTTTAATAGTTATATAAAATTGCTTATAAATCAGTAATTACATTTTATTATCTTTAACTGTAAGCAGCTGTATCACCTGCATTATTTTCACATTTACATTAACCTTTATTAATAAAGACAATTGACAACGATGGATTTAAATGCTCTATCAACTAATATTCATTAATTATTCAAGTTTACTATAGATGATGGTGCAGCAGAGTTTGTCAAGTTTTATCATATATTGTGTAAGATAAAGAATTAAATACACCTGGGTCTCTTTTTATGCGGACTTATTTAACACGATTTTGAAGTTACACGATTCGTGTTTCCCCAGAAGTTGATTTCTGATAATGCGCTATTACTTTAAATAATAAATTTTGCGCACTTATGTTATATTGAAAGTAATAGCACATTATTGGAATTCGACTTTCATCTTAGTAATTTCAATATTTTCAGTGCTTTATAATAGTAAGATTTTAAGCAATAATGAAATTAAAATCATGATTTCCACATTTTATGTATACACATATTAAATTTTACAAGATTATAATGTAAATTTGTTCAAACATTGTGCGTGTTAATTTTGCATTTTAAATCACATTCTGTTTTTGCTTTTTAAAAAAGAACGTAATCAATTATTATTTTCTTATTAATGACACTAATCATTAACGTGCTCTTAAATTCCAACGAGAGCTAAATGGTTGTATGTCTAGATATCACGAGCTTCGTAAACAATTAATAAAAATCATCGTCTCAAAGTTAATTACTAATTACGTTGTCACCAGAAAATCATAATAATTAAAACGTGTATAAAAAATGTAAATTACTGTACTGTAAATTATGCATAAAAATATACTATTTTGAATAAAATTAAATATTATAGTTAAAAAAAGTTTGTCTTGTATCAATTTTTTTCAAATTTGAAATTTTTTATTAATCATATTTTATTTCCTTATTTTTTTTTGTGCGAATTTTAAAGTAATTTTACGTTGGTGCTTTGCTTTTACGCGAATTTTGAAAAATCACAGACCGCACCCCCCCCTTTTCAATGTAAGTTACGTCTATTTTTGCGCGATTTCGTTTGCGCGTGTTTTCTGAGGAACCTATCTATTGCGTAAAACGAGACCCAGGTGTAATCTATTATTTTACAAAATCTATAAAAATTCATACTACAATGAAAGTAATATAATAATATAAATAAAATTATGCTTAAAATAATTAATAAAATAAAGTGATATATATAGTTGTTTTAAACTAATGAGCCATAATGTTATATATTTATATGACTGCATGGTTTAGTGCAATGTTAGTGTCGGACTGGAACTAAGGTCCTCAAATCCACTTCTGCTACTCCCAATGCTCGAACATCATATGAACTCCTGAGTGGCACTACTGTATGGAGAGTTTTAACAGCTTGAATAAGTATAAGAAATGGTGATCATATGATGTTTAGTAGTTTTAAATATCTCAAGTATAAAAATACATTCTATAGCTATAAGATTACAATAGTGATAATTAGAAAAAAATGAAAAATAATACGTTAAGAATTACATATTTATCACTTTTATTAAAAATACTTGCATGGAAAATACCCTTAATCATAATATATATTATTTCAAATCTATTAGATAAATAAAATTTCATCTTCTGCAATAAATAAATTAAAAAGAGAAAAGACTTTAACCTTTTTCACAGTTGCTTTAAACATTTATAATAGCCAAGAGGAAACTCTCAAACAATACAAGATAGAGATTTTATAAAGATAAGAACAGCCTTCTTATCTTTAACCTAAATTCATATTTAAATCGACTATAGAAGAAACTCTCAAACTTCACTACAAGATAGGGACTTTAAATCCACTATTTCTTTTTTGACAAATTAACTCACAAAATCTTGCAATTTACAAAGAGTTAATGTTACGATCTTGTTAATAGAAATATAGAAACTAATGTAATGTTCTAATTATTTATCGAGCACACAGGCAGTATGTAATTATAGAGAGAAAAGGCTGTAACCTTTTTCAAGGCGCTACTAAACGATGTATTTTTTTGATTATAGAGGTTAACTCTCAAACCTCTACACAAGATAAGGACTTTATAAAAATAAGAATGGCCATCTTATAAATTAGTTTGTACACAAATTTACAAAACAAACTTAAAGAAAACCATTCAGTAAATATCTATACATTAAAAAGTTTAATTGCACTAAGCTATTTTTTTTCTATCTCTTTAGAATCTGAATTTATAATGAAAGAATAAAATACTTATTCTTGAAATATGAAAAATTCACAATTCCTAAAAAAAATTCTGGAACCTGGAATTTTGTATTAATAGTATTTTATCTATACTTAAAATCATTACATAAAAACCTACAGAAAACTTACAAGTCAGTAGCAGCAAAGAATTAAAAATAATTATTAAACAATAGACCATATTCAAATTTTAAGAAAAATTATAAATAAAATCAATCAGTTCAAGTTGCAATTTTGCATTTCAGATAAACATTTGCCTATACAAGCAACTCGGCAGTAATGAAAAGTGTTGGAACATCAAAACATACAATGTCAAATTTTGAAGAATATTTATAAAATGGCAACAATAATGATACAATATATCTGGTGTGCAATCTGAGGATCATGAGCCTTTGAGGTGTCACAGAAAAAAATTTGATAAAATTTATCTGCAACAAAAACCAAAAACATTTTTTTTCTTTAAAAATAAAAATGTTGGGGAAATATAATAAACCATATAACATATTATGACATCATAAATTAATGATGTTCAGAATTGTTTAACATGGCAATAGTTACAATGGGTGAAATTGACCAGCAAAAAATAACAACATAACATTATTTGTTCCTAAATTATGTGTTCCATTATGTTTCTTTATTATTCAACAAATTTTAGAGGATTGTGCAAAAATTCTGTATAAGAAAAGTAGTAGCACATGGAAATAGATTATGCACATTAAAAATGATAAGGGAATGTACAGACAGTTTCTTTGTGACAGTTTTATGAGAAGTATTTTGTGGATTAAATGGAAAATAAAAGTAATAAAAATAAATAAAATTTAATTAAATCAGTAAATTTTTTCCAAATGATACAATTATAACACCAAATCCTACGACAAAGTGGTTTCTTTGTTTTTATGTTGGATTTGGAAAAAGATAAGGGGAATCTAGATATAAAAGCCATAGATATCAAACATTGGTGGTCGAGAGGTCAGCTTTACAAACAGTTGTCCCAGGTTAGCGGGTTCGCTTCCCGGCTGATGCTATGACACATGAGGAAAAAAAAGCCATAGATGATGTTGTGAAAATGAGATGGAGCAGGATAGAGACAAATATAGGAAAAACTTAGGGTGGGGAATGGAAAGGGAAGGTGGCTAACAAGTTTCTCTGGGCATGGTGACTGAGAGATTCCTGACTCCGATAAATAAGAAGCCATAGTGCATTGCATCGCAATTTTCTTTTACACATTTTAAAAAATAGTATATATATAATATTGATAAGATGATACTATTACTATTTGATAATCTATATTATTTGCTAACATATAGGAAACCAAATATAATGGACGCGGTGACGTCATTTCCTTTTTTTTTATTTCAGATTTATAAATAATTAAAATTGTTTTTTTTATTTAAATCGGACTGAAATGTTTATACTTTTGAGGGACGTTTTTTTACTTTTTTTTTTTTTTAAAAAAAAGCAATAAATAAAACAAGTTTAAATGAAGTATGTGTTTGTAGGTTATTACAAAAAGTACAGGCTTCAGGCCTTGAATAGCCTATATTTTAAATTAAAATTTTCAAGCAGTTCCCATAACTATTATACTGCTTAATTTCAGAGATTTTATAAAAAGTGATATATTAATATAATATGACTAACATATCAATATCAAATTTATTTTGAATTAAACCAATAATTTTTATTTATGTCAACTCCATTTAAATAAATACTATTTTTATACTTCGAAAGAAAAAATACACAGCTTACAATGTTTATATTTCCACGTTAATAGAAGTGACCTTTAAAAACGGCTTCACTCGCAGTAAGTTCAGTCATTAAAGTTACATAAATCATTCTTGAAATTTCAAAGAAGAAAAATATCGTGTTAAATAAAAACATAATTTCATAATTATTGTAAATCGATAAAGAATTAAGTATTAATATAATCTGCAAAAGAGAATCAACATTTAAAAGTAAACATGCATAAAATAAATCATAGCATTTTATATACATATTTAATGTTATGCATATTCACAGTTACAAAAATCACCTTTTAATTAAAACTCTATTGTATTGAAAGGCATAGCTCGAACACACTGGGTTTCCACAATTTGTAAACAAATTACGTTTACATCGTTTGCCATGAATAATTAGCAATTTTGTAATTACATTAGAGACGACAGTTATAGGGATTGCCACACTATCAAATTATGATAGCTTTTTTATATTAATAATGATAAACAAATTTTAATTGCTCTGGAGTTCATGATAAGTTTAACTACCGGAAGTAACAGCGAAACTGCGATCGACAGATTTTGAGCTCCAGTCTGCCAATGTACCATTACATTAACCTACCAGGCATTGTAATAAATTTTGCAGTGTCAACCAGCAATGATTACTTATATTAGTAATAGTGAGAACAACTGTTTATAGTTAATAAATATTTTGAGTTTGTTCCTTTTATTTAAATACAGGCCACAAACTGCAATACAAGAATGAATTCAATTATGATTATTTGAGAATATGATTGGTTGCTTTAAACTTAAGCTGATAAAAAGATTGGTTGCTCTGTGCTAGATTACAACACATTTCTCTAACAGTAGTCAAAAAATAGTTTGAACAATTAGGTGAAATTGTTATAACGAAATCTGAGAATTAAAGGTGTTTAATCTTTCATCTAGAGATTTTATATAAATTTTAACACTTGTAATCATTAGTTCCATATAGATTTTCATGACACAAGTTACAGTTTCATAAAATATTTAGTGCTAAGTGAAGTTTTGAGCTTACAATCTGATGCAATAAAACAAGCTGGATTGAAACTCGGTGAATAAAACTCAATTTATTGATGTTAATGATAACTATGCTGATAATATAAGTAGCAAGAAACTTACAACAAAATCTTTCGTGAAATTAAATGAATACTGGAAAAAGATATTTGTAAAGTGTATGTCACCAAGTACATCAATTTTTAGCTTAATTATTCAAACTAATATAATAACAGGGGAACATATACTTGATAAACCAGATATCGATGAATACTTAAAGGCTCTATATTCTCATGAATTCATTAACACGGTCAAATATACTTCTTTTTTTCCCGCTAGAGGGTTCGTTTCGATTGAATATTTCAATAAAGAACAAAAAGATAAAGCTGAAAACATAATTAAGCAAATTCAAAATAAAAAAATTTACTACGTTACAAAAGATCCCAATCCATTGGTCTATGGAAGAATACTGCATACACTTCCAAGTTTCAATGTTGAATTTTTTAAAATCCAACTATTGGATTATGCTGAGATAATAAATTTGGAAAGAGAAATGATGCCGGGCACAGCCTTCCAAATTCCCTCAAACTCATGGACAGTAGTACTTAAATTAAAGAAAGGGGTAACGAAAGAACAGATACCACATAAAATAACAAAAGATCAAATGCCCATTTCCATAATAATAAAGGGTAGATCACCATTGTGTTTTAAATGTAATCGAGTGGGGCATATTGCAGCAGGTTGTAACACTGCTAACTGCATGAAGTGTAACAAATTTGACCGATTAAATCACCTATGTAATGTATCATCATCAATTAAGACATGGGCTAATATAGTTAGTAACACAGGAGACAAGCATTTATTGTATGAAGAAGAAATTGATAAATTAAAAAATATGGACATATTAGATGAAGTTGAATTGTTACCAGGCCAAAATGATCTATTGCAGGTTGGAAATGTCACAGGTATTGATAGTCTTATAGATTCATTTGATGAGAATAACACAGACTCGCAAATGGAAAATGAAAACGAAGCAGGGTTATGATAACACAATCGGTAGAACTTATCAACCAACAAGTAAATGATAATGAAGATAGTATCAAAACAGAAGAACTTAGCAACAAGCAAATAAATGGTAATGAGGATAGTATCAAAACCCTCAAAAAAAATACACATCAAACGATTAATAAAGTTACAAAAGATAATAATGGTGATAATCAAATAATGTTGAATATTAATTTGGCAGAATTAAACAATGACTCCTATGATAAGAAAGATGATGAATTAAAAACTAAGGGAAAAGATGAGGATGTGGGGTATAATATGCTAATAAAATGATTATTAAATTATCAAGATATGAAGAATTCACTAAATATAATATCTATTAATGTTAGAGGAATGAATGCAGATGATAAAGTGATTAAAATTATAGACTACATTGCTTCCCAAAAATATGACATTATAATCTTATCAGAAACAAAGATTAGTAGCAACACACCAATTTGGATTACTGAAAGACTTGCAAAGGCAAATGTGTTTCTGTACAGAATGAATACAAAATCAGCACAGGGAGTTGCATTACTAATAAATATGAGATCAAATATAAGAAACATACAAATAATCATGTTACAAATAAATTTTATAGTGATTTCCTTTACCTTTTGTGATAGGCTTCATTATCTAATTGCAGTATACTCGATTAGTAAAGGTAAAGATATTCCTAAGCTAATTCATGGTATACAACATAAGTTAATGCAGAAGCCGGGCATTGTTGTGGTTGGAGGTGACTTCAATTGCTCCTACCGGGATATTCCTAAAAGTCTGGAAAACAAACTAGAAGCTCTTGCAGTATATCCATTGGAAATGAAATATGGTAAGGATGCCTACACATTTTTTAACAGCAGGTATATGTCACTAATAGATTTGTTCTTTGTGTCAAATGGTAAAGTGAAAGACTCATTCATTGAAACTTCTCTAGTAGGCTTTTCTGATCACCTAAGAATACTATTGGAGATAAAAAATTATGATGCAATAAAAAATAAGGCCTATGTCTTTTCTATTAAAAAGAACATTATGAGTCAGATAAACTTTACAGTTGATCAAATGTCTAACATTTTGATAGTATCAAACTACTATACAAGCCAATCAAAGCTACCTCCATGTATTGCATGGAATAAAATGAAAAAAATTATCTCAAGCCTATGCCGTAATAACACAAATAATATGTTAACACAAAACCAAATGAGAAATAGAATTATTGAAATCAATAAAATACTAATTACTATATCTGGCCTCAGAGAAAATAATGATTTAGTGAAGAAGCTACAACTGGAATATAATGATATATATAAAAGAATGCAGGAAGAAACATATACACGAAGAATAAGAAAATTAATCCCAGATCTTAACAAAATAGTGAAGCCAACAATTAACTATGCGAAAATATACATCCCTCACACCAATGGTATCCCATTGATGATGACAGCTGAAGACTCTGTGATATCGGGTGATGAGGTAGATCAATATATGGTTGTGAGATTAAAAGAAATCATGGGCGAACGAAGGATTGAGAGTGAACAATTCTCCATTCAATTAAGGCAAACTATGAATGGTTACATCTCACATCAGGAGGTCTTGCTTGAAATAAAGAGATTAAAGTTGCAAACAGTATTAGCAAATGACGAAATCCCAGCATCAGTGTATAAGCAAATTGGTTATCTTCTGATTGGCCCTTTATTAAAATTTTATAATCAAATGTGCTCAGAGATTTTTGATTGGCCATATATTAACAACAGAATAATCTTCAGCATTAAAAAAGAAAAGAATATGAAAATGCCCCACTTTGAAGAACTAAGAAATATAACAATTGAGGATATTGATGCTAAAATCATTGCTAGAATATTACAAAAAAAATTATTTAGAAATGTCAGTAACAAGATATCAACGGCGCATCATGCAGTAAAGGGCAAGAGAGCAGTAAATGCAGCTATTAAAATCCAAGAAGCTATTAAGCATGCCAGGACGCATAATCTAACACAGTATTTCGCATTGCAAATTGATTTTAAATCTGCCTTTGACCTCGTGAACTGGTCTTATCTATTTAATACCCTAAAGGAGCTTATAGCGGATGATCCATTCTTATTGAATGCAATAAAAAATTACATTATGAATAATAGAATTTCTTATAAAAATTTCATGAGAAGATCAGAGTTTTTTGCCCCAGATAGAGGAATTCCGCAAGGATCACCTTTGGCAGCACTGTTGTTTGCAATTTATGTAGATCCCATGATAAAAGAAATAGAGACACTAATAAATGGAATTTACCTGCCCCAATTGGGAGTTTCAGTAAAGGTCACGGCATTTATAGATGATATTGTAATAATTTTTGAAAACTGTTATAATATTGATGTTGTAATGAATATAATCAGAAAATTTCAGCAGGCAACTGGAGCATTAATTCAAGTAAATAAATCAGCAGCTTGGCAATTGGCAACAGGCAAAAGAATTCCCAATGAGTTTGTAGCCCTACCTAAGTCCTTCCTTGGCCTTCCATTATATTTACCAAAAACTAAGATGAATGGACTATTAAACAAATTAGTCACAAGGAAAATTGAGGAAAGAATTAATGGTTTTATGCCTTTTAAACTCTATGAAATAACTAAAACCAAAATATTTAATGCAATTGCAATGGGAGTGCTAGGATATTATGGCCCATGGTTAAAATTATATAATAAATCAAACCTAAAGATTATACAGATGGCAAAAAAATTCATATGGGGAAAGAAAACTTATCTCCTCTCTACCTCGCTTTTACAGCTTCCAATAAATAAGGGTGGTCTCAATTTAATTGACCCAAAAGCTTATGTTCAATTTATTACTGCTAAAGCTTATATGAATGTAGCCAAGGATCAGTCATTTAATCTCCCAAATGGTGACATATTTATTATTAATGGATTGGGAGCTGAAAAAAGATCGTATCTTACTGACATGTTGATGGCATATAAAGACTTGCAAGATGAACTTAATGTAACCACCCTAGATGGTATTAGATATAAAGATTTAAAAAAGCAAATTACCAAAATGAAAATAATTGGTTGAGTTGTTCAATGAAAAATGTATTAAAAAAATTTCACTCAATATATATACCTCAGACATCAATGAGATTTATTTTTAAGTTAATCAATGGGATTCTACCTACAACTACCTATATTAATAAAAGACTGGGATTGAGTTTGAATGAAACCTGCATTATGTGTAAGAGGCACAATGAAACTTTTATGCACTTATTTGAAGAATGCTACGCCTTTAGAGAAATTAGAATGAAGGTCTTTCACAGGCCTATAATAAATCTCAAATATCTTATGAAAAAATATGTTATAAACTTTAACCCGCACAATGCGAATGTAATGATCCATACATTGAAATCATTGTGGGCAATAAGATGTTCACTTTTATTTGATAATAAGAAATTCAATTGGTTAAAAAAAATGGATAGAGATTGGGAGAACTACTTCAACTTATGCCTAAAATATTGGCCCCAAAAAACCTTCCAACATGTATGGGGAGGAATTGCTCTCTCCAGATGTGAAATCTGGGAGTAAAACATAAAATAAAGAAGGGTAATGTTGTTAAAGAAAAAGGGTCTAAATCGTAAACAATGAACAGGTAACAGGAGAATTAAGTGAACGTGTTGCAATGTGTATAATGGACAAGTGAAGGATAATACTGTTCTTTTTTTTTTTTTTTTGTCTGTACTAAAAATTGATCTTGTAATTATGTAAATATGTTGTGATTTAATAAAGTGTGTTACTTAAAATAAAAATAAAAATAATAAAATATTTAGTGCTTCAAATAACATTTTCTAAAACATGAAATTTTTTGATCTGCTTGATATATAATATTGTGCCAAGGCCAATTTGGCACATGTATATAAAATAATTTTGTCTAAAAAAATTATTAAAATCTTTCATAAAAGAGAGTTTGAAATAAAAGTTATAAAAATCGGAAGTTTCTTTAAATGTAAATGCAGTTTGTTTTCGTGAAAATAAGATTTAAAAATCAGAGAGTTCTTGAAATAAAACTTACAATTAAAAGGGAGAGGGGGAGTTTTCCTATAGAAAAAACGAAGAGTTCAATAAAAAAGAGTGTTATTATTATAAATTAAAAGTTAAAAAATGTAAATCTCTTTTCATTCCAGTTTATTCTAATAAATTATATATGTGCATGCGAATGTAAATAAATGTATGCGTGTTAGAATATTAAAAAAATATAAAGGAAAGTTAAAAAGAAATTATATTTGAAAAACACATGAAAATAAATATTGAAATGAAATGTATTTAAAAACACAGTGGTGGGCTACTAATTAAAGATATAGAAATAATACGTTTATGAAAGCTACTACTAATTAAACAATCTTCAAAAACATGTCATAGGATTAATCTAAAGGAATTTCGACAACACCTATTGCACATTTGCCGGAGGATATTAAAACAAAAACACTTTGCAGATATAAATAGCTAGATTTTTATCGGACGTTCAGTTTTGAGTTTGCAGTTTCAGCCTAGTTTTCAGTGTCAGTCTTGTTTAAATTATGTATCCGGAAACAGAAATGCAGTGCTGAATATCTTATGGAAATATACGCTCTTCTTCCAGCCCTTAGTCCAACAAGATCAGCAAGACCTGCCCGTGAAATAATGTCTGCATAACAACTCAGAAATCCTCCGTCAAACGTTCAACTGTCTTCAAGAATAAGACCAATGGATTCGCATAAAATCTCTTCAAGAAACGTCCAAATCTAACCGGTTAGATATACTCCATGAGAAGCAGCAGAAGTAGCCAACAACAAGCAATAGCCACGTTCCAAAAATCCTAGATAAACATTTATTTATTATCATTTATAAGTAGTAGCCACCACTGTAATTCGTAAAAAATTCAAGATTCAAATTATATAAACTCTATAAGCATGCATAAAATGAACTATTGATGTGCGTGTTTGTGAATGTGAGATAATTTAAATGTCAAAGGTTATTTATGCTTTTTCATAAAATATGTTATAATGTGTTTATTTAAAAAAATATGCGTGTGTTATATTAAATTTATAGAATGTTTAAAATTATTTAATGTTACTTAATAAATTGTCTTTAAAACTTAAACTTTATTTGTCGGTCAATTCTTTTTACCAACCTTTTTATTAATTCTTTCCACCACCAATTTTGTATAATTTGTTATTGAATAAAATTAGACTGAGCTAGTTTAAGGGAATGATTCGAGCGCTGGATTATGAGCCTACTGCCCGAATACGTTAGTCCTTGGACTAGCTGGCGCCCCGGGGTTTACTCCGAAACAAATAAAGTATTTGGATAGTAGGGGTTTGAATCTAGCAGCTGAGATGGGCCATTGTTGATAGTTAAAGCTATCAATAAGATCTCCCATTTTGCTCGAACATGCCGGCTCGTTCACATAACATTTATAAGATTATAAATGTATTCTGAAGGAGTTTGAAACCTGCCAAAACTTATATATACGTGTAAGTAGATGGTTTCTGCGGTTTGACCCGGTACAATATATTGTAATGGAAAATAACAAATAACTCATTGTTGGTGAGCCACTTGTGTCCAAGGAACTATCAATGCTAATCAATACCCTTCACTTATTACTTTTTCCCATATGATCTTTAGGATTGATGGTGATGATCAAGCAAATATCTACTCACTCTTATCACTCTTACATGCCAATTATAAACACAGGCTACATTTCCTGATTATGATCATTTTTTGACAACAACTTTCTGATGGTCAATCATAAGATCACTCTACATTGGTAAACTTAATTTAGAAACTCGTGGCAATGATCTGCGTTTCAGGGCATGATCTTCCATCACAGAAAAGCTACCAAATGAAGATAATTAAGACAGATCTTGCCTTCACAATCCTAATAATATCTGTTAATATACTGATGGTAGCACAGTTGAGAAAATGAACCTTGTCCTCATTCCAAATAAAGTTGACAACACATGTGACTGACATTAATTTAAGGAATGAAACGGTGAATAAGAAAAGGAGACAACTAAATGTTTTATCTTATATTAATATTAAAAATATTATTAAAAAAAAAAATAAGTATCACAAAATCACGCACATTGATTAGCATTCCTTCCCTAAGAAATATATATAAAAATAACATCAAATAATTCTTCATCAAAGGAAAAAACACCCTTACAATCTGATGATTCATTAATAACACAATGTCCATTATAATGTATAACAGCCATAATAAATTTTATACAAAATTATATATCAAACAACACAATAAAAATAAATAAATAATGATAATCAATAATACACTACTATAGATAACTTAACAAAGATTATGCAATAATTTTTAAGTTTACAGATAATTTTTATGAGGTCCCTAAAATCCATTAAGCTACATTAATGTCATTGAGTTCAGAATGATCCATGTTACAATATTTTGAAGTTCTGAAGCTTTGGGTCACTTTCCAGGTTCTTTCACAATTTTATAAATGGTGCAGACTTGTTCACAGAATCTTCTCAATCAAGCATTGTTTCTTTTTGAAAACTTGATACAAAAAGTTTTCTTATAATCAGGCACTATTATTTTATAGGCAATACATTGGTACCAATATAGTACATGCTGAATGCCATTGTAAATTTTAATACCCATCCAAGCAATTGTCATAAAGTATTTAAAAATCAAAATCCTAATTTTGATCAAGATTTAACATTTAACTTTACGAGCAATTGACCAGATTTATTTCAACTTTTGGCCAATTCACCCCCTAGTTTATTTTTTCGTAAGTATTATACATTAAAATGTGTGTAAAACGGTATATTTTAGTATAATTTTTTTTCTAAAATTGTGTGCAAAAAAGCAGGAACTTCAAAATTCCCTCTCTTATAACAGATATAAGTCCCGCCCTGACATGTTCAGCCATTGTCTGTTGATAAGGCTGTAAAATGTTCGGCATTTTATGACATTGTAATTTCGAATGATGCAAAAACGTTTATTTGTGAATTTATTAAGCTTTTAGATTTTTTAAAAATCTAAAAAAAAATAAAAATTAATAATAATTTATTTTGACTTGAAATACTTTATTTTCAAAAATATAACATTATATTAACAGCTAAAGTAAATATGGCCTGAAGCAAATTAAAAAAACAGCTTTGATGAAAATAATCTACTTTATATTTACAAATAAAAAAATATCAAGAAAATATTGCAATTTTGCAATAAATATTCAAAAAATTTAAACCTTTAAAGCATAATTCATTAGATATAAGAGAAATAAATAATTATTCATTTCAATGTGTTAAAAATAATCAGAATTAAAGAATATTTCGTTGATTTTATAAACTGAAAATAATCTTTCTAAAAATGATGACATGTAATGCCTTTGTTTTGAAAGTGCGATCTCATTTTTTTAATATTTACTGAAACAAAATGTGAATATTTAAAATTTATTTCAATAGTAAACAAAAATATCTATCAAAGGAACTCAAATTTGTTATTTTCTGGTAAATAATAATCATTTTATCATATATTTTACATTGATGTGTGAAACAAAGAAAAAAATCAGAAAATGTTGAAATGTAAGAGGCATTATCCTGTATTTTGGAATGGTTAATAAAAAATCAAAATGTATAGTTGCAATTGTCATCAAGTATTTAAAAATAAAAATCCTAATTTTGATCAATATTTAACATTTAATAAAAAATCAAAATCAAATCACGTGAGCAAAAAATAAAAAAATAAATTTCATCAATATTTAAAAAATAAAAGGAAAAATTCAAAATGGTATTCGGAGATTTATAAATCATGTGAGTAAATACTTTGCATTAACATACGTTATTGCAATTTACATAAATCTTTCAAAAATCAAAATGCAATTTACGTTTACTATAACCTATAAAAGTAATTAAAAGGCAATTTACATTTTTTACTTTAAAAAAAAAAAGAACCTAATCAACCTACTTTTCATTAATATTTAAAAAATAAAAAATTAAATTCATCAATATTTAAAAAGTAAAAGGAAAAATTCAAAATGGCATTCGGTGATAATTATAAAACAAAAACTCTCATTTCATGTAGTTATACTTTATCAAATTATGTGAATAAATACTTTGTATTAACATACGTTATCGCAATTTACATAAATCTTTCAATAATCAAAATGCAATTTATGTTTTCTATTTTTTTTAAAAAAAATAAAGAATCTAATTAATTTATTATTATTTGTAAAAAAAAAAAAAAAAAGATTTACTTCATATTTTATAAGTTATAGTATAATTAGTATTTTAGAAACCCTTCAACATCTTTTGGCATATAGTATAATTAGTATTTTAGAACCCCTTCAACAACTCCCTTTTCCATAAACTACAGTGCAAAGTACTGGCATTATTTATTAACATTCCTATTTTATAAGTTATAATCTTTTGGCATATAGTATAATTCATATTTATTAATTAATATTTTTCCAATTTTTTTTTTTCATTTACTTTTTCTGTTTGGATACTATAAATTTAGGGCTGATGTAGTACACTTTTGACGCCATTTTGAATTTTAAAACCCACCCAAAAACTCCGTTGACACATCATTTAGTGCTTGGGTGTGTCAGCAGGGGTTTTGGGTGGGTTTTAAAATTTAAAATGGCATCTAGAATATACTATATCAGCACCAAATACATTAATAGTCAACAGACTACACAAATCAGAGCATCACACATATCTAGATAAACAAGACTTTCATCACAATTTTTAATATGACATAGAGGCAATAATTAGGCAGTCATTTAGAACGTTTTAACACATATTAGGAGGAATGTACAGCATTATGAATGAATTGATATCCAGTCAAATTATCTGTAAAAAAATATTTTTCTACAGCCACACTATGCTCCAGTACTAAATCACTTACAAATTGTTTTAACAAAAAACAACTGGTGCTGACTTTTGATTTTTCTTATCTTCTTATTTTCCTGTCTCCACTGCTCCACTCCTTAACTTACTAACACACTACTCTTTCCCCCTTATTTGTGCCCCCTGTGTATATGCATAGTCTCTGCAATACCATATTTAATTAACATTGCATACTAAAATTAAAATTATTACACTTAAAAACATGTTAATCTTTTCTAATAAAAGTCTACATTCCAAACCAAAATTGAAATTGCTACATCTGAACAATATGATAATCTCTTCTAATCAATATCTGGATTATCATAAATAAGAACTTAATTCAACCTTTTTTTAATTAAAAAAGTTATTTTTTTCTTTTTTTGAATCAATAAACATTTCCCTTCCTTTATATTTAACCATTGTACAAATGGAATTTACAAAACATCCATTTGAACCAAAATATATATAAAATATAAAAAAATTCAAAGTGAATTAACTTTGAAACAGAATATCTTACCAGTGTTTAGATAACCTATTTTCATTTCCTCTAAAATGATACAAGATTGGTGTTGTAATTTTTACCACTCATTTGAAATTTGAATCTACCCTTATTACAGAAAAAGAGATCAAAAATTGATCTTAACAATACACATTTTATTATTTTATGCATTACGAAATTACTTAAAATGAGACATTAAACTAACATGGGCTAATTTATCATGACATTTAGATAACGCACAGCATTCCAAGCTCTTTTTAATACATGTTAACCACTAAACATATAAAATTCATAGTGAACTTAAATATACCCCTTTTTCTTTCATTTAAATTTCTTTATATAATCAAACATGCTTTGTGCCTGATCACTATTACGATATGGTGAATTAGGAAGCATCTGTCCATCAATGTATATGCAATTTCTCATTTTAAAAGTGTTTCATTTCCTGTAATTTCAAAATCTTTGTATCTAAACCTAACACATATATCATATATTAATCATGATGATGATGATGATTAGTCATCACAATATATAAATAAATTATATGGAGTGATAGACAATGTTGGAACCAAAAATTATTATATCTTAAATTAGTATAAGTTTTAAAAATGATAGTAAATGTTTATTATTTCAGATTGATTGTCTGATGTTATTTTGTAGGAAATAAGCATTTCTATATTTGATATATAGAAATGATTTTAAAAATGATAAATATCAGGCAATGTTATGGATTCATGTATGTTAACTTTTGAATAATTAGAAACTCTGGTCAGGATTGTAATATCAAGTTAAACTCTTTAGCAATTTGTAATTATAATTATGCACTTTCACATATATTAGTGAAGCTGTAGTTATTTAATACTTAAGATTTTATAAGCTTAGTGCTTTCGGCATGTAAATTTTTTAAAGCTATGAGTTTGGGATCCAAAGTTACATCCCAAAAGCGCTAAGCTTATAAAATCTTAAATATTAAATAACTACAGCTTCACTAACATTTGCGAAAGAGTGCATAATTATAATTACAATTTTAACAGTGAAAAAAAAAGACTACCTATTTATCAATTTGTATTTTTTGATAGCCTTCAACAGCTGTTTGAATTAACTTTCAAACTTATTATTTTACAAATTAATTTTATAATTTCAAATTATTTTTTGGAAACATAAGTTTAATAATAAACAACTTTCTTAAAAATAATATTTCAACTTTGTAAATATGCAAAAAAAGCTGAAATATGTAATTAGAAAAATATATATTTGTTATTGAACAATTGTTGTGATTGCCAATAAAAATATTTTACAATGAAATAAAATGTATTTTAACTCCATTTCTAAAACCGGAATCAATTATTGTTAAAAAACAGAAAGCAATGAAATTCTGTTTTAAAATTCTATTTACAATTATTTTAAAATGACAATTACAACTTCCTGCTTTGATATTACATTTTTCTTGATTTGTTTTCTTCTAAAAGCAAATATTATTTAACAAAAATCTGAATCTAAATATTATATTCTGATCAAAAAATAAATATTTCCTACAAATAATCATAAACATATAAACATACTTCACAAAATAAATGCATTCATTTTTAAAATTTACATAAAAGAATGAGTAGCCTAAAAATGAAGAAATTATCAATCAGTTTTAGAGCTGCAATCTGAGAGCAACCTTGAATTTCAAGCTTTTTCCAATTAGTACTCTAAGAAAAAAATATCAATTTTCTTCCCAGTTCAAAAGGGATAAGTAGCCTGTGTTCCAGTTTTTTTTTTTAAAAAAAAAAAATCTTATACTTTCAATATTAATTTGCTATTATGTGTAATAAATATTTTTATTGTTCTTTTAATTTTACAAATACATAATAAACAAATAAAGATTTTACAATTTTGATTGATAATTTTTCCAAATATGATATTGATAGCTAATTATTTTTTCCCACATTTTAAAATACATCTTACAGTTCAGACGTAATATTTTTTATTCCATATATCTATAATTTAGTAGGTCAAATATTTTTAATGATCTCCATTTTTCTCCCATATTTCAAAATATTACAATATTTTTTTAATTATATATATAAATGTTATTTATTTTATAAGTACAAAACGTTAGAATTTCAATTACATAAATATTTAGTATGTAGATGTTTAAAAAAAGGCACACTGTGTCTGCTAAAAATATACTAGTTAAAGAGTTAACAGTGAGGTAAAAATATTTGGTTGTCATCTGATCCTTCGTGTCAGCTGCCAGAGGCGCGATTTCTAACTGAATAACACATTAATATATAGTTCCCGGGATAGCGATTCTCTATTAATATTGACCTTTTTTTTGGTTTGTTTACAAAGTTTACTTTTTTTCATTTTGAATTATTTTTCCCAAATAATATTTTTGACGATGGGATAATAATAGTTTTTTTTTTTTTACCAAAGTGTCTTTTTTGGTGTGTGTTCAAATAGTAATTTGTGTTTTTTTTAAAAAAAAAAATAATATTACTGTTTTTGTAAAATTGGATTGACAAAATTCAAGAGAGAACGGGGTTTTATGATGGATCTTTAAATAATAATTTACGTTACTTTGATAGGTTTACATTTGATTGCCGAAAACAATTATTGGGAGAAGTGTTGTTTTTTTTTTTCGCACGTGTGTGTTTATGTTTAAATAAAATTTAAAACCTTTACTTTTATCAGTTTACATTTGATGGACGACCGATTGGACTTCCTTTCATTTATAAATTATGGTTTTGGTTCTACAAATAAATATTTTTGACAATGGGATGATAATAGTTGTTGTTTGTTTAACTTTTGTTGACAAGAGCAGGTGTTTTTTTGGTGTAGATTCAAATAGTAATTTGGGTTACGTTTAAATAATAAGTTGCGGTCTTACTTTGATCGATTTACATTTGATTCCTGACACTAATTACTGGGAAGGGTGTTTTTTTGTGTGTACGATTGTAGACAACAATTATTGGGAGAAGGGGTGTAACGTTTAAAGAATAGTAATTTACGTTACTTTTAGTAGTGGTGTACATTTGATTGCTGACAATAATTAGTGAGAGGGGTGGGTGTTTTTTGGTGATTGGCGACAACAATTATTGGGAGAAAGAGTTTTGCGTTTTGTTTTTGTTCGTGTGTATGTTTAAATCAAAATTTAAGTTACTTTTATCGGTTACCATTTGATTGAAAACCGATTTGACTTTCTTTTTTTTTTTTTCGTTTATAAATTATTTGGGTTTTCCCAAATAATATTCGATTTGACAATGGGACAATAATAGTCTAGGTTTCTTTAATTTTGATTGACAAGAGCGAGTCTTTTTCGGTGTACGTTCGAATAGTAATTTGGGTTATGTTTAACTAATAATTTACTGTCTTACTTCGATTGGTTTACATTTGATTGGCCAAGACAATTAGTGGGAGGGGTTTTTTTTGTTTTTTTCTATACGATTAAAGAATAATTGACGTTCCTTTTATTTGACTGTTTGATTGCTGACGACAACAATTATTGGGAGAAGAGGGGTTTTTGGGGCTATGTTTAAATAAAAATTTTAGTTACTTCTTTTATTTTACATTTGATTGCCGACGCCAACAATTATCGGGAGAAGAAGGGATGTACGTTTAAATAAAAATTGAAGTTACTTCTTTTATTTTTGACATTTGACGAAGGTCATTTAGAATCCCTCAAACAAGCTTGCCTTTACGAAGTGAACCTTTCCGTCGGCAGATGTTTTCGGACCTCAAATCTGCATATATTTGCCGCACAATCCAATCTTTTCTTTCAGCAGCAGGATGTTTTTTTCTTTTTTTCTGCTGTAGAAATATTCCAGCGCAGGCCCGTGTCTGGCAATTCCCATCTTTTAAAGTTTTCTGTTGTGGGAATTAGCCGTACTTTTTGTCTCGGAAAATTTCTCGCTAAAACGTGACTCAAAGCGTGATTTTTAAATTTTTACGCTATTCCACCCTAATCGAAAATTTAGGAGAAATACAAATTTATGAGGAACAATCACGATACTGTTAAAATTGATAAAATGTAACAGTACATCGATTGGTCTTAAAAAAAACAGGCACCAATGAAAATTTAAATAATTTTGACACGATCAAAATAAACACCCTAGTACGATATTGTTACATCAAATACATAACGCAGCATTACGATATAGTGTGTGACACAAACAACTACGGCATTTTCCTCTGCTTTTAGCATCGGAAAAAGCCACACCGTTAGCCGCTAACCGAGTTAACACTCTTTCTAGATTTTATCATAGAAAGAATGCTTAAAGGCTTGGGTGCGGCCGTGGAAACGGCATATT
This sequence comes from Epiperipatus broadwayi, assembly GCA_028023455.1. Taxonomy (NCBI): domain Eukaryota; kingdom Metazoa; phylum Onychophora; class Udeonychophora; order Euonychophora; family Peripatidae; genus Epiperipatus; species Epiperipatus broadwayi. Next base: position 1,346,221 of record JAQFVV010006247.1, read on the forward strand.
TTTAGAAATTTAGCTAGAAATCGCACCTCTGGCGGCTGACACGAACGATCAGATGACAACCAAATATTTAACTATAATATTTTAAATAATACATTACTTTGATAATGTTTCATGAAACAGAATATGTTAGTCAAACATCTCTCTCTCTCTGCACATTAAGGCTTAAAATTGCACAAAGATTTTAGAAATATGAAGAAAACATTTCCCATATTGCCTTATAAAACAGAGATGTACATAATGTAAAAATATCTTAATTTAAAAGACAGAAAAAATTTACATTTTTTTGGTAATCTCATGAATAGACATGGGTTTATGTAAAAGCATTTCTGTGTAACATCTAGCTCATAAATCAGGATAAGGTAAATTGCAATTTAGATCAGTAGTAAAAAAACAATTCTCTACTAAGACAAGCTCTAAATCATATTACAGCAGTAATAATTAAATTTTTTACAATCACAGCATCAAGTCCGGGATATTTATCATCTAATAATAGTATGTAGATAGCCATTTCCTGACTACTATTTGATGGCTAGCTGATTTGTCTACAGATAAACTATCAAAAATAAAGCTCATTTGTTACCTGAAAAAAATTTCAAGGGTACCCGAAACTTAGGAAATAGGCATGGTAGTAGTCATTTGCACAATGTTTATGATAAAAGGATCATTATGAGTTGTATCTTATGCTAATTTATTGTCATATCACACCCCCCCGTCAATACTTAACATTAACCAATAGAATATCAACAATCTGTTATCAAAGCAGCACTCAGATAATAAATGGAAACTTACTTATTACTGGGGTCTAAGATCTTTAATAGACTTTGAGGGATAGCAATTGATTAAAATAGAAAGATTTAAACTGCCTATAGGTTTTAAACAAATTTCATTAACTAGTCCAGGTTAAACTACTTGAAGATAGATTAATAAATAAATAATTACAAACCTTTTGAACAAATTACTACTTAATGATTTAAATATAATAAACCATAATTGCACATAATTCCTTATCATAATTAAATCACATCATCTCTAGTCAATGTTTAACATTAACCAATAGAATATCAACAATCTGTTATCAAACCAGCATTCAGATAATACATGAAAATCCATTTATTAATTTAAATAGTTTATCCTGGCCTGTTTAAATGAATTTGTCTAAAACTTCTAGGCAGTTTTTATTTCTATCAAAGTCAATTGCTATCACCCGAGGTCTATTTAAGACCTTACATCCTAATAATAAGTAAGATTTCCATTTATTATCTTGAGAAATGCTTTGATATCATATTGCTAAAATTCTACTGGTTAATGTTAAGAATTGACTGGAAGTGATACGATTTACTTATGATAACCAATTAGCTATGCACACTTATGATTTATTATATTTAAAACAAATATATATATATATGACATATAAGAAAAATGTTACTATTTTAGACAACTAATCTGAATTAGCCCCCCCCCCCCACCATTTTTATTTTTTAGATGACAGTGATTGTAAATCCCAACGATATCAATGACAGAATTAAGAGACTAAAATAAATCTCTACATAACATATTGCCATAACAGGTAATAATAGACAGAAAGGTGAAGCTTTAAACTGTATCTCAGAAGACTATACAAGACAGGGAAAAAGCCCACATGTGAAATGGGTGGAAAGTTTCCTGGTATAATGTGAAAGAGTGATTACAGTTGAGGAAACTGGATTAAACTTGAAGAGATCTTCATCACTGCAGTGGATCGAGAATAATTGAAAATGATTAGTTTGATATTTGGTTTTTGTCTGTCTAGATAAATGGCAAAAATGATTATGAAATTCATTTTTAGTACTACGTAGAATGAGATGCTTTATTCAATACAAAAGTTATTCAAAGATCTCTGCTAGCTGGCATACTTTACAGAACCTTTTTTTTCAGGTTCCACATAAGGTTAGGAAATTATTTTCAGCTAGTTGTCCAAAACCTTACTCTTAGAAAAAAGGCTAAAACAAAGCTATAAAAACATTAAAATCCTTACTGCCAGATAATTGACAAGCATGATGATTAATGAATTCTTCCCCAATTTCTCTCTGGGGCTATTGAAAAAAATCTTATCCAGTAATAGCCTATTTGCATCTTTTAACATCTATTTTGTCATAATCACCATTTTCAACTAATACCAATCCACTAATGCATAAAAGTCTCGACAAGTTTAATCCAGTTTCTCCAATATCTAGCATTTCTATCCTCTACATCACACCAGAAAACTTCTTTACTTCCAACATCCTTATCACATGTGATCTCTTCCTAGGTTTTTTACAATCTCTTGGGACCTGGTTTAAAATTTCAATGGTCCAGCTATTATCATCTCTTCTAGAAATATGACTAGTGCACTGCCACTTTAATTATTTCAATGATGCCAATAAGATTAATTTGTTCTCCGACTCATATTTAGTTTTTGATTATTCCAGTTACTCCTAACATATATCTCTCCATAGTACACTGAATGGTAAATCTCTGTATTGCTCTTTTGTTAAGTGTCCAAATCTCAGATCTATAAGAGCATCTATTTACTATGTTTTATATATATCCTTTTTTCTTAAAATGTATATAATTGAACTTATTACAAATTTGAGCACCGGAAGTAATAGAGCTAAACCACAATCCATGAACTTGAACTTCAGTCTGTCACTCTACTGCTGCACCAAACGATGCAAATTTTATTTATTTCAGTTGATGTATAATTTTTAAATTGCGTGCATATTAAGTTGCAAGCGATCCTTTTTATAATTTATTGTTACATTTCAGTGAGCTGAACTCTGTTATATATCTTAGGAAACAATTCATCATTAGGTTCCATATAATAATTTACGATTGCAAAGGAAAAACATGAGTTATCGTTTTTTTTAATAACCTATATGTCTTGGGGTGTAATATTTTGTTTCACAAGAATAATCTTTAATATTCAAATATAAGTATATTGTCTATACTAAACTTAATATAATTAGAAGGGATTTGAACTCAGGCTTTCAATCTCCCTACAATATGCGCTCCATCTTATATAACATTAAGAAGAATCTTTATAAAAAGAGCATCTAAATGATGCCCATCTGGGATGAGAAACTGTTACGTCGTACTAAAGACAATTAGTGATGATTTAATAAAATGCAAAGTAGAAATCAGAGGTAAGAAAATTATAAAACCAGATCGGTTAAATACATTCTATTTCAAAACCGCTAATTATTATGGGTAAATTTGAATCATATACGCATGAGACGCCTAAATTACAATTTATAAAAATAATTAAATGTAAATATTTCGTAGTTATAGAATAGGTTATCGGCTAAGATTTTTTTTACGAATGTACTTTAGAGCAGTAATATTTATAAAAGAAAATCAGACTACTGTACTATATATATATTGTATATCAGAATCATAAGGGCCTTGAACTCGAATTTTTCACGCGCCCTATATCTATCCAACCTATCTTATACAATTGATTCACATGACCACATACATATACGTGAGAAATATAAATATCTCCAATACACGTATTTCGTTCTGAATCATCACTCATCATCATCTCCCACACATATATCAATGAGTGCTCAGTTTATATTAAGACAGCAAATAACTTTAATGGACAAGCTTCAATCTTCATTCCCAATCATTTCAGCCATCCATTTCAATGAAGGTTTAGTATACACACTATACATATACATGCACTTATATGTATATATCAGAATAAAAAAAACTACTACATCTGAATTCTAACGCCTATAAAATTAAATCACGTTTTAATCACAAGATAATGACAAATCATATGCTTTTATCCCCCATTCGCTTACTTAACAATAACAAAAGAAATTTACTAGTTTATCAAAATTGGCATCTTGCCCAACGATTAGTGAAGTTTTTTATGAATGAGATTACACTTTCATATAATATTGTGTGTGTTTAAAAGTGATCCAATGAAACGAATCAAGCGTTCCTGATATATATATATATTTGATATTTAAAAGAAATATGATTAAGCGAAATAATAAAAAAACTGGTTTTATGGTTCTGAAGAATCTCTTGAAAATGATACAATAATGAAATAATGATAATAAACTTGGTTATCATCAGCAGCGTTTATCTGACAACAGTAGGAACAATTGTTCTAAAACTAGACGTTAATAGAGAAAAAAAAAATTAAATGAAAACAGATCTATGTACCTGAAGTTTATAATGAAAGTATTTTTCCAACGCATGCTTAAGGATGTGACTTGCTTAACAGAAAAGCAATAAAAACTGCAGGTCATATAGTAAAGCATGGACAAACATAAGATAGGATTAATAAAGATAGAATAAAAGTAAAATATATAAAAGACTAATGAATGGTCTTATTGCTCAGAAGTTCGAGCACCATTACTACAAGCAGTAGAATTGACTCTGGGACCTCTCAATCCCAAGTTGGATACTCTACTATCTTCACCAAACTGTGCAAGGTGATGAAATAATAAAAATATACCATATCCTTCATTAAAATGATAAAGTTTGGCTGGATATATTTCCAGAAAGAAAATGGCAATAGATAGACAATAAACTCAATTATAAAAGTTTGTAAGGAATCGTTTGTGTTAGATGAATAGATAAGAAAGCTTGTTGAAATGATGTGGAGAAGCTAGGGATTAGAGAAACTAGATTAAATTCTAATAAACCAATCTGCAATGGCTGAAAATTATCATCACCATAATTAGCAATCACTCATAAATGAGTACTTAATTCAAGAAGAAAACACAAAAATAGAAAAACAAAGAATAAAAAATTAGTAAAACAAACCAGAGGAAATTTGAACCCAGTCTTTCATGCTCCCTTTAGCTATCAACTTCATCTTATGCAACCAATGCACATATCCACATACATGAGAAAAAGATAAATGATATCCAATATACATATTTCATGCTGACCCAACATTCATTAGTTCAGATCATCATCTCCCACACATATATATAATCAGTGCTCGGTTTATATTAAGATAGAAAATCTTCAAACTTTAATGAACAGGCTTCAATCCACTCCCACTCTCCAAGTCTTCAGCCATCCATATCATTGAAAATCTAGTGATGGTATAGTCAAGGCCCTTGTTTGCCAATTTTGTTACCATACCCATGTTGACCATAAGTCATTCTGACCCCTAATATGCAGGACCTTAAGTCTATTTAAATATGCAGACGAGGAATGGGCAGAAAACGGGCTGAATATAGAATATTTAAATACAAGTATATTATATATACTTTTAATCTAAATGAAATTTATGAGTGCTGGTTCAGTGCAAAATACATATATTGGAGATCCTTTATCTTTTTTGCATGTATGTGGTCATGTGCATTGGTTAAATAAGATGGGATTGATAGTTAAATGGAGCTTGAAGGTCTGGGTTTGAATCCCCTCTAATTATTATTAAGGAAATATAGAACAATTGGTAACATTGAGGCAACTAAATTAAAATAAATTTGATTCTGAAGAATAACAATTTCAAAAGTTATAAAAACACAAAGTATAAGCTTGGATTTATATATATCTATTAGCCATTATATAAGGCTTGTTAATAGAACTCATTCCTTCTGTTAAATTGTGAACTCCCAAACAACTTATGCATGATGCATACACACACACACACACACTCACATCAATTACCCAAGTAGATATCTGATAACTATTCAAATTTGCTTTCGTAAGATAAACAAAGAATGTCCTGGTTGTGTTTTAAAAGAATTTCCTTATTTTAAATTTCTTATATTGTCAAAAAGTTCAATGTGAAAAATATTTTCATTACGAGTCACATCTGCTTAAAAATCTGATAAAATAGGGGTCCTTTAATTCACTAGGCCCACTATGCTGTTATTAATTTTTGCTGTATGACAACTAAGCTCTTGATCATATTATAAATAAGCAGAACAAGAAATTAAAACAAGCAAAACTCTCCATATAGTAGAAATGGTTATCATGTGATGTTTAGTGGCAGGACAAGAAGTCAGTATTATGAACTTTTGATAGAAAAATGAATAGTCGAAATAAAGAATACAGTGTGTCTTTCTTTTTTTTTTTCTTGGAGAGATTTCTATTGCTCAATCTATCTTGCTTCCCAAAATTAAAATTCAATTAACAACAACAAAAAAAGGACACTTTGAAGATGTCACAGATATTCAAATGAATACAAAGTAGCAATTAAAGTGATGTCTTCTGAAATCTTTATTGTCTTCATTTTTAGAAAATAGTGAGTGGGAAGATGCAGAAAAAGCATATTAAAAAGAAAAATAGAAAGTTCTGTACCCAGTAGAAGTAAATAAGGCAGCCAAATAATAAGTTAATCATCAATGACAAACAGCAAATGGAGAAAAAAGCAAAGCAAACAATAAATAAACTTTTTTAAAAGACATATTTATTTCCCATTAATAATGATATATTTTCTCATTATTTTTATTAATCCTTTGAAACTATAAGAGTGTAAATCTCATGCTTTATCATTTATTCTAAAAGCTCTTTTTCAGCCTCCTTAAGATATCATGTGATTTTATCAGCCTCTTTGCTATCACTAGCAAAATCTACAGCATATCATTTGGCATTCTAGGCCCAGAAATAGCAACTAGAGCTTCAATGTAGGAACCTTTAACTCTTGAATCCACCACTCTATTGAGTTAATCACATTTACCACATTAAGCCATAAAAACCTTATGAATCAAAGTACTGATGTCTCTTCTACTGTGCTCATTATCTGTCATACTCAGATAAAGTAAATATATTTTTTATATTATATTTAAATGCACTCATAATAAGATTTTTAAAGATAATATTCCTATCTGACTAAAGTATCATTATTAAAAGACATAACATTTCATAACTGAGTGTAAGTATATAAAATTTGCTTTATCAAAAAAAAAAGGGGGGGGAGGGGGATTCTAATCTATTCTTTGAATTGGTTATTGTACATATCATCTAAGATATTCATAGTCATAAAACTCTCATTTTACTGTAGATAAAGTTACTAATAATTAAACATACTTGAAACTGTTATCAGAAACCATTCAAATACAGATATTTATTAAATTTTTCTTGTAAATAAAAATCTGATTAAGCCACAGTTTACATGATAAAATTCTTATAAGAAGGACATAAATTTTCTTTTAAAAATCTCACTAACTTCTGATAAAAAATTGAAGTGTATACACCCATACATATTTTCATAGATATATCACACTACATCCAAATGACACATCATATTGAGTGCATGCATGCACTTTTTTTATAAACTATATGCACACTTCATAGCAGTATATAAATACAATAATTCATGAACAGTATAAACCATTGTTTTCCAATTTAGTTCTACCTGTACACCACTTGGCTTGAATTGGCTATTACATATATCATCTAATACCTAGTCATAAAAATCTCATTCTACTGTCAATAAAGTTATTAGTAAGTTAATACACTTGAAACTGTTATCAAAAACCATTCAAATATCAATATTAATTAGATTTTCTAGTAAATAAAAATCTGATTAAGCAATGGATTATATGATAAAAAATTTTATAAGATGGATATAAAGAACTTCCTGAAAAAAATCCTCAAGTGTATACACCCATACATATTTTTATAGACACATCACACAACACCCACATAACACATCATATTGAGTGCATGCACACTTTATATATATACATAAATACAACAATGCACAAACAGTACAACCCATTGTTTCCCAATTTTGTTTCACCTGCATAACCCTTGGTGCTCATTTCCATAAGCTGTACTTTTTAAAATAACAAAATGTTTATAATTAATATACTTACTGTTATTTCAAATTTATACATTGGAACTATACATAAATAGTCCAATAATGAACTTTAAAAGCACTAAATATTCATAAAGCAGACGAGAGTGAAAGCTAAGCATGTGTCCTGTAGTAACGTAACAACACACTGCCTGGGGAAGAACTTGTCCTTATTCGTCATGATATCAAAGCAAAAATAATAAACAAAACCCTTTCACCAATCATTATAATATACAATTAAATAAATTTTGACATTTTTTAAATTAACAATATTAACATTTGCTTTACTTCCATAAATTTTGGGCAAATGCAAATTTTGCCTGTGATACATATTTTGACTAACCAGTTTCATTCACTGATTGTTTGCAAAAATCCTACCTTGTTCTCTAGAATCTGTAACAGCTATAAAAACAAACATACTATATATATAAATATATACATGTTATAGATACAAGATAGTTTATTGTCTAAAAGTAATTACGTGTGAAGATTAATATATTTGGCCACTCCATATATTTTTAAAAAATCTACAAAACAAAAATGCCATGCCTGCCAAAACTGAAAAATGGAATCTTGAGTTTTAAAGAAGTATAAATCAGGAAAAGGGCAATAAATCCAAAAGATCCAAATGCACTATTCCAAGACCCAAATCTCCTCACTGATGAAAGTCATAAGCTTGAAAGTGTGGGGATATTAGCTAGGACAGCACTAGACAGGCATTTATTAAGCACAATCATCTGGTATTTACTGATTATTGGTTTACAATAGGTGCCATAAATGTGGTGAGAGAAAATGAAATTTATAGACAGTTTTAATAATTGAAATTATATAAAAAATTTGAATTATGTTAAATACCTAAAAAATTAAAAGGGGAAATTCAAGATAACAAAATGCCTGCAGTTTGCCTATCCTTACAATTCCAGTCTGGAACCATGCCGATACTTCATCAATAATTAGTTCAGAAATCATGAATGTTCGGTTGTTCTAGCACAATACTGATGAAATTAATTTTGTTGAAAAAGATCATAGCTTGTGTAAGAGTTATCAGATGAAAATAAAAAAGTAGAAGTAAAGGTAAATGCTAAAAAGATTAAAGCACTGTTCAATGGATTTTCTCAAAAGAAGAAAACAAAGATTAATAATGAAGAAATACACAGTTAACAATTACAAATACTTTAGTCACATTAACAGATGGAAACATAATGGATGAAATTAATTATAGAATTCAACTTGATTGTAGTGATTTTGGTAACAATAACTTAACATTAAAAGGAAATATGCCTATAAGGAAGGTTTTCAATAAATGTGTTTTAACAGTTCTTACTTATGGATTCTAATACTTAAACACTTAATAAAAGAGGAATACAGAGTCTTGAGATTATTCAACAAAGGATGGATATGTATGGTAGGAGTACCAAGAAAGGATCAAAAATAAAACACATGGGTGAGAGAACAAACAGATATTACTGACATCATTGAAAAAATCAAGAATGAAAAGGAGCTGGAATGGACACATTAGTAGGAGAGATAATAACCAGAAGAATGGCTGAAATTTTAAACTGGATCCCAAGAGATTGTAAAAGATCTGGAAAGAGACCACATGTAAGATGGATAGATGAAAAAAGGAAGTTTGTTTTATGGTGTGGAGAAAATCAGACAAACTGGATTAAACTTGGGGACATTCAATCTGCAGTGGACCAATAATGGGTGGAAATTTGATGAAAATCACAAAACTATTTTAAAGTATAAAAATATATTTAATAGTATTATTCATCTACAAATTCTTAATGTATAATGATATAAAAATATCAATTAAATTAATGACAAAGGATTGTTAAGCAGTCAAATTAATTGTGCAGAAGTGAGATATTAACCATCTATCATTAAAAAATGCAATATAAAAATTCCATTTAAAAATGCTCAGTTATATTGTGAAAATAAGGTGATAGAGTCATAAAATCAATCAGCACATTTTTCAGGTTGTTTGATGTAATGATATTGGATTTAACATCTTATGTTTCTATGGACACAAAGTAAATGAATAGTAAAAAACTTGGTACATTAAGTATTTTACAGTGAATGTTTTCATGGGAGAGATAAATTCCACATACAATATAAAATCTCCCTTAAAATATTCTGAAGAGATGCAATAATAATAATACTATATCTTATATGCATATTCCTATGCTTCCAAGAGCAACCTGTTCACCCTTCTCCAAGTTATCGATTGTAAGCTTGCGTAATGAGTGGAAAGCAAATAGTACAGTATTATATTATTTTCACCCCCAGATTTTGAATTCTAATCTTCATAATGAAGACAAAAATTTGAAACCAGTAAGAAATATTATATTAAGACACCAGCTGGAATCCACTGACTATTCAAGCTTGTAGTAGATGGCACTACAGTTGGATGAAAAGATCTGCTTTTGTGAAGTGCAGTAAACAAAATGATTACCTTATATGGTTATGACAGGATATTTTATAATTATCAGTATGGTTTATCTGACAAGATTCATTTCCTCGATATTGGACAGTAACAAATGGTTGATGGTTTTTACTGGTTCAAGTTACTAATGAAATCTAGGAATGGTTTCAAAGTTTAACCTATAAATATGACATAGGGCCAAGACAAATGCAGACCCTTTATCACCAATAGGTCATAAAAAATTAATTCTAATCCAATCAGTATAAATTGTATCAATAAGATAGTAATAAAATAATAACCAGATTCCTTTTAGTGCATATATAATCTGCATTTAACATGAAAAATTAATCCATCTTATATCATAAGTAGTTATAAGATGGAGATAAAGTATTACTATTAAATAAGTATAGGGGATTTGAACTTAGATTTTCAAGAACCCTTCAATATCCACACTATCTCATACAACTGATACACATGATCACACAAATGTAGAAAAGATAAATAATCACCTATATTCATATTTCATGCTAAACCAGTACTCATCAGTTGGTCCAGATTATCATCTCCCACATATATATATATAATCAGTGCTCAGTTTATATTAAGATAGCAAATCATCATACTTTAACGGACAGACTTCAATCTACTACAACCTCCAACTTTTCAGCCATCCATATCATTGAAAATCTGATGATGAACATCAACATGGGATTTGGATTTTCATCATCAGATTTTCAATGATATGGATGGCTGAAAAGTTGGAGGTTGTAGTAGATTGAAGCCTGTCCATTAAAGTATGAAGATCTGCTACCTTAATATAAACTGAGCACTTATTATACATGTGTGGGAGATGATAATCTGGACCAACTGATGAGTGCTGGTTTAGCATGAAATACAAACATTGGTGATTATTTATCTTTTCTACATTTGTATGATCATGTGTATCAGTTGTATGAGATAGTGTGGATAGTTGAAGGATTCTTGAAAATCTGAGTTCAAATCCCCTATACTTACAATTAAGCTCCCAGGTTTGTGAAGAGTGCCTGGTTTTCAAATATTTACTATTAAATAAATAATTAATATTGAATAAATATGTTCTAATATATATATATTAAATCATTACAAAAAAATTTGCAGACCACAAAACTTAGCCAGCATTGCAAAATATATAGACTTTGGGATTGATATGCTATATATTTAACCATATTTGTCATTTGCAAATTGGCTTGTATAGTTGTCACAAAACCCATCTTTAATTTTTTTCTTTTTTGTCTGGCTTGAAATAGCCACACTTGTTTACAAGTGGCTCTTAATGATTAATGTACAATCCCAAAAATAATTTAAAATATTAAAAGCCAAATATTGTTTTCAGAGTACTACTATCTCTATGCACATCTGAAATTAACAATGTTATTTAATTACAAGCAATTTACTGTATTACATAGCATTTTTTTATATAACATATGATTTAAAGTCGATTGTTTAATTTATATTTCATTGCATGACTCTATAAATAGCTGATTACATTCCTCAGTAAATAGAATTTTTGCATGGTATATAAATAACATTGATTGTATATATTATATATTTTCTAATTCTAAAAATAAAATTACCTGTCCTTCTATGAATTTAACACCTGTAAAAAGAATATTTTATGCATTAATATGAGTGAACAAAATATTACCATTAATATTTTTTTCTTATAAATCCTGATTAACCATAAGTAGCTTTACTCTCTAAAGAATAATTGTCCATTTATTGATCAATAACTGAATAATTAGCCTGAAAGAAAAATTCTACGTCTGCTTATGACTTGAAAGAATTTCCTAAGTTTATTTGATCTAGATTCGAACCCAGATCTTGGGCAGGTTAGGTGGATGTTGTAATTTCTTTGTCATTACAAAGTTAATTCTAGTCAAGCCAATAGAAATTGTATCAATAATATATTAGCAAGTTAACAGTCACACCCTCTCTAAGTTGCTATTCTATATGTACTCTGTATTTAACAACAAAAATGTATCCAACCTACATTGCAAGTAGTTATGGGAAGAGGATAAATGTAATAATAATGAAGTGATGGTGAATTAATATTGGACAGACAAGCGCTTACAAAAACCAGTTAATTAGCAACCTTTAATTTAAATTTACAGTTAAAAAAATATATCCTCCTTGTGTCATACTTGTGGTGGGTGATCTTAATGCTATACATTAATAATGCAGATAAGATGCCAAAACAGATAAATAAAATATTTTGATATATCTAGATATATTTATGATTACCAGAATGATTTACATAATCATCATACAATTTATATTTAACTTATTAATTTAATTATAACATTACAAATAGCCAAAGCCACTTAAGAGTAATGCTTAAATTATGGAATAAATTCGTTCATAAAAATACTTAATAGTCAATTTAATAAAATCCTTTTTAGAAATTGATTTTATATCAATAATTATATAAAAATTATTAGATGCATTTGTTAATCTATGCATAGTACATTGGAGGATTGATAATTGTATGCTTTAAAATTTTCATAAATATTAATATTCTAAGATTATAATCATATTTCTTAATATTTATTGTTGAGATAGAATCTGCTAATAATATTCTGTCTTGTACTATATCAACAATAAGTTTAAGATCTTTTAAAGTTGTTTTAATTATTTAAAGAAAGATTATTAATGTTTTTGTTGATAAAAATCAGTTTTAGAAATCTATTATAAACTCTTTGTAGATCAATGGTATATTGTTTTATTATTGTTGTTCCAAGACATTAAACAAGAACCAAGACATTAAACAAGATCAATTTTGGCCTTTGTTAAGAATAACTTTCCTTTTCTGATGATATGTCCAATAGTACTATAGCATTTGGATATGTTCTGTTTCTTTTGAGTATTAAAAGATCCATTAGATTCAAAAGTTAGATCCAAATCTTTATGATACCTACAATCATTTTGGATAATTTTGATATCTGTAAAACATAACTTTTTCTATAAAAATATTTTTATACCAATGTTATCTTCACAATGATTAATTACTTTAGGCAATTTTGTATCATCAGCACATAACAATAACTTTGAATCTTTTATATAATTTATTATATATCATTAATATAAATATTAAATAGTAATAGCACAAAACTCCACCCTATAGAACACCTTGATGCATTGTCAAAGTATCAGAAAACAAGTATGGAGAGATGCATGTTATGAGTAACAATAAGAGTTAGAAAATGCAATATATGGGTAAGAGAACAAACAGATGTTACTAACCTCATTGAAAAAATTAAGAATAAAGTGGAGTTGGGCTGGACATATATCTAGAAGAGATAATAGATGGACAATTGAAATTTTAAATTGGATTCCAAGAGATTGTAAAAGACCCAGAAAGAGACCACATGTGAGATGGATGGATGAAATAAGAAAGTGTGCAGGGGTGATATGGAAAAGAGAAGCTAAAAATCAGACAAGATGGATTGAACTTGGAGAGACCTTCATCCTGCAGCGGATTGATGTTTGATGATGATGATGATAAATACAAATTCAAATATATAATATAGTTCTTTTTTTTAAAAAAAAGACTAAATCTGATAACTAGGTTTGGGGATTTTTAATCTATTTTGAAGTATTATTGACATTTATGAATAATTGTGATTAATATCTCAGAAGCAAAAAATAATGCCTATTTTTTTTCTCAATTATTCAGCCACAATTCAAGCAGAAAACAATCATTGAATAATATTTTTGTGGTGTAATTTTCACTACATGACTCTCATGCAAAGTAGAAACTGTTTCTATCTCCTTTTAACATCTTGTGGAGGAGTGTAATCATAAACATATGACCAAAGGTATGTGAAAAAGATGTATAATACCTAAGATGCACATTTCATGCTGAACCAGCACTCATCAGTTGGCCCAGATCACAATATTTTACACATATCTTTACTATTGTTCAATATACATAAATAGGAATTTACAGCAGTTTAATTGATAAATGCCAAACATACTGCCCTTACTTTCGACACAAATCACTTGATGAAAATATATTACACTACAGAAATATTATTCATTAAGTGGTCTAATGAATGACTATTAAAAATTATTAATATACTTCAATAAAATCGTTTGTGTCAAAGTTGTGAGGTCAGTAAATTTGACACATCAAATAAATAAACTGTAGTAATTGTCCAGAATTTTAAATGAAGAAGTGAGACATGCAATTAAATGTATGAAGAAAGGAAAGGCTCCAGGAAATGATGGAATTATAATTGATATATTAAAAGAAGCAGGTGAAGAAATAGAAACAATTTTAGCAAAGTTATATACCAAATGTCTAAATGATAAAGATGTACCAGAAGATTGGAAGAATGCAGTAATAATATTAATATTTAAAAAAGGTGATAAAGAAGATATTAGAAATTACAGACCTATCAGCCTTTTATCAGTTTTATATAAAATTTTTACCAAGATAATTACAACTCGTCTACAGAGAACTTTGGATTTCCACCAACCAAGAGAACAAGCTGGATTTAAGTGGTTTTAGTACAATAGATCATATCCAGGTATTGAGGGAAGTCATAGAAAGGACAAATGAATATGAGTTGTCATTATGTTTTGGATTTGTAGATTATGAAAAGGCATTCGATTCTCTACACATTTCTTCAGTGATTAAAGCATTGGATCATCAAGGTGTAGATCCAGGATATTGTCATATTTTAAAGAATATTTATAAAAATGCAACAGCAACAATTAGATTACATAATGATACTGGAAAAATCAACATTGAGAAAGGTGTAAGACAAGGTGACTCCATATCTCCAAAACTTTTTACAGCAGTGCTGCAAGAAGTATTTTGTGGATTAAAATGGGAAACTAAAGGAGTGAAAGTAAATGGAGAGTATTTAAGTCATTTAGATTTCGCAGATGATGTAGTTGTTTTTGCAAATAATGCTTCAGAGCTGCAGGAAATGTTGCAGGAGTTAGAAGATGAAAGTAGAAAAGTAGGACTAAAGATAAATGTTAAAAAGACTAAAGTAATGTTTAATCGATTTGCTCAAAATATGAAAATAAAGATTGGTTATGAAGAATTAGAAGTTAACAGTTACAAATACCTTGGTCAGATTATTAATACAGATGGAAGCATAATGGAGGAAATTAATCATAGAATTAAACTTGGTTGGAGTGCTTTTGGTAGAAATAATTTGATACTAAAAGGAAATATGCCTATGTGTTTGAAAAGGATGGTTTTTAACAAATGTGTTTTACCAGTTCTTACTTATGGATCTGAGACTTGGACACTTAATAGAAGAGCAATACAGAGACTTCAGACCACTCAAAGGAGTATGGAGAGATGTATGTTGGGAGTAACAAGAAGAGATCGAAAACGCAATGTATGGGTAAGACAACAAACAGGTGTTACTGACCTCATTGAAAAAATTAAAAGACTGAAATGGAGTTGGGCTGGACATATTGCTAGAAGAGATGATAATAGATGGACAATTGACATTTTAAACTGGATTCCAAGAGATTGTAAAAGACCCAGAAAGAGACCACATGTGAGATGGATGGATGAAATAAGAAAATGTGCAGGGGTGTTGTGGAGAAGAGAAGCTAAAGATCGGAGACGATGGATTAAACTTGGAGAGACCTTCATCCTGCAGTGGATTGATAATGGTTGATGATGATGAATCCCCTATCTATCAATATATATATACATTGAACAATGATAAAGATATATAAGAGATTGTGATCTGGACCAATGGATGAGTGCTGGTTCAGCAGGAAATGTGCATCTTGGAGATCATACATCTTTTTCACATGTTTTTAGTCATATGTCTATGATTACACTTCACAAAGTATTAAAAGCAGACAAAAACCAATCCTTACCTTCTATGAAGCAGTCGGATCTGAGTTCGATCCTAGCTTCATGACAACTAGCCATAAGCCCACTTCAAACCCTAGTACTAACCTTAAATTTCCGATGCAATGGGGCTTTATACGTTCAATCCACGCTAATTTCCATAAAGGAAACTTATTTTATAAATGCGTATTAAAATTAATTCTTTCAGATTTAAATTGATCGATTCTATTAATAAATTCATGATAAAATTATTCATGAATTTATATATATTACAACTGCGTGAATTGTGCGTATATTTGTAAATATTTAAATATATATAATTGTTTGAAAGTTTCATTGCGTCGGGAATGTTTGATTTATTTTTAAATAATTTATTAAACTTTTATTGATTAAAAGCTACATTCTTTCGATAAGCTTTCAGATTTTCCCTTTCCAAAAACAACAGTTAAAGTTTATTAATTAGAAAAAAAAGATAAGGATTTCCTAATTAAAATCATTTTCAGATTTTAAGAATTCATTTTCTAATTAGAAAATGAATTCAAGTTAATGAGTTTGAAAGCCTTATCGAAGGAATGTATCTAAAAACAACCAGTAAATCTAAAAACATTGATAATAAAAGAAGCGCGAGCCTGAAGGCATCAGAGGACAGCATATATAGCTCTGAAAAGTTTGGAGGGAAGAGAAGCCATCTTTGTTGCAGAAAAGTGTTAGAAAACTATGTGCTGTTCAAAATCATGAATTCAAAAATTGTTTCTATCATGGTAAGGGGCTAAACGTCAGGAATCTGGCTATCGCTTCCTGAAGTCCCCTGAAAATCTTCAATGGAGCTGCTGAATCTTTTCCGAACCAATCATGCTGCTAAAATTATGAAAAGCCACTAACATGCTGTTCAAGTATTCAAAAATGCATGCCTATGTTTTTTTACCAACCCGGACGTGTAACCTAAGGAGTCCAGCCCGGAAGGAATGGGTAATATATTACTATAATGAACCTTACACTTTCTGGCCAGTTCCGAACTTTATCTTACACTCCATTTTAGAGCTCTTTTATTCTTTAATGTAACAATCTTTATAAAACTTTTTATTCATGCTACTGTAAATTTATATCGTAATTTTCTCAATCTCTAGTCTTTAAACTTTCTCTTTTCTTACTTGGTGATTCATTTACTATATTATATATATATTTATCATGTGATTTATTAATGCCGTTTATTTTTAATTATATGCCAATAATCTTTCAACTCGATGATCTCCTTTGTTTCCTTTGCCTTGTGCAAATAATAATATTAATTCTAATAGTAATTCTCACCCTTTAGAACTAGATTTATACAGTTCGATCAATTATCGAGTCGAAAGAAATTATTAAATATGTGTTATTTTTATCATTGGCTAATAATAAATTATTAGCTCCGTTTTTCACCTACGTCCCCAGCTCCTATCTAATTTACAAATGTTTATATATTCACAAAATGTTAAAATATTATTTTCTCGTTTCACTAATATTGATTGATTTATTCATGTATAGTCTTAAAATGTTTTTCGCAAAGGGCCGATAAAGGAATCAATTAAATATCTTCTAATTTAACTGTGTTATTTTCTATTAAGATTCAGGAAGGGCACGATGTTTGGGGCATAATTAATATGATTTACAAACACTTTAAAATAGTTTTCGTTAAAAGCTCATTTGACTTTAATTAATTGATCAAGTCATCACGTAGAGCATTCTATATGGGTTTTAGTATTCAAACGATGACTATCAAGTCATCATCTTCGAACGTTGCTGACGTAGGGCAATCTTCCGCTCAGTTAGGCTGGTCGGTGATAATTTCTGTTATTTCAAATTATCGAGGAAGAAAGCACTTCCTCTCCTGTTCATAATTAGTCAAAGGGCATAAGACTTGTTAGATGCAAGCCGCCATAGGACTTCGATCATCGACTAGCTATCATCTTTCAATTTCACTTTCTAGCTCATAATTCGTCAGTACCATTACCTCTCTGTTCTGGTAAAGCCCGCTCTGATGCTCGTAATTCGTGATGAAGTGATTTCAATTAAAGTCAAACAAATTCTCCGTTATGTTTAAGTAAATAAAATTTTCCAATAAAGATTAAAGTTATGCTCTAAAATACGTATCTTGCTCTTCATGAATGAATTTGCGAATGTGAAAATAAATCTCACATTCTGTCGTAATAAAATTAGAGTAATAATTTCCTTTACTAATGAATACCTTTATCTGCCTTTATATTTCTTGTTGGGGGCATAGACCTAGAATTCCAAATTTGCGTAATACTCATTGGCAAATAATAAGGACCGCCACTCTTATTATTATTATAAATTCTATACTAAAGGCTAGAGGTAATTGATATAATCATTATTCAAACAAAACAAATTATTATTATTAAATATTTTCTAAACACACTTGGTTTCTTAGTTCTTATTATCTTTTATTCAATAATTATTTTAAATGTTAATACCTGCTGTCTGTGTTGGCAACCCGAACATATACATATGATTCGATTTTAAAAAAGTATTAAAAGTATTTTAATTATTCGATATTAGTGTCAGTTCAGGGGTCTCTAGTCCTCACCAACCGTTGAGCTAGTTTCTTGGCGCATAGCACTGTGCCATCAATTTCTACTATCTGAGCTGTTGAGTTGGGTTTGAATTCAGTTTTGGTTCAGCTGAGTTTGAATCCGACTTGCGTTCTTTTGGTGGGTTTTCGACCGGTACAATATATATATAATGAACAATGATAAAGATATATAAGAGATTGTGATCTGGACCAACGGATGAGTGCTGGTTCAGCAGGAAATGTGCATCTTGGAGATCATACATCTTTTTCACATGTTTTTAGTCATATGTCTATGATTACACTTCACAAAGTATTAAAAGCAGACAAAAAACAATCCTTATCGTCTATGAAATTGGTGTAGTGAAAATTACACTACAGAAATATTATTCATTATTAGATAATACCTGGTCTAATGAATGACTAATCAAAATTATTAAAGAAGTCAATCATATTTATTTTCAGGTTGATAATGGAAATTTTTATCAAAAAAACAAATATTGTAATAATGAAGGGATTATTGCTCTGAGACCATGAATTTGGAGTAGTCATGGAAATCTCCATTAAAAAATAAAAATATTGTTAATAATGAACGAATTTGTGAATTCGTGAGTTTGGAAGATAAAGTGTCAAGAACGGATATGGTGCTAAGATTGAGCTTCAATCCATGCAAGAAACATTTTATTATGGTTCTAAATCGCATAGGAGAAAAAAAAAAATACAGTATACATTAAAGAAATGACTGTGAAAAAAATAAAATCAGACAAAATAAAATATGAAGTATTTTAAGGCGATTAGTATTTAATTATTTATTACGTAATGACATAACTAGAGCATGGAGAGAAAACTAAACATATCAAGTAAATATTTTGTTGTAAATAATTTATGAATTAACAGAATAAATATATAAGTAGCAAATAATAAAAATATAATTTTATGGGGTTATAGCTTCAACTAATAAAAAAAAAAAAAAGCAAACACTTGAAATAAAAAGATTAAATGAACAACATAACGGCATAATTAATTGAACGACATGACAGTATAATTAATTGCCGAACTCTACCACGCTCGGTATTTACATATTTTGAATTATTTATCTCTGATAAATAATAGCGATTTAAAATATTTAATAATGCTATCCATTGTGTACAACAAAATATCACGATTGTTTTTTTCTCTTTTGCAACTTTTCAGAAAAAAGGAGGGGGGGGGGAGGATCCTTAACTTTTTAGAAGCAATGCACAAACATTATAAATTAGCATGCAATGATGACCAGTAAATTATATGAGGGGGGGGGGGAGCTGGTACGCCTCTAGACATTGAATAAAAGGGGAAAACCACAAACATTAAAAGCATACATTAATTATAGGTATAAAATAAATGTCTAGGACTATAAAGTAATAAAAAAAAATGACGTTTTAATTAATTAGTCTATAAATAATATTCAGTATTTGAAATATTAAACATTAGAAAATCGGGAAGATGCAATTATATATCTCATATATTAGTCTTACATTACTTATAGTTAATAAATAATAATTGTGAAAATTTTGCTATTTTTTGAATCTGAATCGAATGAGACCTTACCTTTAGGGATTCGGCCACTTCCTTTACAACTCGGACACGGCGCACTATCTTTCATTAATTCTTCACATTCTGGCGGTTCTTCCTCAGATGTTACAAGATGAGTTCCTAAATCGTCTGAAGTTTTCATTACATTTGTTAATAATCGCCCAGACATTTTAATAATGGAGTTTGAACAATATTAACATATTGCTCACTAGAGGTCACTTCAAATATTGATATTTATTAATCTGTGTACTATTAATATTGAGAACCCTTTGAAAAGTATTTAAATATTTAATAAAATACTTAAAATAATAAATTAACATATTTAAAATAAAGTGAATTAGTTTTAATGTTATATAACAAATATTAACTATTATTGTTATTGTTTCATTTTATATGAAATCAAAGATTTGGGGGAAGTCTTTCGGAGTACTTTTAACATCGAAAACAGCGTTAAGAAGCCATGGCAGAAGAAGTCAGAGAGTTTGAAAATAAATTTAATGATTATAATGGCGAGGTGCTGTTTGATGAAGCTACGAAAGAGGTATTTATTTGAGACAAACTTAATTTATATGTAATTAATAATGTTGTTGTTATAAATATTTATAATGCATAATATCAATATTTTTTGATGTTTTATTTTTGTAAAAAATCAACATCCTAATTTTTGCGAAAATTAGTTTAATGTTTATTTGTTTTCAAAAGTTATTTACTAAGCAGTTCCTTCTAAAATATATAACATTATCAATTTATTATAATTTTATTAAGAAATTAATCCGAGACAATTATGTGATGAAAAAAAAAATAATAGTTTTTTTTTTTTTGTAACATTAACACAGGCGCGTATCGCCTATAGAAAACACGAGTATCGCCTATAGAAACACGCGTACATATATATATATATATGTACGCCAATGTACTTGGAAAATTAATAGTTATTGATGAATGAAAATATGTAAATTCTAAATTACGTATAGAATACTCAAATAAATTATAATTAAAGTAATTAATAAAAATAGGGTACAAATATTTGGAAGCGGTAAACATACTTTTTTAAAAAATGTAAATATATCTGCCAGAATTTTAGTTTAGAATTTAAATGGCGGTAAATCAAACGCATGATAAAACTTTTAAAATAGATATTAAATCTTCAAGAAAAAAAAAAAAGAAAATAAATTGCATTTTTTTAAAAAAAAAGTTAGTTGTAATTTTTTAAAAAAAAGAACCCTTATAATCTAGAAACGCATTCGGAAATTTTGTACAGATACGTTTAGATTTTGTAGTATATGTATTATAATATTTGATTTAATTTATTATCATTTATGTTGTGTTTGGTCTGGAGTACAGACCCAACCTACAGAAAATAACACTAGCACCAGTATTATAATTAATATAATATTTACAATACAGAACGATATAGTTCTAATGTAAACTCTTGGATCCGAGTCTTCACAATCTACCGATTCCACCTACACCTGATAGCTTGCTTCACGGGTAGGAAGAACGACTCTTCCAGCTGTACCAGACAACTTGCCTCGAGTCGGCAGTAGTCTTAGCAGCGTGCGGTCCTTTTGTGGACTTGCCTAGCTGCATGGACAAATAGCTCATTGCTGTCGTAAGAATGCTTACTGCTGTTTAGTTTGGCAGGGCTTCTCCCGGAGAACCGTCTTTGTAGGTTAGACAGACGTTCTCTAGTCTTTCCTTCAAAAAAGACTGACTATTTGTAGGCAGATCTCTGACTTCACTGGAGCATACGGATTTCAGCGATCATCACTGCTTATTGGCCTGTACTCATTATTGGATATATGTTTAGCTGTACATCAGCCTATTGGCCAGCGGCAAACAATGTTTGATCTGATCAGATAAAGAAGGAATCTGGAACAGTTCACTTAACATTTATAATGTAATATATATATATATATGATAAATATTTAATGGTAATATTGTCTGGTGTTGTGCTCCACCTACTCTTAGACAGACTCCACAGATAGCAGGTAGTGGAATGACCCACAGATGTGAATTAACCGCAATAACATATAAACATTTGTCCGATCAATAGTAGGTCATACTGCCTTGTAGGATAGGATGATAATTCATCAAAAGCTATTGACACTCAAATATAAACAATCTTTTCTGTTTCCATCTTTTTCAATTATTAAACTTAATGCAGGTGTTGGTCATTGTGAGCTTCTTTTGCCATCGATCATCACTTTATAGTAAACTACCTGTGACAATATTATGTTTTTGTGCAACCATATTCTCATCCTTCAACTATGTAGACCATTTCTGACTCCAGGAGCTAATGGATTAAGAAAACAATAATGGTGATAGATTTAGTATGCTGGAAGTCCTTAGTGTGATTTATACTAGGGCAATACAATCTCTAATGAATCAGTACCTGAATTTGCGATAGGATATTTAGCAGATAAAGACTATATTTAGACAACTCTATTTAGGGAAGTAATAGGAACTTAGAAAATATGATTTAAATATAGTTTTACTTCTCAAATATTATGTAACAAAAAACAGTTATTTATAATTGTTAGTAGAGAAGAATAATAAAGTTTATCGGCTTACCGTTTTCAAGGATCCATGCCTCATATTCATAGCCTTCATAAAATGTATCATAAAATATATGCAAATATTCAAATAAGCTAGTATTATGTAGCCCATTTCTTCGAGATTTCGAAGCAAGTGTTTTTCCTATTAATAGCGTGAAATCTCGAAGAAATGAGCTACGTAATACTAGCTTATTTGAATATTTGCATATATTTTACGATACATTTTATGAAGGCTATGAATATGAGGCATGGACCCTCGAAAACGTTAAGCCGATAAACTTTATTATTCTTCTCTACTAACAATTATAAATAAGTGTTTTTTGTTACAAAATATGATTTAAAAAAATCACCTTTTATATACAGTCTGATTAGAATAATAATATCTGTAGTACATTCTGCCTTTTATATAAGAAGAGTATTAAATTATAAAGATATTTTAAAAGAAATAATTAAAGATAGGGAAGGAGGTAAATAATTGTATTTGTAGATTATAGTAATATTATGGTTTTATTTGAATATTATATATTTGGAATGTATTAATATTTTATTTATTTGTGTTATTATTTTGTTTTTTATTTTTGTTTATTTTATTATTATTATTATTTTTTTAAGGAAACTTGATAATGATTACAGAATGTAGTTGAAACGTTGTATTGAAGAGAAAGAAAATTATAGTTTGGAATAAAACAAGTTTTAAAAAGAAAAGGAATGTTGAATTTATATACTTATATCCTTCTATATGCATTGATAAAATTATAAATAATTTTAAGAAATCCAGTTTTCTTTATTACTGTAACAATGCTTATTTTATTTAACTTAATCAATCTGACTGTTTCAATGGACCAGAAATTTTCTTTATGTATTTATATATATCTTTTAGCTCTGAAGAAGATTGCTACTCAATCAAAACTATCAGATTGATTAAGTTAAAATAAACTTTGTTACAGTAATAAAGAAAGATAACTTTGTTTAATATCAGTAAAAATGGTAAAACAAGAGACTCTGGTAGTAGTAAAGATATAAATCTAATTTTTTTCTAAATATATTAACATGGAGTATACAAATTTTACTTGATAGAAACTTCAAAACCAAAATGGAGGATAAATAGTGATATAACTACTGTTAGTGAAACTCATCTTTCAGAGGAAAGTTTATAGAGCAGATAGATAACTACAAGTTTTCTTGGAAGAAATAGATCAGTCATTGAAAGAAGATGATGTTAGATATGCTGTAAAGTCTAGTATGAATTTTTCACTGTGTCACGGAAAGTCTAATAGTATTAAAACATGGCTTATATAATTGTAAAACAGTGTCCTTTATATTCAGAGAACTCGGAAAAAAAAACTTTTATCCCTTTTTTAGCATTATTAATGCAATAATATTAAAAGATCAAATTATTCTTCTTTGTAATTTTAATGGACATGTGTTACTGTTAGTAAATTTTTTTTCACAATTGTAGATTTATTATAATAAATACAATTTAAGCTAAATAATCACTATAAAGGAACAAGGATCTATTCACACCAAAACAATGGTATTTAATAGATTACAATATAATTACAAGTCAGAATAAGAAAGATAAAGTTATAATACTTCATAAACTTCATATTATGTGAGTACTTGCAAAGGCAAATTGTTGGATTAAAATAATAGTTAAATTAAAACATAGACCTTATTTCAGTCATGAACAAGAATATTAACATTTGTTCTCTTGAAATATGTACTACATGTACTATAGTGTTTATGGATACGGGTAAATCTATGTTTAGGTTTACTTTAAGCAAAAATCATTATTTGTTTTCTGATAATGAACTTTTATTAGTGACTTGATTAAAAAAAAACATTGCATTTTCTGCTTTTTAGAATAATAAAGTGTGAAGTTTCATAACAAATACAGACAATTTAAAGGAAGAAAAATGCAACAACTAAAAAGAAGCCTTAAAATGATTGGTGGATTAAAACAGCAAAGAAGATACAAACTTTTTCTGATCATGATTACTTTAGAACTTTTTTTGATGCACTGAAAGCAGCATAGGGGCTTGAGAAATGGTATTACAGTCCTTTTAAACTCAGAAATGGCAATCTTTTATGTGAGAATGATGATATTTTGAACAGGTGGAAAGAGTATTTTGATTATCCTTTGAATAATAATACTAAAATTGTGATTATGAATTATCATTTTTGATTTCAACAAAGATATTCAATTTAATTAATGGGTCAAGCTATTGGTAATCTTAAAATTGGAAAAGCTGTAGGTTCTTCATGAAATACCTGGAGAAATTTTAAAATATTGCGGTGATATGTTAGCTTCAAAAATATTGGAATTTTTTAGAAATACATATAGATTCTTGAAATTGTGCCATCTGATCTTAAAGATACTTCTATTGTTTTGGGGGTTTTTTTAAATAAAGGGAATAGACATGGTTGCAGAAACTCAATGTGAAGTGATTTATATATTGTTTTTATTGATTTGGTCAAGACATTTGATTCAATTAATCAAATAGGTCTATAGCATGCAAATTTATTGGTTGGCCAGCAAAATTTATTTATATTAAAACAGTTTCGACATGATGGAATGAGAGGAAGTGCTATTATTGCAGGCGTTAAAATCTGAGGCATTTGAAATGAAAACTGGTATCAAACAAGGCTCTGTACTTGCTCCAATGTTATTTTCTATTTTTATGACACTGGTCTTTGGAACTGCTTACAGGCAACTTAATGAAACATGGTTCTAGATGTGATACAGATTTGATAGAATTTTTAATTTGACTTAATTAAAACCATCAACAAGAACTTTATCTTCTAAGATTCTGGATTTACAGTTTGCTAATGATTATGCTATTTTTACCAATTCAAATATAATCTACAGAATGTATGTAATATTATGAATGCAACATGTAAAGACTTTGGTTTAATAATTAGTGTTCAAAATAACTAGTTCTTTAAAAGCCAGTGATGAAAAAAAAATCCTCAGTAACTTATAGCTCGAATGTTTATCAATTTGAGATTGTAAACCATTTTAAATGTTTTGTAAATAGAAAATTGGAATTTAGGATGTCGTACAATACAAATTCCAATTTGCTACTGCTGCTTTTAGAAAGTTCAAAGACAGGATATTTTATTGCAGAGAAATAATTACTGCAATTAAATTAGCTATTTATAATGCTATTATTTTATCAGGATTTATTGTACGGAAGTAAGACTTGGACACTATCAGTGCAACATAATGGCATTAGAAAAGGTTCATTTAACTTATTGTCCACAAAATTTTAAAAATATAATGGCATGATCATAAAATCTTTCAGTGTGTTGATCAACTTGCTGCATGTCTTATTATAGCATTCACTGTTGTAAAATCACATATGTTGGATTGGACATGTAAAATGAATGAACAATATTATAAGACTTTCTTAAAAAAACTACTTTATTAAACTTGAGCATTCTTTTTATAGTAGAGGTAGACCTTGTCCACATTGTAAGGATGATCTTAGAAGACATTCTGAAGTGACACAGTGTTTATTGTTTTTGTTGGAAAGGTATGGTGGAAAATAGAATGTGTTGGAGAGCTACAATTAGGTATTGTATTAAAATATTCCAGAAAGAAATGTGTTTTTTTTTGTCAAGCATTCGTGGCCCAGTGGTTATCACGGCTGCTTTCCAAGCAGTTGTCCCTGGGTTCGCTTCCCGGTCGACGCTTTGACACATTAAGAAATGTTTTTTTGCAGAAATTAAAAGACAGGATTGTAAAATATCAAATGTATAGAAAAATGGACCAGCATGTTTTGTATGTTGATATATTTATGATTCATAAATTGATTTATACAGAATAATCATTGCAAAACTCATCTCTATGAAGTAATTTTTTCAGTGGGGGATTTGGAATAGTCATAATTGTTTACAAGGGGTTCCTAATAAATTATATAATTTTTTTCAATTTAAACACTATTCACGGCTAATAAAAGTAAAAAATGTTATTGTAACAGCACATTATTTTGTTTGGCATAGGCTTTTACATATTCAAATTTCTCTTCATCTTAAATATAATATTCAAAACATGAATAGAGAAAAAAAAAAATTGTAATTCTATTGCAGTTATTTTAAAATGTGTGGACTTAGTATTATTTATTAGTCTTGAAAAATGAAATTAATTATTTAGATGTTTTATATTTAAAAGTTATGAGAAATAAAGAGAAAAGTCAATCATGGGTATCATTTATTCAACTAAAAGCATATATTTCTCATAAAATGGAATTAAAAAATAATCCTATATTACATGACACCAACTTATACAATGCTGTTTAACAGCAAATTCTTTTTTTTACTCATCACAGTTATGCCATCTAGTGTAATCTCTAGTAATCAATAAATGCCAGATTGTAGCCTAAGGAGAAAAAAGTATTAGATTCAAAAGGTCCAAATCTGCTCCAAGATTCAAAACTTCTTCAGTGATGAATATCATAAGCTAGAAATTTGTCTAGGATTTTGGATACTACACACCTGAATAAGGATTTATTGAGCACTATGGTCTGACATATATTAATTACTAAAGCTTACATTAGATAGTGGTGTAACTGTGATGAAAAAAAAGAATTTGCTGTTAAAAATAATCCTCTTGGTGCTAAGTTGTATTCAATTTGTTTTATTTAACTATTAAATAACTAACTGTGTGGTTTATATATAAAATGTAATAATCAGATATTTTACGGTAATATCTCCACACTAAAACTCCAATATATTTTTTTATTTATTTCTATACTTAGCGCTTTCAAAGGAATGATGCCTTCATTTTCCAAGCTATAGATAGATAGTTCTAATAACGATTTTTCATTTATTTATTTGATTCAACAGATGCAAAATTATTCAAATCAGGTCTGCCATTTCTTCAAGATTGCGGAAAATGTGTCTCTTTTATTCAATGAGTTTGCGTCTAAATTAATGAAATAGGCCTCCTTAATTTTTCTTCTCGGCTCGTGTCGCTCACTGCACATCACTTGCGGATTGTCTGGTATGCATGAGTGGCTCATAGTGGCTTTGTGCTGCGTAAAGATGGAAAAGTGGGAGGGATCTGCGAGCGCTTTTTTGTACGCATATTTATGTTATAGCAACCTTGTTTTATTTAATGAATTTTCCATGGAAATATTTTTTTTTCTATGCACACTATGTTGTGCCAAAATACATAATGTGATGTCAGCTTAGATTTTCAAACAGTAGAATAAAAGCATATATTACAAAGGAAAAGTAAAAATGAGTGTAATTTTTATTAACAAAATATATTGCTATGGAAATAAATATATAAAAACCCCTATGACATAATTTAAAGAGATTATCTAACTGGAGACCTCTTGGCACTAAATGTTTTTCTTGTTGAAAGCTTCCCTTTATGAATTATTATCTATTTGTCTTCATATTATTTAAATTTTTTTCTTATATGAAAGGAACAGTTCTTTAGTCTAATTGGTTAAATTCAAAAGGAAACCTGATAATTTATGTGTATATATATTTTTGAGTATGAAGGCATTGATAGATGAAATTTTTTTGAATTAAATAAGTCCTTCTATTAATAATTTGTAAATTAATTATTTTGTTCTTTGTTTATTTGTCATAATAATGTTATTATCTGGGATGTCAATATATGAAGTTAGTATACTTAAAGCAAGATATTCGAAAATAGAAGATAAATAAAATACTGCAATAGAGGAATATTACAATAGAAGATAAATAAAATAAATAAATAAAATACTAAGATAAAAGAATATTAAAGTGAATAGGTGAATGAAGTATTGCTATCTGATATAAAAGGGGATATCAAATGAAATGGTTTAATGATTATCTGATATCTATTGAAAGACGAATGCAAAAGAATATCTTAATAAATGCTCAAAATTAATTTGTTAGTAGTAGTTTTCCAACACTTCTGTACCATATCTAATTGTTTATTTTTCACATTTTTCTTGAATTATGTTTTTTAAAGAAAAAAAGTATTTTTTATTTCTCCAAATGCATATATATTTAAGACGTGTTGTTAAAGCATTACTGCAATGTTGCTGTGCTTATAGCTTAGCTTACTTTTGTTTCTGTGCATTATAAAGTCTTTCTTTTATTGTCTCTAAATTTTATTGTTTTTGTTTTTTTTTTTTTTAATCCCCAGTAGTTACTTAAAACTAATAAATTGCATAAAGACTTTTTTTTTATTTAAAATTTTTATTTATCAAATACTCAAAATAGATTCCTACTGTTAAAACTATATATTGAAAACTGTAGTACCACGGGATGGCTGCTATCAAAATCATTTAAAAGATTAAAGGTAAAACCAAACAAAGAGTGAGTGTATAGTTTGGTCTAAATAGTATCTAGCCATATCCTGGATGTTTCAGCATGTTGAAATCCTCCATATAGCATTATTGTATATATGCTCTTTTCACTATCATTATTTAGGCAATAAAGAATGATAAAATGAAAGATGGATAAAAAGCATTTCTATTTAATATACTTAACTAATACAAGTTATTTTTAAATAATAAATCATTAATGTATTAATCAAATTTATAATGTTAATACATAGTAAATATGGGTAGATTTGAAAATAGATTATATTTAATTGAGAAAGGGCAGTAAGTAGAATCATTTTTTATTAAATGAACAAGTCCTAATTTTTATTTTATGATCATAAAGTTCCTTGTTAGTTATGTATTTTGATTTATAAATACAACTTAGCAAAATTAAGATTTTTAATGATCTCTTGGGTGGATTTTAAATGACTTACTATAGTAGTCAAATATCGAATACAATTTATTTGTCCATAATATTGTTACAAATATGTAAATAAATAATCATTCAAAATAAGATTGAAATAAACAATTATTAATAACTATATTATAATATTTATCTTGAAGTCTCAATGGAGAAGAAAGCTGGTCCGATAAATATTGTATTATAGTTATTAATAGTTGTTTATTTCAATCTTATTTTGACTAATTATTTATTTATGGATTTTAAACAGTTTAAATCTTATCATTGTCTCATATAATTAATAAAGTTGATAATTTTATAGTTAGAAGTCTCTCTGCCATCATTTTTTTTTCTAACAAGATGTGTATTATGACCCTCTGGTCCCAAAGACCATAATTTATTTTTTTTTTATAAAAATAGTCATCATCATCATCAACCATTATCAGTCCACTGCAGGATGGTCTCTCCAAGTTCAATCCATCTTTTCCTATCTTTAGCTTACCTTCTCCACATCACCCCTACAACGTTCTGATTTCATCCATCCATCTCACATGTGGTCTCTTTCTGGGTCTTTTACAATCTCTTGGAATCCAGTTTGAAATTTCAATTGTCCATCTATTATCATCTCTTCTAGCAGTATGTCCAGCCCAACTCCACTTGTCTTTTAATTTTTTCAATGAGGTCAATAATACCTGTTTGTTCTCTTATCCATACATTGCGTTTTCAATCTCTTCTTGTTACTCCCAACATGCATCTCTCCATACTTCTTTGAGTGGTCTGAAGTTTCTGTATTGCTCTTCTATTAAGTGTCCAAGTCTCAGATCCATAATAGTAAGTTGACATATATATATATTGTAAACTTTTAAAAATCTCTTTGCAAAATGAATAGAAGCTTTTTTAAAAGAATGTTTCTGAAAAGTTCTTATCAGTACTCATATTAAGCCACTGGTAAGTGAGCCATATGCTAATCAGCTATCAATCATACCTCTGATGGCTGGTTAAAAATTGTTGAATTATCTGCGAACCTGGTTGTCAAGTGACTTGAAAAAGCTATCTGAAAAACTTTAGTTTAACTTTTAAATGATTATTTAAAGGAAAGCTGCTTAGGAATAGATTCTACTTGTTAAGCAGAAAGAAAAGTTATTGATAATTAATAACAAAACCCAAAGAATTTATGATTAATGTTACATCCAAAAAATTAATTTGTCTCAAAAGATGAAAATAAAGATTGATTATGATGAGTTAAAAGAAGTTAACAGCTACAAATACCTTGTCAGATTATTACTACAGATGGAAACATAATGGATGAAATTAATCATAGAATTAATGTTGGGTAGAATGTTTAACTCAGTATTAAAAGGAAATATGCCTATGTGTTTGAAAAGGAATGTTTTTAATAAATGTATTTTATCAGTTCTTACTTATAGATCTGAGACATAGACACTTAGTAGAAAAGCAGTACAAAGACTTCAGATCACTCAAAGAAGTATGGAGAGATGCATGTTAGGAGTAACAAGAGATCGAAAACTCAATATATGGGTAAGAGAACAAACAGTTGTTACTGACATTGTTGAAAGAATTAAAAGATTGAAGTGGAGTTGGGCTGGATATATTGTTAGAAGAGATAATAATACATGGACAGTTGAAATCTTAAACTGGATTCCAAGAGATTGTAAAAAATCCAGAAATAGACTATGTGAGATGGATGGTTGAAATAAGAAAGTGTTCAGGGTTGATGTGAAGAAGAGAGACGGGAGATCAGAAAAGATGGATTGAACTTGGAGAGACCATCCTGTGGTGGATTGTTAATGGTTGATAATGATGATGTCTAAGAAGAAAACTATCTTTAGATAAAAAGCACACAGAAGAAATTATCAGTTTAAGAAGAATATAAAAATAGTAAAGCTTTTTTTTTTCTTACCTTGGCTTCTTTTTAATAAATAATTAAAAAAGAAGTTTTCTTATATGTTAAAACCTTAAAGATTTTTATAACTTGTTAGTTTGGTTTTTGTTTTAATATATTTGTTTAATTTGATCTCATTTAATAATTCTGAATAATAAGTCAGGCATATTTATTATTTATGATATACATTTGTAAAATAATATTTCAAAACTATTGTGGAGTAGAAATATTTAATGAGTCAAATATATAGGTTTTACTCTGATATATGTTACAAACTTATCTATCAACCAAATATTGTTATTAAAATTAAATATTTTTTATTACTTAAATTATTGCCTTAGCTCTTTGTTCTTGATTTATAATTCTTTCTATAAATGCATGCTATGATTGATTAAGATATTGAACTTGTATATTCCCAAACTGATACTATACTGATTTCTGTAGTCTGGTTGTAAAGAGCGTATATACATATATGTTCTGGATTAGTTGCCATGTGAAATGGTCGATTCTGCATTAAAAATGTAAATTTTTTTTTTTACAGGTATATGCATGATTGGCATCACTTTGCCATATATAGGCTACTTTATTCTATCAAGTGCTCATTGTATTTTTGGCATAGCATGTGACCGGAAATTCTGTTTCAATATATATATCTTAAGGCCTAATAAAAGAGTTATATAATAGTAGTACATCTTTTCATTTTGACAAAATATGTGACAAATTGTAAAGTACTAAATTACTATAATGGTCAAATACCCAATACAATATATTTGTCCATAATGTTACCATAAATAAATAATCAACCAAAAGAAGATTGGCATAAACAAGTATTAATAATTATAATATTTATCGCACACACTTTCATCTCCATCTAGTCCTTCTCTAGATATTAGTATATAATACAAATTGTAAAGTGTTTATCAGATAATAAAGAATAAAATTTCTTAATTATTCTTTTGTCTGCACTTACATTAATATAGATTTTACACCTGAGTAACATTTTTGGAAAAAAATATAAAAAGTAAACCTAATTTGTCATTGTCAGTAATTCCATTAATAAAAATTTTTAAATTTGATGAGAATCCTTGCAATGGTAAAATGTCTTCTTTAAACTGTATTATTAATTATGATATTTATGATATAGCTTTTATAAGTCATCAAATCATTCGTTAGGCCAAAGGTGATAATTTAAGATAAAATATTGACTACAACACATTAAATTCATAATTAAATAATAATATATAAATTAGTCATGGGCTTCATAAATGCAGAATTTGTTTATAAAGAAAAATTATAATTAGATTTATCTTTCTATCTTAACTTCTTTAATTTAGTCAAAATTTAAACTTAATTTTGTCATAAATGTGTCAGATGTAATAAAACTAATATGAAATTAATAGAATTATTTTTATTGGTGTAATATATAGAACATTTTGTTAAAATTGACTTAGTAATTATCTAAATGAATTACAATTTAGGAAAATGGATAATTGATTATTCGCAACATTTTTTCTCACCTATTTCTGATCCACCTAGTGTTAACCTTCAATACTGAATACCTGACGGTCTAGTGTTATAATATTTTCAAATGAGTTTGTCTTTTGACTATTTATTGGTGATAGAGATATTATAGCTCTACACTATTTGGTGTTCAATGAGTTTTCAAATTTAACAGTACGTAGCTCTGGAATTGGATAAAGAGAACTGCTCATGGAATCATATGAGAAAGTCAAGTGATATTGTTGTTTTAACAGTTATTCACATTTTGAAACATCAAAGCCAAAATTAATAAAACTTATTTAAGGTTTAAAGTAATTCAAAGAAAGATTTTGTTGGTTTAGTAAAATAAGGAGATAGTTGAAAGCTGAAGAGGGCCGATTGAAATTCAGAATTAAATGTCACATGACTTTCCACCTGATTACCTATTCAGTTATAATGAGTTTTGATAATTTGCTGTGAGAAATATGATTATAAAATTTGCAACTAAAATAAAGTTTTGCTTTAAATTGAGAAATTGTTTTGTGTTGTATATTAAATATGCTGTTACCTTGAGCTTGATTATAAATTTTTTTTTTTTTTTGGTTAAATTTAACATTAAATTTTATTTTTAAGTTAATTAAAAGTGCGTGATTTGGGCAATAGTAGAGTGGCAAACTTAGCAGCTCAAGGTTCACAAATCATGACTCAATGGTAACTTCCATTGCTTGGATTTCTTATGAACTCTTGAGCAACAAAGCCATCTAATTGTTTATTTATTTTAATAAAAATTAGCAAATAGATCATAATGTTTCATAATAAAAGATGATACTTATTAATGTAGCATAGGAACACATTCTCTTGAATCACCAGCCTAATTATTAGTAGTCTAGCCTTTTTAGTTACCTTGGTGCTTTTAAGTTACATATCAATTTCAGAATCTATATAGTTATCCCTATTTGCAATTATGTATTTCAGATTCACTATTAAACTTTTCAAACTTTAAAACATTTTAATGCAATGAGAGGATATTTCACTGATGTTTTTTTTTAAATTCTGTCCTAAATGAATAAATTCCACTTTATTGCTTAAGAAAAATGATTACTAGTTTTCTTAAATTTTGTTAAACTTCTAGCTTAAACATTTAAAAAGCGTGGAATGGATCAAATAAGAGTAAAATATATTGGTTTTCAACATAACCTAAAGAAATGTTTATTAATTAACAAGATCACATATTGCACTACCAACTGCCATATTGAAAAATTTATTAAATTTACAAATTATAATGATTTTATTTTTGTTTCGTAACTTATATCTAAATTAACATATATTCAAACAGTGCATATTGTGGCTTGACTGCACTTGACATTGGGATCTATTTTTATTTGCCTCACAACTACAAAAAAGAAGATTTGTGGAGTCAAAGAAGCATGATAAGTGAAATAAAGAGAAGTTTATGGAAAATACCAAATTACTGAAATGTAAGCAAAGTTCTAAAGATAGAAAAGCATAAAGAAAACGGTTTTAAAGAATCTGTTGAATCTTTCTTGAATCAAACAATGTGATAATGAAGCATAATAGAAATTTATTTTTAATGCTTTTAAGAGTGTTTCAAAATTTTCTAATAGGTGTAAAATTCTGTCATTCACAATTGTTTTCTCATATTAGATGATATTAAACCATAAACTCAACATAGAATAATGATCCCTCCCCTCAATTGGTGGCAAAGGCAGCCTCGTATTGTAATCTTGCTTTTAGAGTTAGCACATTCAACACTCATCTGACTAATCCTGATTAGTTAGGGTAATTGGGTATAATCAATAATGGAATGGCTAGCCAATTAGTAGTGACTCTTTGAACAGAAAATTTTAATCAAGTTTGTAATCTGTACTTTTTTTGAGGTTCCTCGATTTGACTTACATTATGGCCATGGAAGCAGTCCTTTATGATAATATCACCATTATATAATGAATCTAGTATATAAGATATAATACTTTTGTTAATCATTGATAAAAAACAAGATCAAATTATACTTGATGTCAATCAAGTATTTGTTATTTGACTAAACATCACATGATTACCATCTCTTATGCTAGCACATAACTGTTATTAAACAGGCATCCATTGATTACTCTGGTTGGCACTACTGTATGGAGAGTTTTGCCTGTTTAATATTTGTTATTTGATTATAATGTTCTTTGCCTTTTTGAGACAAATCTTTTTTTCAGTAAATCTTTTAATATACATTTCACAGCTGGACAATAGATGGAATTTTATTTTCCATAAACAATAGAGAAAATGCGTGCTTAATTATTTGGAATTCTTTTGCAAAGTTAGGAAGGGGAGAATAAATTCAATGAAGAATCAAAAATAGGATAGAAGGTGACAAAGATAAAGAGGGAAAAGACTTAAATCTAAAAAATATAGTCATAAAGGAAGCAAGTATTATTATTTAGTTATAATACTGTATATCCAAGAACATTATTTAGATTTTTTCAGGAATGATATTTATTAGTAAGTGATGTTAAAAAAAAGATCTGATTGAAAAAAATGACTCTGTAATTTTCCTTAGGCAAATATAACATTATTCTAAGGGGAAAAAATTGCAAGAATTTGTTCTTTCTCATTATATATATATATATTGTACCTACTGAAATTTGAAATAAATGTTCGTATGTGATGGAATGTTAGTCATAATTTTTTTTTCTCTTCGTTTGATTTTAATGGTGAATATATTAACCTGGACTATATTGGACTATGTTGCTACGATAACATAATATTGGAGAAAAAAATATTTATTAGTAAATGTAGTTTGTAGAAATTGTGAATTGACTTTATTCATTTTAAAAATGTGTAAATAATAAAGGTTATAGTATTGATGAAATTATTATTATTCCTTTATTATGTATATTTTTGTTATTGCATTCACAATATTAGGTTACAAATAATGCACCTAAATTTTTAATGTCTCATGCATGTTTGTTATTTTATTTGTATAATATTATATTTGAAAGATATGTGTTAAAAGTTTATTTCCATTGCAGTATGAAAAAATGTAGTCGGAATTGTTTATTTTATGTTAAAGTGAAAGAATACTATAGGTATTTTGAGACATAAGTGCTGTAAATTATATGTGTAATAAATTGCAAAATATTTATTTTTATTTGTCATTATTTTATGTAAGAAGATTTTTATTAATGAGATGCTGGCTTAAGTTGACCAAAGAGTTAATGCAGAGCGTTTTTATAGTTTCTCTGACATCAATGGTAAAAGTTTATAAATAGAACTAAGCAGATTAGCAATGAGTTCTCTTATCTTGGCTTCAATAGAAGCAAATCTAAGTTCCCTCATGTAATTTTTTTTGCTTATTTTTAAAAGTATATGATTATAAAAAGTGGATAGAATTATGGGGTGAAAGCAATAATGTTCATCCATTGGCTTGACAGAATCGTCAAATTTGTGAGAGGTAACAATTTATTGAAAATATGAAAATCTTAGCATTTTTAAAAACGGAAATGTTTATTTGCTTTAAAAAAAGTGATATTACCCACTTTTCAATGATGAAGTCTAAATGCTAACAATAGAAAAATGTACACAAAGATTGTGTTCACCTGCTGATATGAACTTGATGGATTATTTATACACAAGATATGTGTTCAATTTCCATAGCATCATTATGGATAAAACTAGCATCTGTTTACTTGTAATGTTTTTTTGAAATAATTACTTGCTAAATGAAAGTATATCTATATTGCATCATCATGGATATAAATTAATGTTTGCATACTGCTAAATGAAAAGATAATTGGGATATATAGTAAATATTGGAATTAATAAAATGTGCTTCCAATCTAATAGCTTTTAATGATATTTCTACTTTTTCTGGAATAATAAAACATTGGATTGTAGTTTAAGAAATAGACATTAGAACTATGATACTATTTTGGAAATACTCTATTTAAATACTATTAATCAGGTCATTTGCTTATATTTATTATTATCACTATTTTTTCTCTTCATTTAAAATATATAGTATTTATTGATATAAATAGTAGTATAATTTGAGGTTAAGCAGTGATCTATTTATATATCTAAATATAAGAAAGTTATGTTTTTCTAAGTTTGAATTTATATTTTGCAGCATAGTAATTATTGTTTTAATTTAAAATATTCATTTTTTTAATATTTATTAATTATAAATTATCTTCAGGTATATTACTTATATTAGGAGTTCAAAATGATTATATTGTAATAGCTATTTATTTTATTCTGTTCTCTTAAATTTATATTTACAAATAAGTAGATTTATTCTTATAGATATTTTATTTCAATAAACTATATTTTTATAAGAAGTATAAAAAGATATATCTTGAACTCTCTTATATTTTAGAAAGTATAAACATTCTACAACATATTTATGTTACATAAACATATGTTTTGTATTTAATATCCAATAGTTGGAGACTGATGTGCAATCATCTATTTAAATATGAAGTTAATGTCAATTGAAAACGTATTGCATAAAGCATAATCAAATTATATATATATTTTAAATATTTATTTGCCACATATATATTTTGTTTTTAATTGATATCCATTTGTTAATAAATTTTGAATTAATTTAAAATAAATAAATTTGCTTGGTTGTCATTCAATTTTACAATGCAAATTTATTGTTTAATTGTATTTGGATGAGATGATAATCATTGATTGATTGATTATACCACATAATTCATTAGAAGCAGTTACAAAATAATTCAGAAATCAAAACATAGGGTGAGTAAGAGAGTATAATTACTTATCAATTTCTTTGTATTGAATTTAATGCTTATTATTTGAGCAGATATAGATTTCTATACAGCAATAAATTAATCGATTTGATACTTTTAAATATTTAGTAAGTAATTAGAAGCTTAGGGTAATTATTTTATTAGTAATAAGTAATAGTTATATCAGGATAGGAATTATATATGAATTGATTTGATGATTGATAATAATGATAATATGATAATTATTGAAGATGAGTAAAGGTAATTGCAATTAAATATTCATATATTTTATTTTAAATTATTATTGATTAAAGTGAATACTATTAAGTCACTATACAATTATAAAGATCGTAAACTTATTCAATTACAGAGCTGGTTATAGTAACATATTTTATTCTGTTACAAATAAGAGTGATTTGAAAGTTCGTTGATGCAAATCATAAATTCGGTTTAAATATTAAATTTTAATATTACTATTTGATTATAATAGATCTAACAATCTTTCATATGCTTTGACAGTTATGTTCTAAAGTTTAAATAATTTAGCTTTATTAAACTGAAGAGTAATTGGATCTGATTTGTCAATTGTGTTTTAATAAGCATCAAATATGAATCTATCATTTATTTTATATATTGTTATGATTGGATATTAAAAATCTTAAGGTTATTTAATAGGACAGTTTTATTTTATAATATTTTAAGTTGGTGCAAGTGAAAAAATATGTTAGGTTAATTGATTTTGTATTTTATTAAGTATTTAATCTTATTATAATTGACTTATAATAAGAGTATATTGATATTAATGGAATAGTATAGCTTAGATTACATTTGATTTTATTTAGTTGTAATTAAAAATCAATTATTGAGTTATATATTTAGTTAGATACTGATATTGTAAATCAATAGAGTATATTAAAATTATTATTCCATCCATCCATGAATT
Source organism: Epiperipatus broadwayi (assembly GCA_028023455.1). NCBI lineage: Eukaryota > Metazoa > Onychophora > Udeonychophora > Euonychophora > Peripatidae > Epiperipatus > Epiperipatus broadwayi. The sequence goes on from JAQFVV010006247.1 coordinate 1,384,823, forward strand.
ACTTCATTTAAATATAAATAATGTTTGACTTTTGGTACAAGTTTGTATCATTATAAACAGTGTGTTGAATAATGAGGAATATTAAAGTGTATCTGTGTAATTCTTGTCCTTATTTTCAATCTAAGATATTTATATTATAGGCATATACTGTTGTTTATAAGATAATGATATTTAGCTTCATTGCTTTATCATTAATCTATTGTAAATAACACTCATATTTTAGGGTAGTTTGAAATAATGATTTTGCTTGTTTTCTGTTCATTCTAAATGCTATTTCAATTCATGAATTTACAACAAAGATTATTATTGTTTTATTGACTTAAATATTAGATCATTATTCATTGATATTCGCTTTAGTTTAGTTTATTATTTTCATTCTATTACAAATGATGCTCCAATTCACAGGCATTATTAAATTAGGATTGTTCTTCCTTGGTTTATATGGTGAGCAATAATTAGGCTATGAATCAGAATACAGTATGACCCATAATTTTATTCTGTTATAAATGACATTCAACTTCAGATTAAATTTTTATTCAGTTGCAAATGGTATCCAACGATTGAGCTATATTTTCATTTAGATTATATTAAAGTTTTATTTCCCATAGTCATTACAGTTATTCCGTTACAAATGGCTTCCAAATCTGCGAGGCATTAAAAGAAGAGCATACCCTCATTTTTATTGTTACAAATGGTGCAGCAATTCACAGGGTATTATTAAACCAGTGCCATTCTTTCATGACCCACATATTTATTCTGTTACAATATATATAATCGTTTTGTTATTTTACTACAAGAGCATGGATTTGTGTTTAAATATAGAAAAAGAATAATAAATAATTTGTATTAAATATATGTCTATTTAGCAGTTATGATAAAAAAAAACATATATATATATACTGTACTTTAATTATGCATTCTGTCTGAACAAGTCTCTTTATAACAACAGTTTCTATTAAGTTTTTACTGGCAACTATTTACACTTGGATGGTTTTTAAATTATTATCAGAAAGTTAATCACAGGTTATGGTAGAAAATTAATTTGTCAGTGACTGATTCTAGTACTATGTTAATTCTGATTTTGCTAAAGGTTTCTGTGATAAGAATAAGAGAGTTATAAAACATCCAGAGAAATAATTTAGGGTGGAAATGGATATTTACAAAGAAAAATATGCACTAAGTATCCTGGAATCAGGGTGTGTTACATGTCATTCGGATCTTCTTACTATTTACTTATAATTATCCTTTTTTTAATTCAGTTTCAACATATAGCATTTCATAAATACATTCATAAGTAAATCACATGAGATGCTGAAATCGTTTTATACATTGCGTATCCCAATGAAAAGGCACTGGGTTTTTTTCTCCAAGCTGCCTGCAGTTCGATCTCTAAATCAACGTGTGTTATGTAGTGACTTTTTTGTTATGCAGCACAAACATTTTAGGGCACTAGAGGGTATGGATTACAAGTTATAACATGAAATGCGACTGTGTTTTGTATCTTTGTTAATCATATTCAAAGCTCTTCCTGCTATCCTGAAATCTTGGAATATACTTGAAAACATTTCTGTGGATCATGGTTTAACTGCTATACACATTTGAAAGAGTTTAATTTCCCAATTCAAAATGTAATTTAATGGCAGAGCATTATACTATCACATTTTATGTCATAATTCATGATCCATACACACCTAGCACTCGTTAAGATTTTTTTGAATAATTAAACTATATTTCTATATAACACATCATTTTAGAGATTGCACTGCAGATAGTTTGGAGAGAGAATCTGTCAAGTTTTGTGTAAAATTGATTACTACTAACAGTTATTCAAATTATTCTTTGTTTTTAATGAAAATTTAAGGTTGTGTAAAAGAAGTAAGTTTATGTCTTTACCATTTTTTTTTAAGCTGAAAAGCGAATATAAAACAAAACTAAATGCGGCTGTTGAGCATCTTATGGGAAAACTTGATCAAGGTGTTAAGCATGAGATTGACTGGTACGAGTCATCTGTTTACACTGGGACTACAGGTATTAAAAATTATATTAAATCATTTAAATTTTGAATAGTTCTATATTTCAGTTGTTTAAGTTGTAGTGTGAGTATATTTCTATGCATGTTGTGGAAATTAGTAATTTTTTAGTAAATGCTCTGGGAGTTGTTTAGATACACAAGTATAAATATGAATAAATAGTTACCACACTTATGTCAATACGTAAACAAAGCCAACTATTTCATAAATTTGCAGTATTTTAACTAGGAACAGAGACATGATCAGGTCTTATCTTCTTTCCCCATATGTTATCACAATGATATTTATTAGCTAAATTAGAAAATGCATGATTTTATTCAAGGGAGAGATAGATAAATATATGTATTGAAAAATATAATTAAGTACAAATGTATTGCAAATCGAATGCTAAAAATTATCTCTTTTAAAACTTTACTGCCATGTATAAATGAATATTATATGCAATTATTCAAATTAGAAATGTATGATTCGATCAAGAGAATAAAATTTAATAATAAAATGATAAAAAATGCATATTTAAATATAACTTTTAAATAGCATGTCAGAAACAAATTCCATGAAATTAATTATTTTTAAATGATTATTTATAATTAATTAACTTTGTTATATGTTTTTGTGGTTTGACATGTTTTGGATTTATTATATATAAATAAGAGTGTATGCTTAATAATTAAAAATTCTAATTTATGATGTGAGAAATATATTTAAAATAAAATATTAAAAATTGATTAATTGTTAGTATAAGTGATAATAAAATTAATTTTTTTTTTTTGCAATAGTTGCTGTGGTAACTCGTGTGTTATTATTTCATTTAAATAAGCAAATATAGAAGCTGCGGAAATAGCTACATATTTCATTATTTTATTTTACTATATCGCAAGCGAAACTATTTGTACAAGAATTTTTTATTATTTTGACATTGTTTATATTCATATTTGGAAAAGAATCTCCATGTTATATGGGAAATTAGTTTTATAAATAAAAACATCTTTCTTATCAGTTGAAGCAGTTGTGTGTCTAATATGACCATTATTTGATTGTGAGTTGCCTAGATAAAAATCATTACTCCTTCAGTTTTTACAATGATTGGACTCAAGAAATTGGCATTGTACTTTGTTTTTGTTTTGTTTTTTTGTCAGAATGGTAAGTTATAATAAAGTACAGAAACATAAATAATGCTATAATATTAATGTTGTAATAAAAAAATAAATTGACTTAGAACTTTTGACTATAGTAGTATTTTTCAATATCATATACTTATGCTTACTTATATACGGAGCCTTTTATTGTAATCATTAACATGTCCAGTTGCTTTTCCCTTGATCTGGGATTTGAGTCTCAATGAAGCTTAGGAACTTTTTCAGAAAACTGAGAGTTGTCAAGCAAGCTTGAGATTTGTTAAGGGAGTCAGATCTATTTGTCACAGCCAGCCAATAATAAATATTGTTCAGTAAATGGAATATCTAGCTATTATTGATTAAAGGATAATTACTATAACTGCGAAAGTATTGCTAACTCTGATTAATATTGTATTCTTCATTCTCACTGTGAAAGGATATGAAATATCATTGCTTGCAATAATTAGGCTGTTTTATTTTTAGATAGAGCTTGAAGTTTTTTTTTCCAAAGATTTTCCGAGCAAACATTTTTTGCGGATAATAAGCATGCCATATCCAATATTGTTCTGTGATTAAGTATTCAGTTATTTAAACTAGAGAATAACAGTCACAATAGGAAAATTTATATACTGTAAAAAAAAAAAAAATCTATAATACAGTTTTTACCATTGAGTGATTGTTGTAATCAGGTTGGTCTATAATTTCTTATGTGCAGTTTCATTTATCTGCATTTTGAGCAATTAATAAATAAATAAAAAATTACAAAGTAAAAAATAAATAAATTGATTTTTCAATTTACAGACCCACTGGGCATTACAATCACAAATTTTCATAAGCATTTAGCTAATATAATCTTTTTCAATGAAGTGGCTTGGAATTTCTATTTTAATGAATTACTTCTATTTCATTGTAAGAAGAATGAAGAATTTAATGTTTTTTTTTTTTAAAGGAAAAAAGAGAAGAAATAAACATTGTTAATTTTTATCTATTTCTACTTGAATTTAAAGAAAAAAAGATAGGTAAAATTACTTAGCATTAGGCATTAGCTAACTTACTTGCCTACTCATAAGAAAATTAGAAGGGATGGACATCTTCCTATTTGCTAACTTTTTTACATCGATTAATATAACTAGATTGAAGGTCAAACTAGATGAAAATTTTGTAGCAAAATATTTTTTTTTTTTGCATATTTAATCAAAAATGATTTTTCCAACAACTAATTTACAGAAGTATATTAAAAACAGTGAAATTATCTTATACAATTTTTTAAAAAAAGCATACATTTCTGTCTTTACTATAGAAATGTGATATCAGAACCATTTTATGCAAAAGCAAAACATTCATCTAGGCCGTTTCAATATTAATATAGGTTGAATTTTACTATGTTCACAGTGTCAGAATGTCTTAGTGTCTTATATTTGTTAAAATTGGTTCTTATCTTATAGCTAAAGATGCTGTTCGATGGCGCCGTTTTCACGCTAAAACTATAAAATATGAACATTCACGGGCTGTTGATTTCAATTATTTTGATGTGTTTTTTTGTAATGCGAAAATAAAAACAAAACAAAATCGTCTTTTTTAAATATTATTTTTTATTAACGTATACAAATTAAATGATAATAATAAATGTAAAATAAAATAAACAAATTGCAATTTGATTCGTGTTTTTTATTTTGCTTTATTAGAAAAATCAATTTTCTATTGGATATTTTTTTACTGGGGTTACAGCTTTTTTTGTTGTTGTTGTTTAAAAACTTTTTTAGTCTTCGTTTTACCTTTTCTTTTTTTTTTTACAGACAAACAGATATTACCACTATTTTTTACTTCAAATAGAATGACAACAAAAATTAAAAGTTGTTAGGGTTAGGTTTAGGGTTAGTTTTAGGATTAGGTTTAGTTTTAGGGTTAGTGTTCTGTTGTTTGTAATGCTAAAATAAAAAATATCAAAATCGTAACCGTAGTCCGAGAAAAGAAAGTAAGTAAAACTTTTTTAAACAACAACAAACACATATAAATGTCTTCTTTACTTATTAACCATGTTTATAATATTTGCTTTTTATGAAATTTACAAAAAAATATGCAGAATTGTACTTTTCTTATTGGATATTTTTGTGTTACCGCTCTTTTTTTACTTCAAAAATATACACATGGTAGAATCTTGTTTGTCTCATGGAATGTTATGAACAGTACGTTACTTGACGTGTTACCTAATTGCAACTCACTTTACACATATATCTTGTCAACATTTTCCCAATTAAAACTTCAATACAGTACGTTGTAAAAAGTCTGATAATTATTACTTTACAAAATCTGAACATTTCAATACTTTAAAAAAAAAAAATCCAATGAAAACAACATTTCCATACAATTCAAATACACACACCCTCTCACCAAGCCGTAACTATTTTATAAACTGTGCGAATTCGGAAAATGTATTTGCTGCGATGCGGCATACATGCTGTACTGCGACGCAACATAGCGGCCTGCAATCTGTAACACAACAAAAAAGTTGTATTATAGAAAACGCGGGTTCGAACGTGTCGGCCGTGGAAACAGCATTTTTATGTGTTTTAGCGCGAAAATGGCGCCATAGAGCGGTGTCTTTAGCTATAAGATAAGTACCAAAAAATTAATGGGGAAATGTGCAAAAAAGAGATAAAAAATTTTATTTTTTAAAATTTTATTTATTTTTTTTTTTTTAGCAAAAAAAAAAAGAAAACAATTTTTTTTTTTTTTAAAAAAAAAAAGCATTAACTTTGTTTATTATGAAATTACTAATTATAATTTATCTATTTGTTATGAAATATTTTTGTTGATGTCTTAATGAATATTTTTTGAATAAAATTTTATCATAGGCTTGCAAAATCTATATGTATGTCTTTATTAAAAATATATACAATTTGCTATTGTCCACAAATATCAGTTTCTATGTTAATCTTGGAAATAAATATCATAGATATGGTATGATTATTATTTCTTTTAGAGATATATCTATATATAATTGATTTCTCTTTAAATTTTGCATATTTGATATCAATTCTGATATATCAGATGCATTGCTCATCATTTTTTACCAATGGAAAACTTTCAAAAGTATTTGCTGATGTTTGTATTTGTACTGATTCAAAAGTAATATATAGTATCTTATACTTTTTTAATTATTAACAATTCTATTATGTTAAATTATTATTTTTTTTCTTTTTTCCCCCCTACCTTTAGGTATAGCACTTCTGTATCTTCTTCTTCATGATCGATTAGGTACAGATCGTTACCTTGGAAAAGCAATGGAATTTTTTGACATATCATTAAAAAAACTGAAAGGCAGGCGACAGTCATTTATGTGTGGGGATTCTGGGCCTTTAGCTGTTGCTGCTGTATTATACCAACAACAAGGGCTGAAAAAAGAATCGGAAACATGCATTAAAAAGTAATTTATGTCCTGATTTATGCATGTAGATATATGTATAAATGGTAAATTATGTGTGTTTATATGTTAATATAAAGGTGCAGAGTTAGATGGTTTCTAAGTGATGGAAGAATTAAAAATGTATTTGGACAGATGTGTAACAGTTCATAATGTTAAAACCAGTAAAATGTCATGACTCCAGCTTACACATTGCTGTTTTAGCAGTAAATTCTTTCTTTCATCACAGCTATGCATCTACTGTAAGATTTGATAAGTAATAGAATCCAGATGATAGTGTTTAATGAATTCTATTCAGTGCTGTCCTATCCAAAGCATCTCACTGATGAAAGCCATAAGCTAGTCTAGTCATATTGGATAGGACAACTCTGATTAGGATTTATTAAGCACTATCATCTATTGTCTATTAGTTAATAAAGCTTACATTAGGTGGCATAACTATGATGAAAGAAGAGTATGAATATTGGTAAATACATAGTTAATATGATAATATGTAAAAAAAATCATAAAGATAGCTACAAATTTGTCAGAATAAACATGTAATAGTTCATAGTATGTATGTAAATATGAAATATGTTTTGGGCTTGAATTAATGAATTGAATACAATTTTTTATATGGGTAGTCAGTTTATAATAAATACATAAGGTAATGGATTGTTCTATAAAGATGGACCATGTTAAATGTAATCACAAATAAATGTTAATTATGTCAATCTTATTTATTTGTAATCATCAAGATATTCCTTGACCGTCAACCTTATTATATATGTGAATTTTTAAATAACTTGTGAAAATGTCTCAGAGTGATAATGAAATAATGATTATAATCCTCATAGAGAATATGCGGAATCCATCCATATGGACTTAGTTTATTGTCATTCTTGGTTTAGAGGCTTGAGAGACATATAGCTAAAATATATGGATATGTGACCTTAATATGAACTTAGCCAAGCATGGCATAGTACCATGAAAGTTAATTTATTTCACAGAAAATCAAATGTAGAAAAGATTTGTAAAACTATGCATATCTTAAGATGTAAACACTTCGTTATTCTACAAAAGCTGCAAAAAATAAAATTGAATAGTCCCCTTATTATTCAACTTTTAAAACATTAGCTTAAGAAGGGTTTCAAAATAAACAATTTATATCTTCTTGTAGATAGGAGAAAGGTGAATACAAGTATATAATTAATAAAGTTAAATAATCAAAGTTATATAAGTTTTCAAAAATCAGAAACTAATTTTACGAAAAAAATTGTACTTATAAAAAATACTGTTTTTTTGTAAGTCCGTACAATTAATTAAATTAAATCTATTAATCAGATATTGATTGAAAAATAACTGATTAATAGTAATTATCGGATTAAAGTAAAACAAGAATGTAAGGACAAAAAAGAAAAATAACAATAAGAAAGAAACTGGAGCTGAGGGATGGGAAGATACATTACCATTATGCATTCACATAACTATTTATATATAAAGAAAAAAAGGATAGAGAAGATGGTGGCTGAGAGTTTGATAATTCACAAGGTACTCATGCAACTAAACAAAATAAATAAGTCGATAAGTACATGGAAAGGTTCCAAATTATAGCCATTGTTTATTGCCCCAATAGTTTAATAAACAATTATTTGTCTTAAAAGTGATAGTTCTTAAGAGTAATGATAAATTTGTAGATGGAAACCATCAAAGCCATGTACTAAAATCATTGAAAGTGTACCAGTCTTAGTTTCACAATGTAGTCTTTCAAGTCTGAAATAATGCTTGTTACAAGTCTGAAATGGTGATGCTGTAAAATATAGTTTTTCTGTAACCATAGTGAAAGTGTTTACTCATTACCTGCCACAATTATTAAGCCTACTAATAAATTAAAAAATTATCAACACTAAGAAGAGAAAATATCAACAAATCAATGCTAATTAGCAAATAACATAAGAATTCTGTCTTAACTAAGATTAAAGACAATTATAGTGTAAGACAAATGCAGAATTACAGACTACTATATGTAGGAATGAGAGTGTGAAGATGTTAAGCAATCACTTTAGATTTGCCCGTACATAAACGTTTGGGTTGAAAGGATAGATGGATTCATTCTATCCTTTCACAAAGACTTTATCTTGTGTTTGGAAGTGAGAGTATTCATTTATAGTTAAAAATCCACAAAGCACATGTGCATTAGCTTAATGGCTGATTATTACTATTACAGTTTATAAAAACATAGCGCTATATAAAATATCTCAAAACAAAATTTAAAAAAATATAGTAAGATTCACTTATTAAATTGTGAAAAATAACTATTTTAATTGCCCTAGGATTTAAACTTGGACTTAATTAATTTAAACTAGTATAAAAGTTAAATTTTATTAAGATATTTATTTTTAAGGAATATCTATATGATAAAATAAAAAAAATTATAAGTTAATAATATTTCATAATAAAGAATCATTTGATAGTAATTAAAATGATAAGGGAATTCAAGTCCAATTGGATAAAGGGAAATATGCAATATATAAATGAATAATTATGTCTGTGTGTGTTTGGGATTATTTACCAATCATTGTTTCCGGTAAAATCTTAGGTTAATTTCTGAAATAAATGTTTAACTTTCATTTTCTGAATTTTGTGATTAGTTCATAGGATTAATTTCAAACTTAATCTGTATAAACAAAATAGAATGAAAATGATTTAAATTATATTTTATTCAGTGACTAAAAAATATGGTTTTTTTTTTTTTTACTAATAAATATTTTAAAAAGATAATATTTGTTTTTAAAAAATAGTTCAGCTAAAAGCAAATCATTCAATATTCAGAATCAAAGAAAGGGGAAAAATTAACCAACAAGAATGTACAATTTGAAGTACATGAACAAGCAGATGATATTTTAAACCACTAAACATCACATGATTACCATCTCTTATGCTAGCACATAACTGTTATTAAACAGGCACTAGATGGAGATTTTATGCACAAGCCTTCTGGCATCCATCGATTACTCTAGTTGGCACAGTGTGGCACTACTGTATGGAGTTTTGCCTGTTTAATAACAGATGATATTTTGTTGAAAAAAATTTTTTTTGAGAGATAAGAAATCTGTTACAGATCAGAAAAATAGAGAAAAAACCAAGTAAATAAATTATGTGTTGTTGAAAAAAATTTGCTGAAGTTTTAAAACAGTATTATTATTTTTAAAAAAAAAAAACAAGTAATTAAGGATGAGTAATTTAAGGACTTTAAATTCTGTAGTAACAAGTTTTCAGTAAGTTGAACGGCTAAATAAAGAAGATCTCTGCTGGCTAAAAATGACAATCAATGAATTTACTATTCTAAAATCATTATATTAAGAAAATAATAAATCATTGGAAAGAAAAAAATATATATGTGTACCGATATTTTACTAAGAAATATCAAAACGGGAGGAACAAATTATAAGTAATATATTAAGATATAATTGTAGGATTAGGCAAAGCCAAATGCATAGGCTGTTAAATGTCAATGTATTTATGAAAGACTGAAAAGGAATAATTATATGAATATTAGAAAAATCAGTTCTGACCAAGCTAAAGATATGATTATCAATATTATTGAAATTAAGTTAAAAATAAATCCGAATGGAAATATTTACATATTAAAAAATGTAGTTAATATTCAAGTGCAGGTTATGAATGTTTCTCTGAACAAAAATTTTTTGAGCAGAAAAGATTTAACCATAATCTCATCAGTGAACCTAAATTTTAAGTACAAAGAAAACTTTTACGATAAACTATCGATAGGGTTCAATGGAAAAGTAAAATTATATATTACTTATAACACTTCATTCATATACACTTTAATGCAACAAATTTTCTTAAAAACTTCTTTATTTTCTTACAGTTTCGACTGTCCAGCAGTCTTCATCAGAGTTCTATCTTTTTCTCTGCTTTAATTAAAATTTAAAGAAAATTTGTTGCATCAAAGTGTATATGAATGAAGTGTTATAAGCAATATATATGATTATATGAAGATATGCAAAGAAAATGAAGGAGAAGAATAAGGGAATATACTTCTGAAAAGAAAAATTCTGACCAAGGGACTATATTTACAAAAAAAATTATAGCGGTCTACTGGGAGACTGAATTATTTAATTAATAGTACTGTCAATGGGGAAAAAAACAATATGTAATGGAAGAACAAAATAAAATAAATCATGATCAGTGACATTAGCTTCCAGGAAAATCTAAACTGTTGAAAATAATTTCATTTTCATTTTATTTAGGAAGTGCAATATGGGATCTATTACATGTGAATATTATTAAGGAATACATTGAGAATGATATGAAGATCCGGATTATCGAGGTTGAAATGGAACTAAATAAAATATATCACATAGGTGAAAAGCAACCGGCGATCTTTAAAAAAAAAAAGTATACCTGGTAGATAAAATGAGAATATGAAAAATTTCATAGTTTTACTAGTGCTCAAATAGATATCAAAGGATGAAATCTGATAAAATATTGGTATATGATAAGTCAGAAGCATGAAAAGGAAAAAGAACAATTGAGATATTATTAATAAAATTTCTATATATATATATTTTAAACTTGTATGTTCAAAAGAAGAGAAAATGGGTAATGTAATGTTTATATATCTAGTTAAGAGATGGGGAAATCAATAATTGACATAATTTGTTTATTTATGCTATTAATTGTGTAAAGTTTTATTTGATTGCATATCCCTAAGTTATTAAAATAACTGTATATATTATGAGCTAGGAAATTACACAAAAAATAGTAAAGAAAGATATTAGAAGAAGGGAGGTGTATCTGTATTCCAGTATAATATTAAAGAACAAAAAATGATATTTAAAATTTGATCTGATGTTGAATTATTAAACCGGTATTAGCATTAGAATATAGTTAGAGAATTTTAACTTATAAGTTTTCATGAGCATTATTTATAATATAGGTATAAGACGAATAGAAATTTGAAGTCGGAAAATAAGATTTAAAGTATTAGAGAAGATTAAGATAAATATTTTATTTGATACAGTTAGCACTAGAGAGTGGCTTATATACATTCAGTAAATATTCTGAATGGTAATTAAAGATTAGTGCAAGAAGTGATAAATATCTAGATTGGATATGATGAAGGGAAAAAAAAGATTTATTGTACTTTTATGATATCGTTAAGTGATAAACCTATAAGAAAATGAAGAATAAGGTAAAAGGATGGATCAAATGGCTAATATCACAAAACAAACACAACATAATCAATCATAATATTATAATAAAATTATTTTGGTACTGTTTTATTAGTTGGTATCAGTCACTTGATGGCATTATTTATATACAAAAACACATAAATATGCCATTTACGCAGCCGCCACATAAAACTCAACCAAATAGACTTTTTTTTCTCTCTATTGTAACTAACAACTTGCTTTGTCTTGTGCAATTGCACACAATTCTATCTTTTTACTAATGTTAACACTTAGCTACCGTACCATTTCAGGGTGGGTGCATTTAATTTGCAGAACTCTTGCAATATGCATTCAAAAGTAATTATGGTACAACTTAACTAACGTATTATTAAAAAATAATAATTATAAGCCCATCACCCTACTTCCAAATGCACCACGTAAGGTGTAAATAATTAGAAAAGGTTATGGGGTAAACCACAATTTCACTGTTTTCCCGAAAAAACTCATAGTTCGCGAGAACATTTATGAAAATTAAAATGTTGAACTAAAATTTCTCATAGTTATATAGAGACAATAAAAATTGTAAAAATGATTATTAATCTTTCAAAAAAAAAACAAACAACCAATCTAGTTGGAAATTATTAATCAGTAATAATAGGTGTGCCATTAATATTAATACATATCTTAGTCACATATTCTTTCAAATATAGCTATTGTAAACAATAAATAAATATTAATTTTTCTTTTTCAAAAATGACAAGAAAAACGTAAAATACAGTTCAGTAATTAAAGGATTATTATTTCTTCCACCACGATGTAGTAGTTATCTCTCAAGCAATAGTAGTAAACTTTGTCAAGTTTGCAGGGTGGGAGGGATTTTGCCAACCTTGGCACACACAGGGAATTTATTCTACTCTAATAGAATATTTACAATAATGTATATAAATTTATAAGTTTTAATTATTGCAGATGTGAAAAGGCATACCATCTGCCCCACATTGCAGGATTAAGATAAAAATTTGTAGGCACTTGTAATTAAAGGTTTAAATTTTGTATCATAAAATTGTTATCGAATAAATTATAGTCATTGATTAAGGAAATCAATGAATTATGTTAACCTGTAGGATAAAATGTCTGACTGTAATATTTCTCGTACTTCTATCCAGAGACCCAAAGAAATTGTCAAAAGAATACATTTATTAATCTTAAAAAAAAAACAGAGTTGGAAATTATTGTTCATTATTAATAGGTGTGACATTAATATCCATAAGCATCTTCTTTCAAAGATAGCTATTATAATAAATAAATTTTTTTTTTTCAAAAATTACAAAAAAAAGTAATCTACAGTTCAGTAATTAAAGCATTATCATTTCTTCCACTATGATGTAATTAATTATCTCTCGAGCAATGATAGTAGACTTTGTAAAGTTTGCAGGGAGGGGGGATGATGGTTTTGCCAGCACTGGCATACACAGGGAATTATGCTATAATATAATATTTGTAATAACGTATGTTAACGTAAAATTGTTATAAATTACAGTAATTTATTAAGGAAATAAATGAATTACATTAACCTGTATGATTATTATTATTTCACAAATAATGATGTGGGCCCAGTAACATTATATTTCTGTGTTTTTGTGCAGCAACAATGCCATTAAACGGCTGACACCAGCTAATAGAACAGTACCATTATTTTACTTGAGACTAAAATATCAATCCATATTTTTTTATTTTCTAGTTTTCATCGCAATCTTTGAAGTATAATTAATAAAAAAGGGGGTCATTATATATAAAAAAAGGACTAGATTGTTTAATTAAGACATACATTATTTGATAATACAAGTAATAAAATTGAATATCGTATAATATTTGATTGTATTATCAAGAAATTTTATGTGGAATAGCTCATTGCAAATAAGATGGATATAAATGTGTAAATTTTTTAAGTATATTGTTATATACATTTTTGTTGTTTTATATACATTATTAAACTTTGTACATAAAAGGTTATTAAATTTAATGTTTTCTAAATTACATTAAGTGTCTAAAATTGCATTTCTTTTATTGCAAAATCATCATCACTATACCATCACCAGAGAGTACTAATTATCATATGCATATTAACTGAAAATATGATTTGAAAATCTGAAGAAAAATTGCTCCGGCATAAGATGTTGTATCACAATTATCTAGGTAAATCTTTATTAAACTGAATATTAAATTATTGTAAACTGCTTTGATCAAATTAGTCATCATTCAAATACCTTGCAAATGTAGTAAAGTTAAGAAATAGTTTTATTTAAAGTTTGACATAATGATTACAATTTAAATAAAATAGTGATATACTTTTAATTATAAATAAATGTTATGAATCGTCTCTCAAATGACTACCTATATAGTTAAGTAAAATCCCTCTTGATATTTTATAAAGTTAATTAAAATCAATGATAATCCTGAGATCTCCTTATAATCATATTGTTATTATGGTTATTCTTAATGATAGTGTTATAAAAGTAGTAATAATAAAAGATTACTATACAGTAAAATAATACTACAGCTTATTGAATAGGTTAATTTAAATTTAATAAATATTGATGTTTTACTCTATGTATTCAAGCATTATTGTTAGTCATGAGGTATTTAGATACTGAATAAGGACGAGTGTCTAAGTATTCTTATGCCATTGGATAAATACTTTACCATTTATTTAATGTTAAAGAGTATGTAATCTTGTTAATAGGATAGGTGAGTCTCACAATTGTTATGTTTGATTAAATATAGTTGAAAAAATGGTAAGACTATTAAATGTTACATCAATAAAGTCCTAGTATAGTCTAATGTAGGGACTTGGCATATCTTCTAGGGGTCCTCCTTCCGTTGGCAGGGTGCAATATATATTGTAACACTTGCAACATATGTTGTAAGACACATATATCTGTGTTACATATGTTTAATAATTTTAAAAATATATATAAATTATGAAGAAAAAGATAAAACAAGAAATAGCTTAAAAGTAGGCTTTAAGAGTGAAAACCATAAAAAGGAAATATTGCATCATATTTTCAAGAATAGATTGTTTTTATTAAGAATAAGGGTGGGGAAAGAGAATTCTGTAGATAAAGGTTTAAAACCTGCTCTGTTCTTTTTATAATTGAAAAAAAAAAGTAAATGTTATAATGAAAAAATAATAATAATAAATAAATGTAAAAGATTTTAAAATAAAATTTTCAAGAAAATTAATTAGTGAAAATCTTGTATGCTATCTCATCGGCAGGAATGCACTAAAATTTGGAAAGATTTCTGACTGATAAAATAGCAGATGTATCTAAAAAAGGTTAAATAAATAAATGTAAATTTAATTAAAAACCAAATTAAAAATAATAAAAATAGACAAATAGGAGAGGTAAGTATAAAAGTGGTGGCTCGTCCATTGTTTAGTTCCTCAGTTTGTGAGTTCATATGTTCACCGATTTATTCATTATTGATTTATTACTGAGAACATAGTCAACAAGATCCTCAGAGAGTCAGTTATTATTTGCTGCAGAAAAATGAAACATAAAAGCCGTAAAAACAGCAACATGCATTGCTAATGAACTTTAGGAGATTCGACTGGGCTTCATACCGTGGCTCATCAGCTTCATCAACTTCTCTCATCTGTGATAATGCCTTGACCATAGTATAGACACTGCCACATACTCCCTCTTCCGTTATCCATCAGAAGCATGGAAAAAGAAACCAAGGAAGCCATTGCTGGAGACCGAAAGACTAACTATATGGAGAATTAGAACCAAAGGAAATGTGTCAACTGCCGAAAGATGACGTCATCTCACTGTAAAGAAAAAATCTAGCTGAATATAACTTTTCATTCATAAATTAAGGGTGTAGACATTCTTAAAAGAAATGAACTATAAAATGAAAATTTATGATATTGAATTACTGATAATTATTGTATACTTATTTATTTTCTTTGTTTAATTATACTAAATATTTATTTGATTGTGTATGCATATGAATAAAAAATGTTTATTTCAATATTGCTTGTCTGTACTCTCTCTCTTTTAACTGCATTTCCAGGAGTTAAGATTATAAATATTCCCATGTATTAGTTAGTATTGTTCTGGGTCCTCTGTTCAAGTTGTTTGTGTTAGCCTGGGTAAATTTCAAACTCTGGGTTTTTGCCTATCATCTGGTCATGCCACCTATATACAACTTATATGGCCGAATGGGGGCCTGAGACTTATTCTCTATAAAACAAATAAAGTACCTTCCCAGCAGTATGGAAGGGTGCTATGATGAGGAAAAATAGTCACGGCTGTGCATTCGTGTAGCCTCGATCTGGCCTTAGGTATCATTGATGGATAATATATCAATGATATTCTACCCCTCTGCTTGAATGTGTGATCACTGTGGTAAAGAGGCAGTGAATAAAATAATATTAATTGAAGTATAAATAATAATCTATAATAAATGATAATAAATCTAATAAGTGTTAATAAATAATTAATAATCTTTTTTTATAGTGATAAAACTCCCATGATCATTCCAATATATACACATAAATATGTGAAAAAAGATGATGATGATTATTGTTGTTATTATTATTATCATCATCATTATTATAATAATAATAATAAATCAAAATATATAAAATGCGCTAACATGCACACGAAGCTAAAAACAAATAAAGAGACTTTCTTTATCTCTAGAGATGGTGACACCATAAATAGAAAAGACTTGCTACAAAATATCCAAGAAATGGAATGTGTAATCATTTCATTTGCATAAATTTACATAGCTCCTAATCAATTTCTTACATTTTTACAAAATGGCTATGAATATGAGGGCTTTGACCTTGAAAGCCTATAGCCATTTGATTAAATATATATATTAAAAATAAAAATAATATATACTTTTCTTTATTTGTTTTTATCTGTGTGTGTGTTAGCGCATTTTATATATTTTGATTTATAACAATTAACCACAAAGTATAACTATTTGCTTATTGTTGTTGTTGCTGCTGCCGCCGCTGCTGTTGCTGCTTGGTTGTAGATAGTATTTTATTGGTTTTTTTTCTTGGAATACAATTACTAATGTTGTAGGGGGATAAGTAATTATTTCATTTTTCTTGATACTATGATTTTTTTTATTTATGAAATTATATATACATAAAAAGTAAAGTGTATTTGTCAGGAATGAAGGGCCTGATAATAGTTTTTAAGGAAAGAAAGTGTACCGTAAACTTTATTTTTCAAACAATTTGCCTGTGTGCTCATTCTAAAATTAAACATTGAAACATCTTTGCAATTCTTATTTGATTAATCTCATTCAAAATCCATATCTGAATAGTTTATTCATGACCCTGAGGAATCATGTTCTGAGCTGGGAAGAGGTGCTGTGATGTTAATGACGTAAAATTAAGAGAGTATTGCTTGTGGGAAATGTATCCATAGGTATTCTTTTGAAAGGAAAGTGATGTAGCAAGCCCTTATATATAAAACAATATTTGACGAGAGTTGAGTATGGGCCTCTGATGGATGGTTTATATTGTGATCAGAAAATATAACCTGGATATCAATAATTATATAAGTAACACATAGTTTGTTCATTATCATCAGCATCAATGTAAGATACTCAATTCTAAGAAAAGTAGCAATGAAATAGATGTCTTGTTGCATTACATGAAGTGAATTTATTTATATACATGGATTTACTCTTTTGTCTGTGTTTCTATGAATTATCAGTATGAGCGTCATCCAGTTGTTCTGTAATATATATATATATAATTAAGTATATAACAAATTTATTTACATTGAATAATGAAATATTGCATAATAATTTATAATATAGTGATTTATATATCTGTGATATTGAGGAAGCAAATACCCTTCACACGTGCTAAAATTGATATGGATTGACTGGGAAGTCCATGTCAATTTTAGTACATGTATAAAGAATAATTGTTTTAACAATATTACAGATGAATAATAAAATAATAATGGCATTTAAGTTGTGGAATAAATCTTTAGAAGATTTACTATCTGCATAAGCATGTAACTAAAATAGACATTCTGGTGGTTTCTATGTTTTGACACAGTGTAAAATCTCTTAAATATATATTTTATGCATAGAGACACAATACTATAATAGTAATGAATATTAGTCTCGATTTTGTGTACTAATCAATTTTAAAATGACCAGATTTGAACAAAATAGATCTGTAGGCACATATGGATGCTGTATAATGTTCCAGATTATTGTTAAGTAAAAAAATAATTAGCTGTTTGTATGATTTCAGATGTAATTAACATGTTTGTGATTTTGTTTATTTATAAACTTTCAACTTAATTTAATATACCAGAGCTTTCAATCAAAGTTAAAGTTTTTAAAATTGATTCAAAAGCAGTATTAACTAGGAAAATTATTTAGTTTTAAAATTAATACATAGAACTTTCTCTTCATCTAACTCTTGTAAACAAAACGGTCTTTACCAAATCTACTATTAACTAACAGTTGTGTAGCATCACGAAATGTTCCCTTTCATTTTCATTATGCAGGTTTTTGCATTCTTATGAGAATGTTGTTGTTGTTTTTTTTATAAATAAACGAAATTGGTGTTTTATTCCCCATATATTTCATTTTCCTATAGAAGAGTTTAAATAAAATAATTCATATTATACTTCATTTCTAATGGCAGTTGGCTTTTTCTCTCTGTATCTATATGTGTGTGAATAACCACTTCTTAACTCTTTTAGCTAGCTGGTGTGTGCATATATATATATTTGTGTGAGGTGTCTGTATAATGTTTACTTTTGATATGAATGTTATATGATAGTTGGTTTTATTGTAGGGTAGATACTGGCTAGGCTATGGCTGATGGCTTGACCTATATTGGGCAGTTATATGTTCAAACTCCAGAAAAACAGTACTGATCAAGATATTTTTTACAATGCATGCTGACATGACAGTCTTGAAAGTGTTAATCATTGTGCATTTTCTTATGACTACAAGTTTCACCTTGTATGCTCCTCTTTTTTGGGGACAGGCTCCTGAGTTTCTCTTACTTTTCTCAGTATTCTTAACTCTTTGATAGTTGTTCAGTTGAGTATATCTTTAAATAAATGATTTAAAAAAATAATGTTTCTTTAATAAAAATATTGCTAATCTAATTTAAATACAATAGTTATTTCACATTCACAAAACAAAATAACATTCTTTTGATTAGGGGTAGAAATAATTTTTGTAATTAATTTTTTCCCCATAATTCCCTTTTCTGATACAATTTGAATAACCATTTAATTCATGACATTAATGAAAAAACATTTTTGTTTTATTTGTACAAATTATATTATTTTTTCTGTTAAATAAAATAAATAATTTAAACCATTGATTTTTAAATTAGGGTTGCACTTAACAATCTGCTTCATTAGCCTAGACACTTACTTCCTGCTTAGAATACTTATTTAAAATAATTTAATTATTTACTGGTGTAATTCTAACTTTTCAATCATTTTAACTTTTATGCCCAATTTTTAGAATTAGCTATTTGTGTGACATTTATTTTTTTCCTTTATAGCATGTGTATTGGAGAACATTGTTTGTCTCAATATATAGATTGTATTAAACGAAGGAAACTATTCATAGTATTTGCTTTTATACCATATGTAAGGCTCAACATAAAGTAGTTTTACTTAATTGGAACTTTGTATTTATATAATAGTGTCAAATATTGGGGGGGATATGAATAACTAATATATCCCAGAAATGGAAAACTCTCTTAATAAAAATGAGATGTTTGGAAACCTATTTCAGAAATCTTTAATCTCTCAAAGAGATATGTTCAATGTATTAGCAAATTCTCTTTCTGTCATTCAAGTTCTACCACCTGTGTAATAAGCCTTAATAATTAATAGATAATCTCTATTCAGTGCTCATCCAGTATTCCCAGATGATGGTTTTTATCAGTTAAGTTTTTGTAGAAACTAGTCTGGGGTTATTGGATGGAACAGTGCTTGATAGGGAATTATTAAACTCTAACATCCTGCTTACTCATTATATACTAAGTGGTGTAACTGGAGGGGGGGGGGGAATTTGCTATTGAAATGCATTGTGTAAGCTAGGGTCTTGTGATATTTTCTTACATGTTCAATTTTTCACCGCAACAGCAGAAGCGTATAAACTAGGAACAAGCTAAGACATGACTTTATTTTTAGTAATGCCTATGCTTAATCTTTTCTTATTGGTAGAATTCTAAACTTAAAATGGCGCCTAGAAACCAATATTTTTAAAAAACTGACTGGCACAACTTGTAGAAGATGTGACACAAATACTATAGTAGTTGTCTTAGATTAAATATTCTGCTGAATACTCTGCACCTGTTTGAAAAAGTCACACTGGGTTTCTAGATATGCAAATAAGCATTATCATGGGAAATATTACCAGTGTTAAGTCCACTCTGTTGCAGCATCTTTACATTCCTTGACATATTTTTCCAGATATCAAGACAAATTTCTTTTATGATAAATGTATTATCATTATATTTTACCAATTAAAACCCATATCAAATTAAAATCTCTTTCTGGATGTTCAACCAGAAAACATTTTAAATAATCAATGAATTGAGTTATGTGAAATGGATTCGTGCTAGACCCCAAATACTTTTTTCTTTTTTAGATCCAGTGCTAAAACCAGATAAAATTTGATTTCTCTAGAATAGATTCAAAATCCTCACAATCATTTCGTTATTTATTTCTTCGAGAAATGAAATTGAAAGGTTCTTGAGTATGCAGCTATAATCAAAGACAAACTGCGAAATACATACATTCAGTGACTTCCTGTTTTTGCATCTAGTAATAAAATCTAAGAAAGCCATGACTAAATATATCAATCCGATTAGAATTGCCTATAGATTCATATATGACAATAATCAGTAGTTATCTGTCTTTAAAAAAAAAATCCATACTCATATATGAATAAATGTAAAATTTATAAGAGTGCTAGATTGTAAAATACCTATAAAAGTATTAACAGGTTTTTCATCTGATAGGTTGAATGCAGTATAGTAAATATAATAAAAACATAATTATGAGGGCTGGATAAAGAGGTTAAACAAATTGGTTAAAGATAAAATAGAGGTGAGATGAATGCAATTTTAAAAAAAAACTGGAATTATGTAACAATTAAAATAAATAGTAAAAAATATATAGTAGCACTAAAAAGAACTTATTGTTATTTGATGGAAAGACAAGTTTTGGTTATCGGAAAAAGAAGATAAAAATTGCATAAGAATTTGCTTAGTAGCTTTAGTTTGTATGGAGATAAGAGGTGAGTATTGAACATTTATTATTGTAGTATACGATTTAATGAGAGAGGAGAAAATTTGTATAGAAAGTTGAAGGAACTTAATGAAGAAGGGAGCAAAATGAATAGAGATTTTTTAATTTTTTGTTTGATTCTGACAAAAACAAGAGTTTGAAAATAGGGATTGGAACTAATGAAACAGTTTTATTAAAATGGATTAGGAAAAGTAAAAGAAATGAATCTGAGCCAGAAAAGTGATTTGGTGATTGTAAATTGGAAGAAAATAATAGTGGGGAAGAAGTAGGGATATTTATTGTGTTACATCATTCAAGAAAAAGTAAATAGTTAAGTTAGTTGCTATGATAAGAGCAATTCATTTTATATTATGTGAAATGTGTACACTTATTGGCTGGTTTTCGTTATTAACATAACCGTTTTTGGGGGAGTGCATTGGTGTATTTTTTCTTTTTTTGGATTAGAGAATTTTTTGAAAGAATATTTAAATAGAATTTAAATATATGTATAAAACGTAATTGATGAGTATGGCATAATACAATTTAAAAAATGATGCCTTGTTTAATATATACAATATGTAAAATATTGAATATTAGTTACTTCAATTAGAACAGTATTATTTAAAATCATTTATTTTTATGTAAATAAACTAATTAAAAATTCTGTACTCTATTGTTTGGTGCAGCAAAATGTCTGCCTCAGCTAAAGATTTCCAAATTGAAAGTCATCCTTTAACTTCAGGCACTCATTGTCACATGACCTTCCAAACAAAAGGCCATTCAAAAACATTTGGGCATCGTGATGTTTTTTGGTTTTATATGTGTTTATATAAATGAAATAAATAATCTTTTTATATAGTACTTAATGTGTTAATCTGCCACCATCACACATTGGATTCAAACCAGAGTGAAACTAAATAAACATTTCATAAATTTATATGGTGTTATATAGTTGATTGTTTAGCAGATAGAATAATTTTTTATTAACTGATATCTCTTAAAGAGTATTGAGCAGAACTGAATTTTTTCTGCTAGTAAATGTTATTTGACTAGAGTTATTATTTTTACATAAACTAATTTAAATAACCAAGCGAATTCAAAACTTTTAGACTTTTTAATACAAAAATTGATTCTTTATATGCCATGTAATCAGAGATAATTTTAAAAAGAAAAACAATCTAAAAGAAAAGAGTG
Source organism: Epiperipatus broadwayi (assembly GCA_028023455.1). Lineage (NCBI taxonomy): Eukaryota > Metazoa > Onychophora > Udeonychophora > Euonychophora > Peripatidae > Epiperipatus > Epiperipatus broadwayi. Next base: position 1,407,080 of record JAQFVV010006247.1, read on the forward strand.
ATGTACAGTTCATGGAAGTGTCATAGAAAGTTGTGACTTATGTTTGAAAATATTTATTTTTGAGAGGACTAAAAGTAAATCTATCCACTTCATATTATAATAACTAGATTTTGTATATTTGTTTTTAGAAATATATAAGGAAATGGATTGTCTATTCATCTATGAATAATACTTGAAATTTATAAATGATGTTCAGCTACATAACAAAGTGTTTTTTTTATTTTTATAAGTGTAATGTTAAATGCATTTTCTGTGAAGTTCTCTATAATTATAACTCTTTATGATGAACTACACCTAAAATTCACTTAGTATTTGATTATAAAGAAGAAAGAAATCAGTTATGCAGACAAACAAACATTTGCAAACTTGAATTACAAATATAAATGAAGAGAAAATCAGTATTACTATAAATAATAACTAATATTGATTTCATTGCAATTTTTTTTTTTCAGGATTGAAAATATGTTGGATTCAGTGCTGAATTTGAATACTGACTTATCTGATGAGTTATTATATGGCCGTGTAGGATATTTGTTTGCCTTATTGTATTTAAGAAAACATCTCGGAGAAAACACAATATCATCAACTACTGTTGAACAGGTTAGATTATTGCTTATATGTAATATATGTGTGCAGTCTCTTATTTCAGTTCATGACATCACATTCAATATCAAATTGTATAGAATTGCGCCATTTTATTATTTCTTAGTGTGTGTGTAATACCAATGTACATGATACATTCTATCTCTCCAGATTTAGTTGTATTAAGTGCATTCTATGCATATAAATGGGATGAGAAATAATGTTTTACTGCAGAAGAAAAATCTGAAACATTTGATATGAAATTTGTTCAACAAGGATGTTGATTAGCTCCAACTTTGGTTATGATTTTTTTTTCTATGTGTCATAGCATCGGCCGGGAAACAAACCCGCTAACCCAGGACAACTGCTTGTAATGCGCTGTGCTGACCTCTCAACCACCAATGGCAATGATCTTAACATACAGTCAACTTTGAATTAGGAACAAGATTTGATATTGTTCAGTGATAGAATTTTTAACTTAAATTAATTAAAAATGAAAATAAGAATTCAGCTCTAATGGATTCTGTAATTATAATAAACTGATGATTATGCTATTTTTACCAACTCAAAAGGCTGTCTACAGAATATATTTAATATTTTGGATGGAACGTAGACTTTAACCATTAATGCTCAAAATACTCAAATATTTTATCAGCCAGTGACAGAAGAAAAATATTTAGGAACTTTTAGCTTGGATAATATCAACTTTAAAAGGTAAACCAGTTTAAATATCTTGTTAGTTTTATAAATAGAAAGGTGGACTTAGATGTTGAGGTATAACAGACTTCAGTGTGTCGCTACTTCTTTTAATAACTCAAGCGATAGGTAATTTTATGACAATGAAATAACTACTGTAGCTAAATTAGTTATATGTAGAGTTATTATTTTACCACATTTATTGACTTATTTACACATTGTATGGAAATGGGACTTGGAATGTCTGTTGATCTAATATAAAGACATTAGAAAAATTTCATTAAGAATAATAGAACTACAATGGAACAATCATAAGGTCATTCACTCAATGAATTTTTCAGTTTTCTAGATGTCATACTATTAAATCTGTTATTGTAAAATTACATCTTTCTTGAATTGAACATGGTTTTCATGAGAGAGGCAGATCTAGTTTTAATGATTATCTCCAAGATATTATTGAAGTTCACTATTGGTTGCTTTATCTTTGTCTTTTTCTATTACAGTTGGAAGGCCATACTCATTTGCTTGTAGCTGCTGTTGTTCCTTCTGATGATGATGATGTATGTATGTATAGATAATAGGAGCACATTTCAGCTGTATCTGTGATAGTAATCAGCTTCTGTTTATCTCTTAGCTTATAGGCTCACTATATTTGTAATGCATGTATTTTTTATTTTTACGACTAATATTGTAGTTAAGAACATGTGTTTATCTTATTTATAAAGATGTAAAAGAAAAAATTCCACATTCTCTTTTTCAGGTAATGAGATAACTTTTTATTTCAATTGTTTTTTAACATTATGGGCAAATATCATTGGTCATTGCCAGAAACAGCTACGTGCCTTAATTATTATTATATATTTATTTAATTGTAGAATTTATTCTTTGATCAAATTATTTGCTTAGATGATGTACCTCAGAAATAACAGTTGTTGACAAGAACCAAAGTTTCTGGTTTGGTTCTTAGTGGGATAAAAATAAAAATAAAATGATTGTTTTATTTAATTGAATGGAACTGCTATACTTGAGTGCACTAATGAGAAACCTTGCAAAAAATTAACTGTATCATGATTTTTTTAATTTCAATTTTTTTATATATACTTTATTGCTTATCTTCGATGGCATGTTTGCCATTTTTTCTATTGAATTCGATCTAAATCAGTTTTTGCAATTATATTTTTATCCATATATGGATCAAGTTTACTAAAAGTATTTCTCACATGCAGTGTTGATTAATTAATTTTTTTTTAATACCATGGTTCACCTTATCACAAATTTCTTTCACTAGATTTTGTAGTTCTGCTATTGAGATATTAAATAAAATTAATGAATAAAGATTGATTGGCTGTGAATATAAATTACTGTTAACAATCAGCAATATTTCTTATTAAATATTTTTATATTTTTGCTACTTCATTCTCATTGTTTCCTACAATATATTTTCAGGTGTGTCAAGCAGTACTTATGTCAGGGAAAAAATTATCTCAAAGGCTACACTCTGCTTGCCCTTTAATGTATGTCTGGCATGAAAAACAGTATTTAGGTGCTGCCCATGGTTTAGCAGGAATTTATTATATGCTTATGCAGGTAATTTTCTTTCTATATATCATATGGTGAAAATTTTGGATATGATGAATAATAGGTGACTGGGTTTGTAACTTAATAAATTTTATCAGTTGTTATACATTGTACAATAAAATGTGCAGATTATGGTAATTATAATGTAGTCGGGCTTGGCCACTTGATGGCATTGTTGGCAGTCAAAAACAATACAATATACGGTTTTCGGGCCGCATGATTTTGAAATTGCTGTTTTGTTTTTTGTTTGTTCTTTTTTTTTTTTGTTTATTAATTTATTGATTGCTATAACTTTTTTTGGTATTTATAACGTCGGGCTTGGCCACTTGATGGCGTTCTGGCTCGCCAAAACACCTAACAAATGCCGTTTACGAGGCCTGATTTACGGCTATAGAAAACATCTCTGTTTATCTTAGCCATTAGAAGGCTGTTGATGATAACGTAACACAGAAATAATACAGCCTATTTCTGCTTCGCGACAGTTAGTGTGAATCCACACACTTATCTTTTTGTACAATTTGATATATATGTGTGTGTAATTTGATTAGTAAAATTTTTACAATATACATTACACAATCTTTGTATTTATAATTAATTTAAGAGACATGACTTTATAGTAATTTTCCAAATGGCCACATCCTTGTTTAGAGAATGTGTAAGGTGTAAAAGCTTGCCAAGGGTACGTAAAAACGAATTCGGCCGAGTTTGCGTGCGAAATCTCGATTTCACGTGAAATACCGCGTAGTTCATAAAATGGCTGGCAAACGCGTAACTTTTTCGCACTTTCCGACAACAGAATCCGAGTACATGTCGTATTTGCAATATCATAAAATAGCAGTAATTTGGACTGTAGGTTTGTTTCTGCTGACCAAAAAAAAAAAAAAGAAAAAAAAGCCATTTGATCAGTTGACGTATTTTTTTTTTGTTTTGTTTTTGGTTATTGTTTGTAAACAATATTACATTGATTTGGGGAAGTTTGTTTTGGTTGAGACAAAATTGTGGGCCCAAAACCTTTCCATTTGATACAAATTAATAAATAAAAAGCAAGGGTGAAAAAAAAAAAAACGTTTTATTTTTTTGAAAACTACACAGTTGTTTTGTTATGTAGAAAGCAATAATTAAGCGAAAGACATCGCTAAATAGACATCGCAGAGTAGCAGCAATCAATGAATCGATCCCCTAAACCCACCCCTCCCCCCCAAAAAAAGTTTAAATTTATGTTTAAAAAATCAAAAAGTTGTTGTTTTCTAAAGACAAAATTAAAATTAAACATTTTATTTTTAAAAAAGACAGGAAAAAAAAATGTTAAAGCAATCAATCAATTAATAACAAAAAAAGTGGAATGATGATAATTTGTCAAAAAACAGCGATTTAAAAAGTTGTTGTTTACTAAATACAAAATTAAAATTAAACAACTTTTTTTATAAAAAGGCAGGAAAAAAAAAGTTATAGCAATCAATAAATTAATAACCAAAAAAAAAAAAACAAAAAAAAAAACAAAACAGCGATTTCAAAATCACACGGCCCGAAAACCGTACATTGGATTGTTTTTGACTGCCAACAACGCCATCAAGTGGCCAAGCCAGGCTACATTATAATTACCATTTTTTTTCCTGCCTTTTTATAAAAAAAGTTGTTTAATTTTAATTTTGTATTTAGTAAACAACAACTTTTTTTCCTTTTTAAATAGCTGTTTTTTGACAAATTATCATCATTTCACTTTTTTTGTTATTAATTGATTGATTGCTATAACATTTTTTTTTCCTGTCTTTTTTAAAAATAAAATGTTTAATTTTAATTTTGTCTTTAGAAAATAACAACTTTTTGATTTTTTAAACATAAATTTAAACTTTTTTTTTGGGGGGGAGGGGTGGGTTTAGGGGATCGATTCATTGATTGCTGCTACTCTGTGATGTCTATTTAGCAATGTCTTTCGCTTAATTATTGCTTTCTACATAACAAAACAACTGTGTAGTTTTCAAAGAAATAAAATTTTTTTTTTTTTTCACCCTTGCTTTTTATTTATTAATTTGTATCAAATGGAAAGGTTTTGGGCCCACAATTTTGTCTCAACCAAAACAAACTTCCCCAAATCAATGTAATATTGTTTACAAACAATAACCAAAAACAAGACAAAAAAAAAAATACATCAACTGATCAAATGGCTTTTTTTTTCTTTTTTGGACAGCAGAAACAAACCTACAGTCCAAATTACTGCTATTTTATGATGTTGCAAATATGACATGTACTCGGATTCTGTTGTCGGAAAGTGCGAAAAAGTTACGCGTTTGCCAGCCATTTTATGAACTATATGGTATTTCACGTGAAAACGAGATTTCGCACGCGAACTTGATTCGTTTTTACGTACCCTTGGCAAGCTTTTACACCTTACACATTCTCTAAACAAGGGTGTGGCCATTTGGAAAATTACAATAAAGTCATGTTTCTTAAATTAATTATAAATACAAAGATTGTGTAACGTATATTGTAAAAATTTTACTAATCAAATTACACACACATATATATCAAACTGTACACAAAAGATAAGTGTGTGGATTCACAGTATATTATTTCTGTGTTATATCATCATCAACGGCCTTCTAATGGCTAAGATAAACAGAGATGTTTTCTATAGTCGTAAGTCAGGACTCGTAAATGGCATTTGTTAGGTGTTTTGGCGAGCCAGAACGCTATCAAGTGGCCAAGCCCAACTACGTTATAAATACCCAGATTATTTACAGTGGGACTTAAATGCATTGATGGATAGTACTGGATGCTATAAATTTTAAGTGCACGTGTGTGCGCACACACACACTTATATTATATAATGAGCTTGCAAATATCTCTTAATAAGCTTTTCAGAATATTCCTGACTTCAGACTGGTTTCTGCTACTGCCTTCTTTAGTGGGGATATTCTGAAAAGCTTGTTAAGAGCTTTGCAAGTTCATTATATAACATTTGTAAATTCAAGCTTGTTAAATTAGATCATGTAATTCATGACTTGATTGCTTTGAACATACAATGCATGTATCTGTAATATATTCTAATATTACAATTAGAATGGGCAAATTAATACAACAATAAACATAATTAAAAAGTAGAATGTAATATAGTTTTTAACACATATGTATCCAGACAAATGTAATCCTAGTAATTTTAACAAACCCATAATTAAATTACCACTTCTCAAAACTTGATTTATTATTACATAACAACATGGAGGTTAAATAAAAGTGGCCACTTTTTATCTGATGAATAGATTGGCATTGGTACAAGAAAATGGGTGTTATTTGCATGTTTATTTACATGATTCCTTGGGAATCTGACTTGTGAATTATTGTGAAATAGATATATACAAATATATATAAAAATACATAATTACTAGCAGATTTTTTTCTGACTTTATGGCTTTTCAAGTATGATATAAACATGGCAAACACTTATTCAAAAATTAGTACTATAAGCTGGTATTTTCTATCTGATCCATCCATAATCCTCCATTCCAATATGTCCTATTAGACAGCTACCTACTGAATAGACTGCAAAATTACTTTTTCTTAATTATTTGTTAACTATACCAGAATAAATGGCTTTATTATTAAATTATGGGGAAAATATCAGTGTAAAATCAGCCATGTAAATTTTATGTTTAATACTCCAAACAGAAGGAAACTGAAAAATATATATTTATACAAATTGTGGTTATGGTGCAAGTCGCACTATTTTCACATTACATCACTAGGTGGCGCTACAAGAAGTTGTACGAAAATGATATTAATGCTAAATGGGGAAAGTACTTCGAAAAGAAGAAGCTCGCTAAAATGGATAATTATAGAGAGAGGATGAAGTTAAATAATAAATTGTTGGAGGATATTAATAAAAGTGGAAGAGATGGGAGTAAAAAAATTTGGAATTACATTAAAAGGAGAAATGTAGGGGAAAGAGAGGTAGTATTAATAGATGATGAGGGAATAGAATGTAGCTCTAGAGGCGAGCTAGATAAAATCTTAAATAGATATGTAATGGATATAGAAAAGATGTTAGATGTGAAGGAATTAGTGATAGAAAACATGAAAGCAGTTAGTAGTGGGAATATTAGATTCACAAAAAATGAATTGAATGAGGCAGGAAAGTGATTGAAAAGTGGAAAGGTGAGAGGTTTAGATGGATGGGCAGCAAAGATGGTAATGAATTTAGGGCATAGAGTAAAAGCAAAGTTATTATCATGTTTTAATAAGATAGCGCAGAAGACAGTTTTTCCGGGTAGTTGGAGTAATACAAGAATAACATTATTATTTAAAGGAAAGGGCAAGGATCATAGAAAGTTAAATAATTATAGACCGATAGCGGTAACATCAGTTTCATATAAAGTTTTGGCATATATGGTAACTGGAAGAGTTGTAAAATGGATGGAAGAGAATAATGTAGTGGAGGAAATGCAAGGAGGTTTTAGGTCAGATAGGCGTATAAGAGATAGTTTGTTTGTAGTTACACAACTTATGGAGATGAGTAGGAATTCAGGTAGATCGTTATATATGAGTTTTATAGATATAGAGAAAGCATATGATAGAGTAAATAGAAATAGATTATGGGTAAGATTAGCCAATTTGGGATTGGATGAAGCTTTAGTAAATATTATTAAGAAATTATATGAAAATAATTATTATACTTACCAATTAGGGGATATAGAATCAGTTAAAGTTAAAAATGGAGTGGGATTAAGGCAAGGATGCCCTATGTCACCGATTTTGTTTTTGTTGTTTTTGAGTGAAATGGAGAAAGCAATAGAAAGACTAGGAAGAGGGGTAGAGATACCATTAATAGGTGGCAAAGGAGTTTATACTTTGTTGGGTATTTATTTTGCAGATGATATCTTTTTATGTGCAGAAAGAAGAGAAGATATGGATAGTATGTTGAGGACGTGTGCAAGGGTGGGTAAAGAGATGGGGATTAAATTTAGTGAAGAAAAATCAAATATAATGATGGTTAATACTGGGGAAAGAGAGGATGTAGTTTTTTTATTGGGAAGTTAAGTGTGGTGGATAGATATAGGTATTTGGGAATCATCTTATGTAATCAGGAAAATTGCTTGGTTGAATGGGAGAAAAAATTGGTAAATGAAGCAAAGAAAAGAAAAGGTTTGGTGAAGAAACTAACAGTATTTTCATATAATAAATATGATGTAGCTAGAATTGTATGGAAGGGACTTTCAGTAGCAGGGTTAACATATAGTAATGATGCATTATGTGTTAGTATAAGGATTTTAGATTAGAGAAAGTACAAAGGGAAGTAGGAAGACATGCATTAGAGGCAGAGATGTGGACAGCAAAGGAAGCAATTCAAGGAGAAATGGGATGGTCAAGTTTCTATATGAGAGATGCAAAAAGTAAAATGAAAATGTTTGGTAGGTTGCAGTTTATGGATAGTAAAAAATAGCCAAAATAGTGTTTAATTGGGTTATGAGTAAAGGGCAGGTAACAAGATGGGTGAGAAAGGTAATGCGGTATGCAAAAGATTTGGATAAAGAATTTATATCGGTATACTTGTATAAAAGGTGGGATGAATGAAGTTATGGGAGAATAGATATGAACAAAGTGACTATTGAAACAGTAAGATTCGTATTCGAATCTTAAGTTTCACCTTTTTCTATAGTCTCTCACTCACCGGTCTATCCCATCCAAATTTAAAATTTTGGTATCGAATTGTGTGTGTGGTAATATTAAAAATGTATAGATATATGTAGAATTCACCATAAACATGCACACATTTCGATCTCAAATTTAAGGCAATAAATAAAGATAAATAATATAATTTAGATTTGTTTTAGTTATAAAAAAATATATATTTTTAACCATTTATTTTAAATTGTAAAATCAGTTATTTATTGCTTTGTTTAAATTTCATTTAATAATAATTTTAGAAATAGATTGTAATATTAATTAAAAGTAAAAGTAATCGTATGTTCCCTTTTGTCTTTGAAATTTTAAAAGCATCGGTCGGTGAGAGATAATGGATTAATTAGAAAGAAAAATTCCCTAAAATCTAATTGTAAAAATTAAATGTAAAATCTAAACTTAAACAATAGAACGGCAGCTTTCTTTATAATTAAACTAACCAAAAATGCATTGATTATCCTCAGGGCAGATTAAGTAGAATCTAAAAATGCACTAACAAAAATGTAAAAGATAAGATCTAAGAAAGGAGGTTATCTTAGACTTGTTAGAAACTTACACTTTAACTTGAGCTGTGCTCTCAATCAGTTGAGAGTCTCCAAGATATTAAATAAATTTTTCCTGCCACGGTATGACCGAGTAAAAGTGCCCAAACTATTCTCCGCCTGGGAGATGGCCTATCGGATGCCAAGCCTTCCATTGCCCGTCATAAATTCATCACGAAGATCTGCTGCCTAAAATAAATGAGAAAGCTGCTGCTGCTGTTAAATTAAATGAAGCACCTAAATACAGGAAAGAATTGCTAATCATGAACAATTTGCTACTGAACTTCCCATAAAACAGGTACCTGTGTGTCCAAATTCTCTAGAGTACTCTACTAATATGCTATAGCTCATTCTTCATACTACTTATATAACTTATAAAATGTAAAATTATCATTTGTAAAACTAAAATTTAATAATTAATTTATTGTGTAAATTTCTCTAATAATCTAGCTTACCTCACTCTATCTTTCTTGGGTACGTATTTCTAAAATCTACATTTTATCATATAATTATCGCATGCTCATAATTTTCTAAATATAAATCTATGATCGCTTGAAACAGTGGATGCGTGTCAAATTTTCATTAATATTTACTTTCATAAATAACTTAATATTTTTATATAAATCGACACGCATTCAATGCTTCCTTTTATTGTAATGTAGGGGTCTACTGCTTAGCAAATGGCTGACGTATTAGTGTAATAATCACCCAGTTTTTATGTTTTATATTTTATTAAATCTTGATTAATAATTTCATAAAATTGCATTTCTTTGAGAGTCCTAAACGTTCATCATTAAATGTTGATAATGTAGGGCCGAGTTAGAAAATATATTTAAATCTCACCAAAATCGTCTATACATTATACATGTGTTACATTTTAGAGACGCGATGACCCATTATAAGCCTTGAATATCCGGATTCTATAGGGTTGAAATTAACCCCAGTCGTCCTACACAAGCAGACATAAATGCTCCCGTAGGGCTTGACACCGTCACGCAGCCACAGGCAATCGCGGCACGAACCGCTTGTCCCTGGTTATGCTTATGTGACACCTTACCTCTTTGGGCCGATGGCAAACGCCAGCCCATCGTTCTCGTTCTTATAAACTCATTCATTGCTATGCAGTTTCAATATACTGCCATTCCATATCACCTTTCTAAAACGTACCACGTGTTTCTTTAATTAACTTTAGTATTCTATGTATCACTCCGTCCCTGCATTAGTGACATAACTCACTCTCAAATAAATGTTTGCCCCTAGTTGTTAGTAAATATTTTAATTAAATAAATATATGTCCGCCGCTATTCTTATAAATTTTACTTTAGACTCTTGCATTGCAAAGGTATAAACCCCTCAAGGCATGCCTTACAAATACTTGCTCAAGAGTTTTGGGTAGCTAGATTACACCTTCAAATAAATGTTTTTCTTTTGTAAACATTACAGTATCGGAAATACCGCTACTGAGGTCTTAAATATAAAATATGTCTAAATAAATAAATGTACTTCTTCTTGAATATAAAAGTATCGGAAAATTCCATTATAATTTAAATCTTATAAAATATTAATAGTAAATGATTTTTTATTAAAATGTTTCAATAAATAATTTCAAACTATATGTCTGCAGTTACGTTTTATTTATTCGATACCCATTCTATATAATATTTCCTCGATTATATAAATATGAACATTTATTTAATATTAGTGTGATTATTGGCTAACTCGAAAATAAAATCATGAATCTCTTGCATATCCCTGACCACCGTGCCTAAAGAAATGTTACTAATATTGCATCAGATGCGTTGTTTCGTAGATTGTATTGTGGAACCAATAAACTATGTTTGAACTTAGTACTACGGGTGGCTTCTCTACCTAGATGGTGCTGCAGTTCTGTGTGGTGGTCGAATTCTGCACTATGTTAATGAGTCACGCGTTTTCTGACTGTTACACTATACAGAAAGTGAGTTATTAGTTTTTATGCTGGATTTGCGAAAAGATAAGGGGGATTTAGATTTAAATAAAGGCCATAGAGTTGACAAAGATTATGTTGTGGAAATGGGATGGGGCAGAATATGGGAAGACTTAGAGTGGGGAATGGAAAATAAAGTGGTTAACAGGTTTATCTGGGTTTATCTGGGCATAGTTGCTGAGATATTCTTGACTTCGTGTAAGGAGAAGCCAAATACATCACATCACATTATTGTTGAGTGTTATATTGGTAAGGAGTGGGATAGAAGAATAGATGCATTAATAAAGAATAGGGAATTGGAGAGATGGAGAACTAGTATGGAGAGTAAAACAAGTTTAAATATATATAGAAGTAAACGGTACATTGGGTGTGAGTTAATTTATGATAATAGTAAGGAAAGCAGTTTATTGTTTAAGGCTCGAACGGGATCTTTAGTAACAAGGGAATATACACGTAAATGGAAAAATATGGGTGATTTAGTCTGCAAGTTGTGTAAGGAAGGCATAGAAAATATTAGGCATCTGTTACTTCAATGTAAATGTTTGGAAGCAGAAAGGGTACAAATAATGAAGTTATGGAAGGTTAAATATGAACAGAGTGATTATACAGAAAGTGAGTTATTGATTTTTATGCTAGGTTTGGGAAAAAATATGGGGGATTTAGATATGAAGGTCATGGAGTTGACAAAGGTTATGTTGTGGAAATGGGATGGAGCAGATTATGGGAAAACTTAGGGTGGACAATGGAAAAGGATGGTAAAGTGGGCATCTGTTACTTCAATGTAAATGTTTGGAAGCAGAAAGGGTACAAATAATGAAGTTATGGAAGGTTAAATATGAACAGAGTGATTATACAGAAAGTGAGTTATTGATTTTTATGCTAGGTTTGGGAAAAAATATGGGGGATTTAGATATGAAGGTCATGGAGTTGACAAAGGTTATGTTGTGGAAATGGGATGGAGCAGATTATGGGAAAACTTAGGGTGGACAATGGAAAAGGATGGTAAAGTGGCTAACAGGTTTCTCTGGGCATAGCTGCGGAGAGATTCCTGACTCCGTTTAAGGAGAAGTCACAGTACATCACATCGCAACATTTAACCAAATGTCAATTGGCATAGCTTCTTTGCTTCTCGGTTAGCAAGAAATACTTTTTTTTTCATATATGTTATTTCTGACAAAATATTTTTGTTGCCAAGCAATCTACATTGAAAAGAGGGCTTCAGGATTTTAGCACCAAGATAATCTCTCTTGGATGAGGATGATTGGGCCACTATAGTCTTATAATTGATATGATTTTATCATGCAGGAAAAGAAAAGGAAAAATTTGAAAGATGAATTTATTCTATTTTGAGATGTCCATGGAAAAGGAATTTGTCCTCATCATATTTATGGTAATCACTAATTTAATTATCTGTAGAATGATTGGATTGACTGTTCTTCGTATTTATTTAATAATCATTCTGCATTGGTTTAATCTAAATATATTGTTTTCAGGTCACTTTCTATACATGATATATTTTGATGTTTTTTAAAGTTTTTAATGGTTTACAAAAATGATATTAAACTTATTGATTAGTTTTTCTAAGTTTTATTGGTATGTTAAAACAGGCAAAACTCACTGTACGTATACCATACACAGCAAGCTAGAGTAATCAATGGATGCCAGAAGGCTTGTGCATAATATCCCCAGACTAGTTTCTGGCTTGTGGCCTTCGTCAGTGAGGAGCCTTGGATCTGAGAGCATGCATCTAGATCTTAGGATCTAATGCAAAACTCCAGCAACCACCTTTTATCTCCATTTAACTATAAAACTATGAGTCTTAAACTGAAACACCTTAATGTTTCCAATTCAAGCCCATCAGCTTATATGGTTATATGGGTCTGAACCCAGTTCAGTTCCTATACATTTTGGTGTCTAGATGCATTTTGGTGTCTAGATCTAGATGCAGTGCTCTCAGATACAAGGCTCCTCACTGATGAAGGCCACAAGCCAGAAACTAGTCTGGGGATATTGGATGAGTAGGCACTAGATGGGGATTTTATGCCCAAGCCTTCTGGCATCCATTAATTACTCTAGCTTGCTGTGTGTGGCATAAGTATAGTGTGTTTTGCCTGTTTTAACAACAGTTATACACAAGCATAAGAGATGGTGATCATGTAATGTTAATTGGCTTTAAACCAATCCTGCCTAATAGGATATTGGTGGCTATGGTTATTAAAGAACCAAAGACACCAAAATGTATGGGAACTGAACTGGGTTTAGACCCATATAACTATATAAGATGATAGGCTTGAATTGGAATCATTAAGGTGTTTTCAGTTTAAGACTCATAGTTTTGTAGTTAAATGGAGATAAAAGGTGGTTGCTGGAGGGTTGCATTAGATCCTAAGATCTAGATGCAGTGCTCTCAGATTCAAGGCTCCTCACTGACGAAAGCCACAAGCCAGAAACTAGTCTGGGGATAATAGATGAGTAGGCATTAGATGGGGATTTTATGCACAAGCCTTCTGGCATCCATTGATTACTCTAGCTTGCTGTGTGTATATACGTACAGTGAGTTTTGCCTGTTTTAACAAGTTATACACAAGCATAAAGAGATGGTGATCATGTGATGTTTATTGGTATGTGGTTGCTGTGAGAATGCTGGCTTCATTCTACGATAGAGTATATGCTATACAGTAAATGTTTTCCATTTTTTGAGATCTTTTCTTTGATTTTGTCTTTTATAAGTTATATTGTAGATATTTATTTCACAAAATCTTTATTTTATGTAAAATTTAATTATTTTGTGCATTTTACTATTAAGATTTATATCAAATTTCCATATCTCTTTAGTGTATAGTGATCGTTTCATACTGTTTTATATTGTTTTTTAAGTTTTTTGATTAAAAAGTAGTCTTGGCAAAATATGTGAAGGCTTGTGTTGATTCGTTGTTTTATTTTATTCTGTTTGAAGGTGTGTGAAAATTTTGAAATTTCATGGTTTGGGATCGTGGACTTAAGAAAAAAAAAATTTTTATGGAAAATTTTTTTAATGAAGTTATGCAAATAGGAATAGCCTGTATTAATTTTGGCTTGGATAAATAATGTAAAGAATTAATATTTCTCTCTGTTGCTTTCAACTGTTAGCATAATATTAATAAAATAAATGACTTATACTTTTAAAAGAAGCCATTATGTTGAAACACTAACAGTGGGCTCATTAGCTGAAGAGTGATGTTATTTTTGGTAATAAAATGTCACATGCTCTAAGAAACAAACTATGTCATGATTATTATGAGTGAAAATTGTGTTGCAAATTTATGTCCGTGTTATCTTTGTATTTAATCTCATTTTTGCATTAAATGTATGCGGTTATTTAGAAGTCTCAGCAAGATCTTGTTGTATGTATTTAATATGAATACCAATCTTTTAGACATGAAATGAAAAGTATAATCTTTGAATAAAAATATAATACTATTAACCGATGAATTATGAGTCAGAATTGTTAATCATCAAGTATTGTTTCAATGTCTGTTTAATTATTCATTTATGCTTTAGGTAACGGAGCCAAAGGTTAAAAATGATATTGAACGTTCGGTAAAACCATGTGTAGATTACATGATGGCGCTGAGATATCCTTCTGGAAACTATCCTTCATCTATGGGAAATAAAAGTGATAAATTGGTCCACTGGTGTCACGGAGCTTCAGGATTCATTCACACCTTCTGCCAAGCGTATCGGGTAAAGTCTTGCTTAAATATTTAAGTTTTATTTTTTATTAAATTCTATGTTGACACTATTTTGACAGTTTTTTGATTCAAGTTACAATTTTTATCATTTTCTATAATATGAAAATAAAAGATTATATGGTGCTATAAGGTTAATATAGCATAAAAAGTAATAAAGTTGAGAAAATATGTTCATTATCATAAACTGAAAAAAAAAATTTGAACATTTTAAAATTATTAATTTTATATTTGCAGTGGAGCCATGATATTCACTATATTTTGTTCCAAGGTCTTCTCACATAAATTGTGCATTGTTTATAATAAATAATAAAAAAAATCATATACAACAGCCATAATAATTACACATAACGTCTTTTTCAGCACACAGTTTTGTGCCCGTTCAAATGTAAGCATCTATTTTAAAAATTATTGCCGATAGAACGCCATCTAATAACAAAATAAAACATCAGTAAAATAGAAAAAAAAATTTCATATAGAACTTCCAATATAACTTCAAAGAATCAACTATATAACATAACAATATACAGAATAAAGAATACAGGCACTGTACAACTTTATATATACTACCTTATATAATTTTTCATTCATTTTTAACTGACCAGATGTTAACTAAATTTATTGAAGTTTTATAAATATTCATACAATCATTTAAGTTATATAATGAGCATGCTAATAGCTCTTTACAAGCTTTTTTGAATATCCCTATCCTCAGATCGGTTTCAAACTCTGGCTGTCATCAGTGATGCGCTAGGACATTGTTATTTGATCTAGAAACTGGTCTGAAGATAGGGATATTCATTCAGATAACCTTGTTAAGAGCTATTATCACACTCATTACATAACATTTGTAGTACAAGCTTATTAAATTAAGTCATATGACTTGATTTCCTTGCAATTATTTAAGTTATGCTTAATATAAAATGTTTCATATATTTTCTTCTTTTTGGATCTTTAATGTAATTTAAAGGTTTAATATTTTTTGTAGCATCTATTTTATGTTTATGTGTTAAGTAGTGAATATATAAAGCAAATTTACCATCTCACCTATTAATTACATTCTTAAAATCTTTGGCTCTTAATATGTGAGATGATAAATCAGCTTTGTACATTCACTACTTAGTATGTGGACATAAAATAGATGATACAAAAAAAATATTAAACTTTTAAATTACATTAAAGATCCAGTAAGAAGATAAATATATGAAACATTTTATATTAAGCATAGTTTCAAAACTACCCCAAATCTAAAATTAAACCAGACCAGAATAAAAATAATATTAAAACACAACCTAAGGTTTCACTGCTACAAGCAGACTTCTCAAGTGTTTAGACTTGAGAAGTCTGCTTGTAGCAGTGAAACCTTAGGTTGTGTTTTAATATTATTTTTATTCTGGTCTGGTTTAATTTTAGATTTGGGGTAGTTTTGATTTTATATTGACTAGTTTAGCTTTATGCTTGTAATAAGCATAGTTTAAATAATTATATGAATACTTATAAAACTTCAAGAAATTTAGTTAATTACTAGTCAATTAAAAATGAGTGGAAAATTATATAAGATAGTATATATAAAGTTGTAGAGTGTATGTATTATTTATTCTGTATATTGTTTTGTTATATAATCAATTCTTTGAAGTTGTATTAAAGCTGTACATGAAACTTTTTTATTCGATTTTACTGATGTTTTATTTTCTTATTGTTGTTATTTTACTTCCATTATAGAACACGAGTTGGTGTTTTGTCTGCAATAATTGGTTAACGTTAAAATAGTTGCTTAACTTTTAAAAAAAATATAAAACCATGTGCCGAAAAAGACTTTTTATACATAATTATTATTAATATATATTTATATTGCTGTTGTATATGATTTTTTTTTAATATTTATTATAATATATAGGATATATGAGCACAGACTTTCACATGACCCACCACTCTCCACACTATCTCATAACACTAATACACTTGAACACATATATGTTGAAAAGATAAATAATCACCAATATACGTATTTCATGCTAAACCAGCAATCATCAGTTGGTCCAGATTACCATCTCTACACATATATGCTATAAGTACTCAGATATATATTAAGATAGCCAGTCCTTATACTTTAATGGACAGGCTTCAATTCACTCCAACTCTTCAACCGTCCATCCAATTGAAAATCTGATGACGGAATGCTCAAAGGCCACCCTGAGGCCGAGATTCTTGTCACACCCATGTTGACCTAAGGTCAATCTGACCCTTCATACACAGGACATAATCCATTTAATACAAGGGATGGGAAGACATCTCTACTCCCATTTTTGATGATTGTGCATTGTGTGTAAATTGTTCATATATTGTTTATAAGCTTTGATTACAATAACATATGTATCATTTCTTGCATTGTGAATGTATGATACTTTTCAGCATGCACATATAGTTTGCATATATAAATTAAGATTGTAGTATAAACAAAATATTAAAACAAAACTAATGTAGTTATTAATAAGAAATTGAAGTAGCACATTTAAATATGCAATATATATTTATTGTATCTATTCTCTCATTTATATTCACTTAAAAATAAAAATAATAACGAATTTACTATATTGTATTTTTTAAAAAATAAAATTTATATGAATAGTTAAGTATCAGACATTCATCACACTTCAACACACTCTGGACAATAGCCGCTTTAGTCATTTTGATATTTTTAAGTTTGTATCGACTTCACAATGTAGACATTCACCCTATTCAGCATTACCCATTTTAGATTGTCAGTCTCTTTAAATTTTATGTTTTCTGAAGCAATACAAGAATGTTTTACAGTTTTTTTTTTTTTATCAGCCACTACTAAATCGATAACTTTTATTTTATCACTTGAGAAAGATACCATGACAATTTTTTTTTTAATTCCTTCAAAATTTTAATTTTAAATGTAGAAAATATTTTATTACGTAAATGACTATACTAACATCAAAATTCAGAAAAAATAAGAAGAATAAAATATATGAATATATTAATAAATATGATCGTGTATGGTATTCTGAGAAGGAAAAGTAGGTATTGCTGTATTGTAAAGTTTATTGGATTTATGAATTTTAACACACTTATTTTTTGTTTATTTACATTTTTTTTTTTTTTTTTGCATGGCATATAATCAAAATAGTGCATTGCGACTTCACTGTATTCAAAAATTCTAATGTCTGATAAACACGTTTTTAAATTATTGTTTTAGTATCAATTTTATTACACTCTTAATAAATTGATATAAAAAGTCTTACCTATGATAATCCATGCATGCATATTTTATTTTTATACTAAGCTCACGTTCTCAAATGATACTTAAGAGATGTAGTGTTTCTTCACTAATAAAATAAATATTAGACTGTGTAATAAGTATTTGTTTCAAGTGATTAATAAATGTAAAATTTGATAAATTATAATTTGAAAGTATAAATATATATCATTAATTATATATATATACATGTGTGTGTGTGCATTATGTGTGCAATTGCATATGTGTAGAATGTATTTGTTGAGGCTGCCAACCTGATTTCTCATTTTTTAAAGATGATAATAATAATGTAATAATTTTTTATTTGAAAAGCAATTTTGGAATAACAATTAGTTGGATCATTTATAAATTTTGGTAATAGTAGTAATTGAGTAGCTTTATTGCTTGGTAATTCATAAGAAGTTCGAACATCACCCAGAATATAATCTACTCAGGGCATACTAATAGTAATAACAACAATAATAATTTAATTAGAAGGGATTTGAATTCAGAATTTCAAGTTCCCTACAACTATTCACTCCAACTTATACCATTGATACACATGACCACATGCATGTGAAAAAGATAAGTGGTTTCCAATATACATATACTGAAGATCGTTTATCTTTTTTACATGTGTGTGATTGAGTGTATCGGTTGTATATGGTGGAGTGAATAGCTGTAGTGAGCTTGGAAGTCTGAGTTCAAATTCTTTCTAATTACATTAAACTCAGTATAGATAATATACTTGGATTTAAGCAATAATAATAATTAATGTTTAAGTAATTCATAAAAATCTGTCAACACTTAGACATCCCAATATCAATAGCAGTCAATTTCAATCTGTTGTCAAGGCAACCTTTTAACAATAAATTCTATCTTTATTGTTTGATGTATCCATATGTATGACTATATACATTAAGACATCCATATGTATGACTATATACATTAAGACACACTGTTCTTAAATAATTAGAATAGCAAATAGTCCGCAACAACTCTATTTCTACAGTTCGCTAATGTTCAATTCCCTCGGTGTACATTCAGGCTGGCTCAATGGGCAAGGTTTACACACACTTTGGCCCCAGTCCAGTTTAGCTGCACACGAACGCTTTGTAGTATAGCACTGCGACTGACCTTAAGCTCCTTACAGCTTCCGTCTCTGCAACAGTCTATCAAATACTTCACTTGAAAACCGCTGGAAACTCAACTCTTTATTCAGCTGCTATCCAGACAGTTTCCTCTGGCTACGGTCTCCCCATCTCTGTGGGCTCTTTCAGCTATACCCGTGGACTACATTTCCACTGAGCACTGTACATTAACTGTAAGCACTGATTTTAGATATCTCCTACTGGAATTGAACAGGAACGTCTACTGGAGATGCACTCAAATACTACCCTACCCAGTCTTTTTATAGCTTTTTGATAACTGCAACAATTAATTACATTGTCCAATAAGATAAGGTCTCTTATCTAGAAATATTTGCAATCAGCAAATATTTCTTGGAATTATCATTCGCCATTACGTTAATGCCTTAATTAAATTCTTCAGTTATCAGTTCGCGATCTAAAAACAACCTCTCGAATAAATACTAGTTTTTCTGGAGTTCACAAACTTGTATTCAATTTTTACAAAATGCAACACCTTCCCCCATTCCAGAAAAACTCTTGTTGCGATTCCTTGATGTTTTGTTTTTTTATTCCTACTTGCAGGAAACACATTTTCTGTTATTTCACTCAGAAGTGATTCAAAACTGCTGCCGAACTTCTTCGCCAGTTACATGTTCAATGGTGACTGCGCAAGTGTGGTGGGACTCAGTTTCCGATGGTGACTGCGCAAGCGTTTTATTTTCAAACTTTCACCGTTGTTATATCACATAGACTTGCGGCAAATACTTTAACTATTCACTTCCGTTATTAACATTTTACTTACCGGAATTTCCATTTTCACCTGGTTTCTCTGTCTACGGCTAAGCTTGTAGTAATGCAAAACTTATTCGCTACTCACAAGTTCAAAATGCGACTGCGCCATTGATGTATCCATATGTATGACTATATACATTAAGACACACTGTTTTTAAATAATTAGAATGGCAAATAGTCCACAACAACTCTATTTCTACAGTTCACTAATGTTCAATTCCCTTGATGTACATTCAGACAGGCTGCTACAAAAGTGGTTCACAATTGGCAAGGTTACACACACCTTGGCCCCAGTCCAGTTTAGCTGCACATGAACGCTTCGTATTATAGCACTGTGACTGACCTTAAACTCCTTATAGCTTCCGTCTCTGCAACAGTCTATCAGATACTTCACTTGAAAACCGCTGGAAACTCAACTCTTTATTCAGCTATACCCATGGACTACATTTCCACTGAGCACTGTACATTAACTGCAAGCACTGATGCTAGATATCTCCTACTGGAATTAAACAGGAACATCTACTGGAGATGCACTCAAATACTGCCCTGATGTAATTGTTACCCAATCTTTTTTATAGCTTTCGGATAACTGCAGCAATTAATTACATTGTCCAATAAGGTAAGGTCTCTTATCTAGAAATATTTGCAATCAGCAAATATTTTTGGGAATTTTGTCGATCGCCATTACGTTAATGCTTTAATTGAATTCCTCAGTTATCAGTTTGCAATCTAAAAACAACCTCTCGAATAAATACTAGTTTTTCTGGAGTGCACAAACTTGTATTCAATTTTTACAAAATACAACATTGTTGAAAGGTGGATGCCTTTACAACAAATTGATATTGGGATTGTCTAAGTGTTGATTGATTTTAATGATTATTTATAAGCCCATTTAGCCTTGAGTATTATTACACTTATTATTTAAGTAACTCATAGGTATGATTTTTTAAAATATTTCCAATATTTATCTAAAGACAGTGACATTATTAATAATAATTGGCATTAGATATTGTAAAATATTTCAATTTAAAACAAAATGAAAATCAATAAAAAAAACATATTTTCCTTTAAATGAGAACTTTTTTTTTTAACATTTCAAAATTTAAAGGTTGCGAGAGCAACTTTATTTCACCTTCCTCTGTCATGCATGAGAAATTTCAAACTGGCAGATGATCTTTATAAAGCTTTTTAAGAATTGTGATCAACATTGTTTCCAATAAATATTTTAAAAAACTGAAAGTTAAAAAAAAAAAACCCTATCTTATTGTGGAAAAATGATTGTAAAAAGGCTATAATTCGCCTAATAATAGTTCATTTTCTAGTTTTCTATTATTGCAAGATGCTACTAAACAAATATATATAAACAAATAATTCTCCTTCATGGCTTGGTGCAGTTTGATGAAGTGGAAGATCCAATCTCAAGGTCCATGAACTATGATCCAGCTCTGTCACTTCCTGTTTCAAACTTCTTATGAACTCCTGAACAATAAACCATTCAATTAGTTTAATAAATAATTTAATGATGTCACAGATTTGTGATTATTTGAATTATTAATTTTCCAGCTACTTAGAGAATTTTGAAACTTTTTATTACCTTATTAATAAAAAATTGTCCAATTTCATCTTGACATGCATTTTAGCGTCTGCTCTCATCAGTTGCTCTAGAAATTATCAATACTATAAACATAGCAACCTTATTCTTATTTAAATATCACCCTTATCCTTTATTTGATAGTTAAATTTGACTCTTCAAATTATGACTAAATTTAATATAGCCTACTTTTAATGGTTTAATATTAAATTAACATTGCAGAATTATATGAAGCTTATTGTAAATAAATGATTTAAAGACATAATAGATCTGTAATTAGTCGAAAAGGTATTACTTTTTATGCACAACATAGAGGATTTAGTAAATTTTTATAGTTACTATAATATAAAATAAAAAAATCAACCTCTATCTTTTGCATTAATATTAAACCATCAGAAATAAAGTCATTAAATTTACTTTTGATTTCAGCATTCAAGCCTTAACTTGAATTCAGCATAACAATGGGATCTAAGTGAGAAGAACATTTCTATATTGATGAGTATTGATCGTTTCTAGGGCAACTGATGAGGGCTTAGCCCGAAACAAAGATCATGCCAAGATTGATCAATTTTTTATTAATATGATAATTTGTAAAATCTTATAAAATCCTCTAGGTTAATAGTGCATGAAAAGTTAATATCACTTTAATTATTCAGCTTCAGACCAATAAAATAAGGAAGATCTTTGATAATAATAAATAGAAATTAAAAGTAAAATATATGAGTGAGAGACCAAACAAATATTACTTAAAGAATCAAATCTGACATGGAACTGAATTGGATATTTTATTATAAGAAATGAATTTAAATGCCTATTATCTTTTTATTTTAGAAATGATTCATTAGTCAAGAATTGGATTATTGACATTGGATATATTTGATTAGAATTCTATATTAATTATTTTAATCTTATTGCTATAAGTAAAGTTATTGATGAACAATAATAGTAGGAACTCCTAAATTGGATACCAAGATTATTATTAAAAGATCTAGAAGCAGTCCATGTGAGGTGGATGGATGAGATAAAAAAGTTTGTTGGAATGATGGGGAAAAGTGAAGCTATTGGTCAGAGAAACTGGATTAAAGTTGAAGAGATCTTCAACTCACCATAAGTCAACAGTGATGTAATAACAGTGATTCTGAAAAATAAAATAAATTCAAAAATTATGGAAGTTTTAACAATTACTTGTTAAACCCTTAAACATTACATGGTCACTATTTCTTATGTTTACTCATAACTGTTTTAATAACAGTTATGAGCAAGCA
Organism: Epiperipatus broadwayi; assembly: GCA_028023455.1. Classification (NCBI taxonomy): domain Eukaryota; kingdom Metazoa; phylum Onychophora; class Udeonychophora; order Euonychophora; family Peripatidae; genus Epiperipatus; species Epiperipatus broadwayi. The sequence goes on from JAQFVV010006247.1 coordinate 1,429,888, forward strand.
TAAGAAATGGTGATCATATGATGTTTAGTGATTTAATACCAATCCTGCATAATAGGATAGTGGTGGCTATGGTTATTAAAGAACCAAAGACACCAAAATGTATGGGTACTGAACTGAGTTCAGACCTATATGACTATATAAGCTAATGAGCTTAGATTAAAAATATTATTGTATTTTCAATTTTGTTTTTTAAGTAGAGTTAAAAGATGGCTGCTGGAGGGTTGCATTAGATTCTAAGATCTAGGTGCAGTGCTCTCAGATCCAACACTCCTCACTGATGAAGGCCACAACCCAGAAACTAGTCTGGAGATATTGGATGAGTAGACACTAGATAGGGATTTTATGCACAAGCCTTCTGGCATCCATTGATTTCTCTGGCTTGCACTGAGTGACACTACTGTATGGGGAGTTTTGCCTGTTTTAATAACAATTACTTGTTATAAAGAGAATAAAATTAAAATTATGTGCAGCTAAACTACTACTGCTGGATCTATTGAAATTCCTTTTCTTCATGTTCATTTCAAGAATTAAAAAAAGAGAAGTTATGTGGTGTAACTGACGTAAGACTGGCTTCAAAAGCACTGAATTTAAATTTGTTAGTTGATACTCTGTTGCTAGAAATGTTACCTATGTGCTTTTTTTTTAATATTTAGGTTTTAATTTTATATTATATACAAGTATTTAATATTTATAAATTTAATATTTTAGAGGTTTGGTGATGAAAAGTATTTACATGCTGCTCTAGAATGTGGGAACGTTATCTGGCAACGAGGTTTGCTCAAGAAAGGATACGGAATTTGTCATGGTGTGGCTGGCAATGCTTATGGATTCCTCAATCTTTTTCAATTAACCAAGGATCAGAAGCATTTGTACAGAGCCTGGAAGGTAAGCTAAGGGTTGGAATGTGATTATATATATATATTCCTGTTTGAATGAGTATGAAAAGTGCTGAAATGTGCAAGTGATCTGTAATATGGATGAAATCAAAGATTGAAATTAGGGTGTCATATGCATGACTTTCTTTATAGAGTTAAAATTATTTGAATAACTGTATCTACTGTGTTTTTATTTTTAAAAAGAAATGCATTAATTTTTCCAGCCAAAATTTGTTCAGGAGTATAGCAAAAAGAACTATAATAAGGAAAAACATGTATATTAATAATTTTATTATTTGACTATTAGAGAGAATTTTTTAAGGAAACTTTAATAATAACATTTTGGAATTTTGATGTCCTTTACCTCAAGAAGTGATTATTTTCATAACCAACAGAATACATGAAATATATTTATGAGTATTCAAAATTTTTCATTTTTAGTAATTAATGGAAGAGAAAGTTGAAAACCATTAGGTTTGAAAGCAGAAGTCATTGCAATTCTTGGGAGTTCAAACTACATTAGTAGTTAAAATAGCAATGTAATGCAATGAAAATTACCATTTTCACATTATTTCGTCTTTTTTTTTTTTTTTAAAAGCTAAGGATATAATTGAGATAGATATTGCTAAATTCTATAGTTTCAGCTTAATAGATGTAATTAATATTTTTCATATTATTTTTTATCTTTACAATTAGAGCCATTTAATTTGTACTATGTTGCTATTATAGAGTCGTGTGATTTGTTATGGCACGAAATACTTTTCTGTGCTAATATATATATATATATATTGCACATGAATATTCATGCTATATACTCAATGACATATTGCATCTCTATGCTAAAATTGAACTGTTTATGTGGCTAAAACAAATGGACTAGTTCTATAACTATATTTGCCATAGATATTTCTATTGTACCGGTATGATTTGTACATTCACGCAACAAAATCCAGAGTCCTGGCAAATTATACAAGACTATTAATCTACCAGAATTTTATATTTTTTTACAGAACACTTATTTACCTTCTATGGAATACCAGGGTTCTGCTGAACATAGTTTGGGAATCACTTGTTTATAATCATGCTTTACAATTTTTATATTTAAAAACACATGTTCTTGGATCGGTCATATGAAGCAAATATATAATAACAGACATCCTTAAAAAGTATTTTATAAATAAACTTGAGCATGATTTTCATGGAAAAAGGCAAATGCTGTTAGATTATGATTTTTTTTTTTTCAAAAACTTTTGAGGTGCAATATTAATTGTTTTCGTTGTGAAAATATGATTGAGGAAAGAACTAGAAGTTTTTCAGAAAGAAAATTTGGTATAGAAAGAATTAAATGATAGCAACACAAGATAATAAACAAAGGGAATGGACATATATACGTGGATTTATTTGTTTCTCACAGGTTGATTTGTTAGTCATTGCAAAGCTCATATTAACTTTTTATCACTTAACTTTTCTGTTTTTGCTTTTTGTAAAGTTAGAATGATCATACTTGTTCATAAGTGCTTGTTAATGACCGAACGCATCTGAAATCCTAGTTTGGATAATAAGAGGTATTAAGAGATTGCAAAGGAGATGAGAATTTGTTAGAATGATATTGAGAAGAGGGGGTAGAAGAACTGGAATAAACTTAGGGAGACAATTCTGTGACAGATCACCTGTTTGAAAATGACGGCTAATCATCTACATAAGTAAATATTTTGAGATGTTTAAGGATTAGTGTTATCTAATAACTCTTCCAATGTGATAACTTCTGAAAAAAATCTTGGATGATATATATATAGAGAGAGAAAGAAAGTGATTTTTTTAAGTTGTCATATTTACAAAAATATTTGTCTGGGTTTAAACCCATGTAAGATCCTGGGTTAGAAATACAAGAGGGCTCTTTTGTTTCTAAGTATACTCTAAACAAAAATGTTACTGTTTGTAATGATTGGTACTTAGCTAGAAATAATGCTGCTAACATATTTTTCTAGATATTACATGTTCCACTTATTGTTTTGTTTGTATCATGATTAATTCATGAAATTGTTTAATATAAATATAATGTGACATAGGATATTTGAGCCTTTTTATTGGTATCTTTTCACATGTTGATTAATTTATTCATGCAATTTATTTGAATCATGGCTAAATGGATTTGTGTATATGTAACTTTTGAAATTATATATTGTGACAGAAAAGGACCTCATGATGCAAAATAGCGCATTGCCTGCACTTCAAATCCAGGTTTAAATAAAATTTTCTTTCAAGAGGCACATAGCATTTTTCTGGTAATTGATTCCATAGCCAACCCAATTAACTATCTGACATTAGTTGATGAATATCTATCCTTAGCTAGAGATTAAAACAAAGATGGAAAACCATTCAAAGCCTCATCATCTACCACTTGCCATTTCCTAGTGAGTACTGCCTTCTCTTTCGTTGTTTTTTTATGAGGGGCTGTTGGAGAAACCATTGCTCTGCAGTGGATTATTTATTAAAATGGCTGTTTTGTCTTCTTACCTATTGTATTAAATATTTTATTTTATTGACTAATCAGTATCAGATAGTTAAATTGATCCGATTAGAGCAGTAGTTCAAAATTCTTTTATTTTATCCTTCTTTAAATATTGGAAATAAATATTAGATTGCATCAGTGCTGTTATATGGAATTTAAATATGTCAGAGTTTTATTTGGCTTATAGAAAAACCACATTTTTTTGCCACTGAATTCAAACATCTATTAGACATTAAATCACAGGATGGACATGTAATAGTATTATAGTGCAAAACTTACATCATTTTTTTTTATGTATCTTATGAATTGACATTTTAATAATTTTAACTAGCCCATAAATAAATTATGGTGTATCAAAAATGTAGTGCTATTCTTGGAACATTTATGTCTGAAAATGTTTACTATGGTAATAACATATCATATTACCAAAGAATCATTTAAATGAACTTGAAAATAATGCCTACTTTCTTATGTCAATCCCAGTCTATTCATCAGACAAAAAATGATTATAATAAGTTCAGTTCAATATAAGTGGTGATTTTTTTTATCTGATAAATAAATTGGCAAAGATACCAGAAAATGGACATTATCTGCAAATTTATATAATTCTTTGGGAATCATTCTGACTTATGAATTTTTGTAATAATGTTTTTTAGGACTTATTGATCCATGAATTGACATTCATATAACAAAGGCAATGATTAAAGCAAAAGGCTTAAATCTGGGATTAACATTTATTTAATTGTTTTGCATCAAAATGCGAAATCAAATTATGTGGTTAAATAATCATTCCAAGTTTTTTATTAGTCAGAAATTCTACATTTTTTTTTTTACTTCGTCATCTATCTTTTGAATCATCTGCTCTAAGGGTTATAGAATTGAATGTATTTTACTTATAAATATCAAAATTATATCTTATGAGGATTATCTGATAAAACAGTAATGCATTATAATTGCTCCTTTTCATATCATTCAAATAATACATTGCTAGTTTTGTCTGTTTATCAAAACATTGTTTTCTACCTATTTCTGGATAATAAATTCATGATTGCCATGTTTTTTAATTTAATTTACTTGAATTTATTCTATTTCAAAGTGTGGAATTTTTTTTATCGTGTGCTCATTTTTCAGACTGTTAAACAGCTTCTACATAACTGAGTTAGTTTGGAATATCTATTTGCATGTTTAATCTTACATGATGTATTAAATATATAATATAGTATTTTCATATGCACTAACCATGCTGGATAAAATATTACACCATCTATATTTTATGAGGGAATTAAAATCACTTGTTTATATTTTTAGATAGAATTGAAATATTAAAGATATTTTCTTGCAGGGTCTAGGATTTAGATGCTTTAAAGCAGTGTTCTTCAACCCTTGGTCCGCGGCCCGACACCAGGCCGCGGAACTTTTCTGCAGGTCCGCGTGCTAGACGGGCAGTAAAAAGTTTGTAATAATAAATAATAAGAATTTAAACTTTTAATTAATATATCCAATTTTTATTTATTTTTTCATCTCATTTTTACTCAATTAAAAAAAAAAGAAAACAGAACGAAAACAAAATCTAATCAATCATTCATAAATTAATTTGTTTTTCTAGTTATCACAGATGTTTATGGGGGGGGGGGGGAGTAGAATTAAATTTTTTATTACTTTTCTAAAAAAAGTTAAAAAAAAGTTTTTTTATTATATAAACTCCATATATATATAAAACTTTATCTTATATATTTAACATTGTTGTTTTGATCAGTTATAACAATTATGCTTATCTTTAAGAAAATTTATCTATAGACTTCTGCCGGTCTGCGAAATCTTATTCTTATTTTTGCTAGTCCGCGGAACCTTATCCTTATTTTTACCGGTCCGCAGGTGTGAAAAGGTTGAAGACCACTGCTTTAAAGCTCTAAAATTGTCCTTAATTATCTATCTGTTAGATTAATTTGTAATTGATTAAAGGCAGCATAATGAGTATGTCATCATATGATATCGTTGTTGGTATATAGTTAATAAATTGTTCATATTGCATTTTATATATGGCAGTTACCATAATTACTAGAATTGTGAGCTGCCAATGTTAGAATTCTGGTGCAGCTGATGCAAATATTTTATTGCTGAAACACTAACATTCTATTTACAAATTGTTGTTCAATTTTCAATTTTATCATGATCTAGCTAGTATTAATTAGAAACATTTAATTTCTAATTGTAAAAATAACTTGTATAATATTCCATCTGGTGTTGTATTTTTATGAAGTTATGAAATAATCATTATTTGGAAAGCATAAGTAAAGTCGTAACATTAATTGCTCATGAGATTATATGATACTCGAACACCAACGTGGCACCAAATTGGATTTTTTTTCCCCCCATTCAGCTGGAAGTTGATCCAGGAATTTGGTTTCTGAGTCTGCACATCCATTAGTTTACTGACATGCACTTAGCTATTTGAATAGCATGATATTTAAAGTTTAAGTGCTTGAACTCATATCAAAATCACTATCATCTTATTAAACTTTTATTATTCCAGTATTCAAGTTTCTTATCGGCAGAGTAAAGACTGCTTAATAAGTTTCCCATATAGACATTTGTGTTAAGTTGGTAAAAGATGAAGGTTTTGATTTTTTTTTTCATTATCCTCCATTAGAACCACTTTATTTATGTTTATTGTTTTAAAAGTTTTTATATTTCATTACTTTCAATGCATTTTTACCATGCATTATTTGGACTTTGTTTGTTGCATTGGCAAAATGGCTGACTCTGGAGCTTAACGTTCATGGATCAGCTCAGATCTGTTACTTCTGGCACTCACTGGATGAGTTACTGAATTGGCCATGAGCTTATTATTTGCATATTTTATTATTTATTAACATTACAGCAATGGTTTATAACTTATTTTGGCCATGAATATGAGGGAAAACCTCGAAAGTACTAGGCCTAAATTAATTTGATTTAATTGTTTTTGTTTACTACTTACAGCTTCTTCTTCAGCGAGTTAAATTGCTTTTATATGCTATTATTATTGTAAAGTAAAATTCTACATCAACTTAAGATCTGAAATAATTTTCAAAGCACTATTAGATTCCAAACACTAAGTCAGTAGAAATTGCAGGTGGATGTTTGTGTTATGAGATGTTGTTCACTAGCTAATTGAAACATTGGAAATCAAACATTTAAGAAAACTACTGAAAGTAATGAAATATAAGATTGGGTCTTTTTTTAAAAAAACAATATATGGTTGTGTTCTGATCTATCATGTCAGCCGCTTGCTGGCATTGATGCTAAGCAAAAACACATTGATATAACATTCCCGGGCCAGCCATTCTATACAACTATGATGTCCATAAAATCAAAAAAATATATAAAAATTTAAGCAGACGTTTTGGAACCGTAATTAATCCGAGACTGGCTTTTTTTGTGTGTGTGGGTGTCAATAAAAAAGTACATTATTTTCCAACAACAAATAATAGTACATTGGAGACTTTTTTGGACAGTAATTCCAACAAAATTTTACAATGAAAGCCAACTTTGACCCTTTTTGGGACAATATTTAATCAGAGACGGGCTTCTTTTCTTTTTTTTTTTGGTTACTTTGCGTATCGGAAAAGTTACAGCACTTTTTAAATACAAAATTAAATTACATTTTACCCTCTTTTTTTGGACAGTAATTAATCAGACACAGTGTTTGGGGGGGGGGGGGTAAAAATTAAATTATATTGCACTTCTTTTTGGGTGTATATATATAAAATTAAGTTACTTTTTTAATAACAAATAATAGTAAATATAGCGGAAACAATAGTAAATATAGCAGAGACTTATTTGAACACCAATTAATCAGAGACGGGCTTGTTTGGTTTTTTTTTTTTTATGTATCTATCTCGGACAATTTCTCGTGATAAGTTACTTTCATCGTGATTTTTGAAATAATACTGTGCCCCACCTTAAAATCTAATTTGTAACGCTAACACAGTCCTGATGGAATAGTGACGACACTGTTAAAAGTGTTAGAAGGTACCAGTAGGTCAGTTCACATGAAACAAAAAAAGGTCGACCTGAAAAGTTAAATTATTTAGACACGATGCAGTCAACACACCATCACATGATACTGTAACGAAAATATATAACCCAGCATTACAATAAATTGCATAACACATCCTACTAGGCAGCCAGTGAAGGCATTTTTCTGTGCTTTTAGCATAGAAAAAAGCCACAGCGGTAGCTGGCAACCGAGTAAACTGACTCTTTCTGTTTTTTATCATAGAAAGAAAGCTATCTGCTTGGCTGCGGCCGTGAAAACTGCATATTTCTAGCAATTTAGCTAGAAAATAATAATAGTGCCGTCAAATGGCTGACACGATAGATCAAAACACAACCCAATATATCATGTTGTCACTGCACAAACAAAGACAGAAATATGAAAAATTACTTACATATATATCTAAGTATTTCTGATTCAATATTATTTAAGATTACCAAATTCACCACTTTCTTTATTTTTTTATTTTATTGTTTATGTTTTTTATAGTATTATTTATATAGTTATGTATTTTATTTTGTTCATTATATTGTAACTCTGAAGAAAATTGCAAGATAGTCGAAACTCAAGATTGGGTATGCATATATGTACAGTAAAAAGTGTCCAAAGTAGAATGAATAAATTTATGTAACATTATTAGGAATTTTTTAAATTCAAGGCACCTACATTATTCATCTATTTTTTTTTTCCAAACAAAATATTTTATAAATAATTTAAAATTGGACTTGTCATTTTATCATAAAGTTTATAATTATTTTATTCATTATTTTATATATAAATTATGTATAAATAATATATCAAGTTAATAAAATTATATTAATAGGTGATCATAATCTTTGTATACATTTTTCTGTTGTTAACGTTTAGACTTCATCATTGAAAAGTAGATAATATCCATTTTAAAAGTAAAGAAATGTTGTTAAAATAATTGTATATATATTAATACAGAAAAGCTTTTTTGGCAATATTTGTTGCTCTTAACAATGTGGTGTAAATTATTTTAAAGCTTCAATTTATATTGCATACATAAGGGCCAGAAATATTTGCCAAAAGAAGCTTTTCTATATTATTCTTATAATATAATTATATGTTATTGCTGCTATATAATATATTATTATATATTATATTGTGTGATTTATTTAAAAATATATGAAAAAAAAACAGCATAATGGATTAAATTTTCTTTTTTGATGATAATTGCTTATATAAATATTCTGTTTTAGAAATTTAATTTTATGAAAGTACATTTCTTAGTTATCTATTTTAAGATCTATTTTAGACTTATCCTTTTTTTTTAATTTTTTTTTATATAAAGCTATCAACATCGTTCATAATATTTATCTTAACTGACATAATATGTGATTCTCTCTGCTTTAGGGTTATCAGTAATAAGCTTGAGTAATCCAATGATTACCAAGATGATATTGTATTTTAAAATCCCATCTCCAAACCAATTTATTGTTTTATTTTTATCAACGATTTAAATGCAATACTATCTGAAAATCACTGTATTCTTCGAGCTTATTACAGATGGGACTAGAAACAGCCATTCTTGTTTATAAAACTTGGGGTACATCTTTTAACTGTTTTTTTTTTTTTTTTGTACAGTCACATTCTAATGAATTATGATTAATGTTTATATGGTTTATAATCTATTCATATTAATATTTAACATTTTTCCTTTTTTGTAAATAATGTGTGATACAAATGTTTTTTAATAGTTTGCGGAATGGTGTTTCGATTATGGGAAGCATGGTTGCAGAATTGCAGATCATCCATTTTCTTTATTTGAAGGTAAGTATAACTATATTTACATATATGTATCTGTATGAATTTTTTTTAATCTAATTTTTTTTCATCTATCTATTATGGATATTTTTTTAAAATTTATTTTCAGTTGTAAAATTTTCATTATTTACTTACCTAACATAATGTTTTAACAATTATTATCAGTTCTCGATCATTACAAAATATAAATAAAGCATCACATGAATTTATGGGCCCTCATCCAGCACATTCTTTTAAAAGGAGTTGTTTTCTCTATATCAGAGCTTTCCACTGCAGGTATAAAAATGTCATCATATTTACATTGTCAAATCAGTTTTCAATCTATGGATGGTCTTTCTCAATGATGAGTTTGAACCTCATTGATGATGATCAGAGTTGGTCTGGGAGTGTAGATGTAATATCATGCTGTCTGATAACTATTGGCTATTCAGGTTTGCAATGGATAGCTCTGATAAATTGGGGAAAAACCATTTCTAAAAGATGCCCGATAAATACAGGTTATCCTTTAAATCCATCATCATAGAAATATTGTATATTTTTTAAGTAGTTTTCTATTCTATCGTGTCAGCCACTTGATGGCCCTATTTATATGCAAAAGCACATAAATATGCCGTTTACGTGCCGCCGCCTTCTAGGCATATATATCTATGCAAAAGCACAGAAAAAGACTGTTTAAACATGGCCAGCCGGTGCCGATGGCATTAATTTCTATGCTATAAAGCATAGAAAAGTATGCTGTTTAGCGCCGACCTGCTTTAATGTTACGCACTTTATCCCAATGCTCACAGTTTAATGTTCGCTACAGTATAGTGTGAGGGTATCTGGAATTCAGCTTGCCACAACTCTTCAAATATGCATGTCAAAGGAATTAGCTTAAAAGTCATGTGATCTACTATTACTTCCTAACAATTTATAAACTGATATATTTGAATAATAAAATCTATTGCAAAAACTCTACTTATATGAAACTGAAAAAAAAAAAGGAGATATTGAAGTTTTAATAGATCATGATCATTAATGAAGAATTGCATTATTTGAGAGAAAAGAAGCCATATCAGATGTTTGTTGACATGTAAAATATCTAAATTTATGAATTAAAGATAATGGTAGACATATTAAGCAATATGAGTAAATGAAAGTTTTGCTTTATCTTTTTTCTATTATGTTGAAATTATGGATGTATTAATCGTTTCATTAATAAAAAAAGGGGAGTATCGAATTTGGTACTCTAACCCGACCTGCTATGTGGCCGCTAGAGGAGCTGTTTCTGTGTTTCCACACAGAACATACAGGGTAGGGGCCTCGAAAGCAGACAACGCTTTTTCCTGCCGCTAGTTGGCGCTGTTCACCATGCGTACGCACAGGAACCTTCCACAAGCTAGCTGGCAGCTTACATCGTCTGCTACCAAGAACCTAGGTAGCGCTGATTGCTGTAAACACATCTAGCCTATGTGTCGTCTGCTATCAGAAACTACCAAGATTCTAGCCCACTACGGGGCGCTGTTTTTCCACGTTACACACGGTAAAAACAGCAACCTCTAAATGCCTCCTTGCTAACGTTTATGAACATAGTACTTAAAACATTCAGGGCCTATAATGTACAGGGGTGAATAATTTATAAGTCATAACTATTTAAATATATGGTCAAACGTATTAGTTTTATATTCTATTTCACCACTTCATGAATCGATGTATTTTTAAATTATGACTTTGTAAAAAGCGATCTGCTTTTTTAATTATTTACTCTAAAAGTGGTTTTTTTTTAATTTTTTCATATGTCATAGCATCAGCCGGTCTGTGTTTTTTTTTTTTTTTTAAAAAAAAAGCTAATTTTTTTTTCTACGGCAGTATTTCTTTCAAAACTGTATTATTTTAAAAGATTATTGTTTGTAAAACTTTTTTTTATACTTTCTATTAATATTTTCAATAAATTTTAAAGTAATATAAATTATATTTCGGTTTATAGATTACTATTTCGAAAAATAAAGTGTTATTTACGTGCTGGGTATATCGCGTGCTTGTTACTCGCAAGCAATAATTCGAAGATCTGTTTATCAAAACTTCCTTTCACAATAATATTCAAGGCATAAATATTAATTGAAATTGTATTTAAAATTTTAGAATCATTTTAATAACTAAAAATGTCATATACTCACAAGGAAATTTCGAAATAATAGGTTTAATAAGTACCGTATGAGAAAAGTAAGATATTATACAGAGTCAGAAAAAAAAAAAAAGATTTAGAGCAAAATATATATACATTTAATATCTTTATTGATGGTTGGAATTTAAAAAGTTTCTTTCAAAACTGATGCTCGTGTTAGGCTTGTATACTGTTAGAATTAAAACTATTAGTCCTCATAAATAATTTGGAAGACATTGCCTGTCAAAACTGGATGATCATTGAAAATTATATATGATCTTAATAGCCTAAAATTCAGAAGCCTGATAGTACTGTGTTTGCCAGTGCACTGTTTCTTTCTTTCATTATTGATACATAAGTAAGAACAGGTAAAACACATTTATTAAAAATCTTCCTTTACAGACACGTAGATATATTTCCTTTTAGTATCAAGTTATTTCTACCAAAAGCACTCCAACCAAGTTTAATTCTATGATTAATTTCATCCATTATGTTTCCATCTGTATTAATAATCTGACCAAGGTGTTTGTAACTGTTAACTTCTTCTAACTCATCATAATCAATCTTTATTTTCATATTTTGAGCAAACACATAGGTATATTTCCTTTTAGTATCAAGTTATTTCTACCAAAGTTTAATTCTATGATTAATTTCATCCATTGTGTTTCCATCTGTATTAATAATCTGACCAAGGTGTTTGTAACTGTTAACTTCTTCTAACTCATCATAATCTTTATTTTCATATTTTGAGCAAACACATAGGTATATTTCCTTTTAGTATCAAGTTATTTCTACCAAAAGCACTCCAACCAAGTTTAATTCTATGATTAATTTCATCCATTATGTTTCCATCTGTATTAATAATCTGACCAAGGTGTTTATAACTGTTAACTTCTTCTAACTCATCATAATCAATCTTTATTTTCATATTTTGAGAAAATCCATTAAACATTACTTTAGTCTTTTAACATTTATCTTTAGTCCTACTTTCATCTGATAACTCCTGCAACATTTCTTGCAGCTCTAAAGCATAAGTTGCAAAAACAACTACATCATCTGCAAAATCTAAATGACTTAAATAATCTCCATTTACTTTCACTCCTTTAGCTTCCCATTTTAATCCACAAAATATTTCTTGCAGCACTGCTGTAAAAAGTTTTGGAGATATGGAGTCACCCTGTCTTACACTCTTCTCAATGTTGACTTTCCCACTATCATTATCTAATTGTTGCTGTTGCATTTTTATAAATATTCTTTAAAATTTGACAATATCTTGGGTCTATACCTTGATGATCCAATGCTTTAATCACTGAAGAAAAGTTTATAGATTCAAATGCCTTTTCATAATCTACAAATCCAAAACATAATGGCAACTCATATTCATTTGTTCTTTCTATAACTTCTCTCAATACCTGGATATGATCTCCTGTACTAAAACCACTTTTAAATCCAGCTTGTTCTCTTGGTTGGGGGAAATCCAATGTTCTCTGTAGACGAGTTGTAACTATCTTGGTAAAAATTTTGTATGTAACTGATAAAAGGCTGATAGGTCTGTAATTTCTAATATCCTTTTTATCACCTTTTTTAAATATTAATATTAATACTGCATTCTTCCAATCATCTGGTACATCTTTATCATTTAGACATTTGGTATATAACATTGCTAAAAAAAATTCTATTTTTTCCCCTGCTTCTTTTAATATATCAATTATAATTCTACTATTACCTGGAATCTTTTCTTTCTTCATATATTTAATTGCATGTCTCACTTCTTCATTTAAAATTCTGGGTAATTCAGAAGATGTCATAGATATATGAGGTACTTGTTCTTTATTACTATATAATTTTTTATAAAAGTCTTCTATCCATTTCATGATGTCATCTCTCTTTTTAGTAATAATTTCAGCTTTTTTTTTATTGCAGATATTAATTTCCTGTCAATACCAAAATGTTGTTTTACACTTTTGAGACTTTCATTCCCTTCTGCTGCTTTCCTTGCTAGTTCACAGTTATACTTTCTTATATCATTTTCAAATCTTTTCTGCATCATTTTACAAAATTTGAGATATTCAATTCTTTTTAACGCATCATTTTTGTATATCTTCATATTCCTTCTTTTCTTCATAAATTCTCTAGTCTCAGTAGAAATTTTATTGATCAAGTGCTGTTGCAGTTTTTAAAAGTGTATCAGTTGTTTTCATATTAATTTCATTCAAATCTGAATCATGTTCAAAATCTACTAATACTTGAAACCTTTTTGTAAGTTCTATTTTAAATTCATTAGAATGTTTCTGAAAATTAGGAATATCAACTGTATTGTTTTTCTTAATAATTTCTGTCTCTCTAGTTTTGCATTAACATGTATTTCACATCTTACTTACCGATGATCACTTCCTCTGTTAAATTTATTAAGAACATTACAATCTTGAAATATTTATTTTCTGTTAGTCAAAATATAATCCAATTCTGCTGTACTTTCATTTGGATGCTTCCATGTCCATTTCCTTTTAACATTTTTCTCAAAATAATTCATAATATAAAGTTTTCCTTTTCCTGCAAACTCCACAAGTCTCTGTCCTCTCTCATTTCTATTACCATAACCAAAATTACCGCCAGCACTTTCATCTTTCATTTGTTTACCAGTTCTAGCATTAAAGTCTCCCATAACAATTTTAAAATGTTGTTAACTCTGATCAAAAGCCTTTTGTGCATTCATATAAAAATCTTCTACTACTTCATCACTTTGAGAACTTGTTGGGGCATAAACCTGAATTATCTGCATTTGGTATCTGCTATTAAGTTGTATAACTAATCTTGCCACTTTGTCCGATACACCATCAATCTCCACAATGTTGTTCTTCCACTTTTTATTTATAATGAATACTACTCCACTTGTATTTCCAATATTTGTGCCTTTATTATAGAGTACATGTTCACTTTTTAAAACAATTGTCTCTTCACCTTTACTTCTAACTTCACAAAGTCCAATAATATCCCAATTAATATAAGACAGTTTTTCTTCTAACTCTTGCAATCTTCCTTCACTTGAAAGTGATCTGCTGTTGTAAGTACCTAAATAAAAAAAGGCATCATCAAATGGCAGCCTGTGTCCACAATCAGAGGATTCTGAGCGGCCTCTGCCTTCGGCCACCAACTGCTGCCTTGGTTGGTGACTTTACAGTCTCCTGGGAATAAGGGCCATGATTTATTTTTGTCTGTCATAATTGTATATATATTGGAAAAATATTTATCATTTACACAAGCATTCATTCTGCCTTATCAGGCAACTGAGAAGAAAGTCCATGGTGTTTTTTGATCTTAAACTCAGAGGTAAAAATCCAATAACCTCGTCGCGCTGGCTAATGCGTGTTGGTGAGCAGCCCATCCATGTTTATATACTATATGAATAATCACATAGTAATAACAGCTGCAATGACAAGAACATATGGAGTGGACATTAAGAATTTGCCTTGCTCAGTTTCTTTAAGGCCTCCAAGAGGAATCAAAGGGTTTCCTTTCAATTAATAGGATGGCAAGAAATTTGTAACCTCCTGAGTGTGACAATTTCTTGCATTAAATCAAATCTTAATGATTAATCAAAGTAAATTATAGTTTATTAGTTGATATTGTGAAATTGGTAAATATTTAAGTGTCTCTGTTGGGTGATATATATTAAAATTTGTCTATTTAGAAATTCATTTATAGATTCATTAAACCACATAACTACTCATAAACATTATATTAGAAAATCAGTAGAGATTCTAACCAGTAAATAAATTCAAGTATATTTATTATCTCCTTTAAGTTTGCCACTGTTTTCTGTTTGATCACGACCCCATAAGTTAATAATTGTTGAAATCTACCGGAAAATGCTATAATACATCATAATGACAATTCTAGAGATATCATTCAGGTATAGATCCAAGATATTGTCATATTTTAAAGAATATTTATAAAAATGCAACAGCAACAATTAGATTAGATAATGATACTGGGAAAGTCATCATATTAAAGTAATTTCCATGAATTATTAAATTGAAAACATTTTTATAAAGCATGTTTATATATATTATTTGAAGTATATTTCTAATATTTAATGTAATGGGTGCTTTATAATTAACAATTTTATAATTAATGAATATAAATAAATATAAGAAGTAATTTTCTTTTGAATAGTATGTTAAAGAATTATAATTTCTTTGTTCCTAATATGAAAGATACTTTCTATATCTTTTTTTCGTATCATTAATTTGAATTATTTGAAAGTAAGACAAAAGAGTTACTAATGAATAATATTTTTACCTAATTTTTCATATTGTTAGGTTCAACTCTAAATTATCTTAAATATCATAAGAATTAAGAGATTATTAAATGTTTAGGTATTTAGCTTTTATTGGTACATAATTAGGTATGAATGAAATTAGAGTTTTATTTTGTATATTTATTATCTTTAAAATGAATCACAAATTATGCTTCCCCCTTCCCTAATGCAATTTGAGGATGTTTGTAATTTTTATTTTTATGAGATTAGTCAAATAATTTAAATATTTAGGTTCAAGAATACAAAAATTGGATAGTTACAATAGTTGTAGGCTACATAATTGCCCAGTCACAAAATTAAGGTGTAGCTGCAGTACAAGTTATAAATGAAATTCTATGGAGAAGTCCAAAGATACTAAACCATTTTAAAAGCACTTTATAGTAAAAACAATTACTGTGCGCATTGGATTTCTGACTTTCAATGCTCATATCTTAATTAAAAACAATTAGGGAACAAATAATTTTAAAAAATTTTCAGGAGAAAAAAGAAAACAGACAAAGAAAATCTTTGACCATTGATCCTTTTTTATTAATCTGAGCTAGGATGAAATAGTGAATGCCCATGCCTTATTCACTCCAATTTTATTTAAGTATAAATTTGGTCACTTAACTACTGGAGGCATTCAATCAAGAGCACGATGTGCAGTGCTAAATATTCTAGAAATTAATGTTTGTGTGTGTGTTGGGGGAGGAGAATCAATGGTCTGGCATTTGGTCAACTCAAATACAATTACTAGCTTTTTAATAACAGTGATTTTAATATACATCATTAGACCTGAAATTATCTTGACTGCTATAAAACAGACTTATCTTCTGATAGATTTTCATCTCACCCAAAGCAATGTCATTCTGATTGTAATGCTTTGCATAAGTCTCATTTACTAAGTCAAAGACTTATGATTTGGAGGTGAATAACACAGGTGATGAATGAACATATAAAAATTTTGCAGTTTTAATTTTAATAAAGAACAACTATTGATAAGCAAATATTCTATAAAAACAAAAATAAATGAATTTAGGAAAGGTTACTGATTTTAGCTTTTTCAGAATTTCAAAATATGATATACGTGTATAAACAACATCCCATTAATAGTTAAATCCCCCAGCCAGATAGTTGATTAATAAAACCTCAAAATATCTAGTCAACATACCATTGCAGTCAAATTCCTTACTACAATAGGTGTTTCAATTCAAATAAGTCTTTAGACTATTCTGGAGATACAAAAACAGTCCCAAGCATTATACATATTGACTTGAAAACAGGAAATGTTTATCTGAAAGTTTGTGATGATAGGGATTTTACCTGTAATTATATATTGAACTATTTCCATCATCTGTTATTAATTATGAAATATTTTTAAAAGATATCAAACTTTATTTAAACTTTTAAATACATTCAACTGTTAGCAAAGCATACAGATTAATTTATTACAACATTTTGAGTGCTGTTTTTTTCTCATCTCTTCTTCAAATGTTGCTGGCCTTACCAGTGACAGTACTAGCATGGAAATTGAACCTTCGATTTTT
Source organism: Epiperipatus broadwayi (assembly GCA_028023455.1). Classification (NCBI taxonomy): domain Eukaryota; kingdom Metazoa; phylum Onychophora; class Udeonychophora; order Euonychophora; family Peripatidae; genus Epiperipatus; species Epiperipatus broadwayi. The sequence continues at coordinate 1,447,092 of JAQFVV010006247.1, forward strand.
AGTTTTGTGAATTTAAGGTAATGCTTGCTCTTACTAATTAGGCTATTGTGAAAAATCAAGTCACTAGAAATTTTATATATTTATCTATGAAGATTCTCTTGGTTTCTCCAGTTTTTTTAAGGGCAAGGTTAATGAGTAGTGTTGAAATATTATGAATTATTTACATTAAACTGATTTATGAAATTATCTACTATAAATGTGAATGGTTTATACAAATTTTACTTTCTGCCCGTTATTTTTCTTGTCCAATGTATTTTAGGTGCATTTGGTTTTTCTTTTTAATCATTACTTTTTGCTCTTTTAATTACGTATTTTGAAATGAGTCAGATGATTTCAGCCATATATGTTCTTCCATATTCACATGGTATTTCATAGATGCAGTTTTTGTTTTTCAATATTTGCAGTTTGTGTTTTATAGAAGTTAAACTTTTTCATAGGGCACTTATGACTTTGGAAAGGAATCTTAATATACTGATCACAGATTTTCTTTAGTTTAGCTGCAATTACTAATATCTATGGATATGCTTTAATACCTATAATTGTTTTTTCTTATGGTGTTTATTTTAGTTGGCTATTTCATAATGATAGCTGATGGATAAGTATTTTTCATGAGAGTTTATGCTATATGATTTTTCTTTTTCCAAGTTATTGGTTTCTGAATAAGAATTTTTATTCTGATTAGAGTGTGTGAGTTTTCTGTTGATTGTAATTTTGATTTTGCTATGAGGGAATCTTGTCAAAAGAAAATTAAGAACTGTAGTGTCTGTTCTTGTTTTAATTCTATTGTGAATTTAATTAAAAGAACATAATTATTGATAGTATCCAGAATGTTTGTAGTAATGCTTTACCATATGGTCATAGAAAAGCCAGACTTTAATTATAGATAGAATTTTATTTATGGTTGTAGTTTCAAGTTCTTCCATGTAAATATTGCTGATCAGAGATAGCAATAAGGAATCAAAAAAGCATCTTTTGATTTTGTTGGAAGAATTCTATAGTATATAATAGTAGTATGCTGTGGAGAATGTTAAATGTAATAAACTATCAATTGGAAGAATTATTCTGGTTTGTACACTACTATTGTTATTTAATCTTTTTTTTACATTAGATAATGCTTCATTACAGAGTACTTTTGTGATTTAGTTTTTCACATCAAAATTTGCCAATATGTTAGTTCTTTCACTTTTCATGTTGATTAATTTTACAATTTTCTTAGAATCTCTAACACAGAACTGTCTCTTGTATGCCAAAGGACTAAGAACATTAGAATTTTTGATATAGTGAGTTTTCAGAATTAACAATAGATCTTAATGGAACCTGGCCTTTATTGATTTTAGATGACCACAAAGATGTGGAATTTTTGCCAAAATATGTCAATCTAATTTTTTCTGAATCATTGAAATAGCTGTAATCAGGGATGCTTTCTGAATAATATTTACAATTGTGATTCATAGCTAGTATGGGACTTTTAGTCTGTTGGGAGAAGCTCTTATTGTATCATAATTACTATTATCTATTTACAAATGTTACATTGCTCTTGTTAGCAGGAAGAATGCTTATAGATTTGTCTAGTTTGAGATTTAATAGATTTTTCTCTCAATGTAAGTGATATTAGATTTGTATTGTTGGTGTCTCATTTTCCAGCATAATTTTGCTTTCTCTTAACAAAGTTTCACTTGCAGTCTAAATAATTCTGTCTGGGAATGAATTAGAGGATTTAGTTATAAGCTTTTAGAAGCTGATTGGAAAACTCTTATGAAATCTTTATCAGTAAATTTATTTTTTAACAAAGATTATTAAAGTCAACATTGAGAAGGGTGTAAGACAAGGTGACTCCAAATCTCCAAAACTTTTTACAGCAGTGCTGCAAGAAATATTTTGTGGATTAAAATGGGAAGCTAAAGGAGTGAAAGTAAATGGAGATTATTTAAGTCAGTTAGATTTTGCAGATGATGTAGTTGTTTTTGCAACTTATGCTTCAGAGCTGCAGGAAATGTTGCAGGAATTATCAGATGAAAGTAGGACTAAAGATAAATGTTAAAAGACTAAAGTAATGTTTAATGGATTTTCTCAAAATATGAAAATAAAGATTGATTATGATAAGTTAGAAGAAGTTAACAGTTACAAACACCTTGGTCAGATTATTAATACAGATAGAAACATAATGGATGAAATTAATCATAGAATCAAACTTGGTTGGAGTGCTTTTGGTAGAAATAACTTGATACTAAAAGGAAATATATCTACGTGTCTGTAAAGGAAGATTTTTAATAAATGTGTTTTACCTGTTCTTACTTACGTATCAATAATGAAAGAAAGAAACAGTGCATTGGCAAACACAGTACTATCAGACTTCTGAATTTTAGGCTATTAAGATCATATATAATTTTCAATGATCATCCAGTTTTGATAAGCAATGTCTTCCAAATTATTTATGAGGACTAATAGTTTTAATTTTAACAGTATACAAGCCTAACACGAGCATCAGTTTTGAAAGAAACTTTTTAAATTCCAACCATCAATAAAGATATTAAATGTATATATATTTTGCTCTAAATCTTTTTTTTTTTTTCTGACTCTGTATAATATCTTACTTTTCTCATACAGTACTTATTAAACCTATTATTTCGAAATTTCCCTGTGAGTATATGACATTTTTAGTTATTAAAATGATTCTAAAATTTTAAATACAATTTCAATTAATATTTATGCTTTGAATATTATTGTGAAAGGAAGTTTTGATAAACAGATCTTCGAATTATTGCTTGCGAGTAACAAGCACGCAATATACCCAGCACGTAAATAACACTTTATTTTTCGAAATAGTAATCTATAAACTGAAATATAATTTATATTACTTTAAAATTTATTGAAAATATTAATTGAAAGTGTAAAAAAAAAAGTTTTACAAACAATAATCTTTTAAAATAATACAGTTTTGAAAGAAATACTGCCGTAGGAAAAAAAATTAGCTTTCTTTTTTTAAAAAAAAAACAAAACACAGACCTGCCAATGCTATGACATATGAAAAAATTAAAAAAAAACCACTTTTAGAATAAATAATTAAAAAAGCAGATCGCTTTTTACAAAGTCATAATTTAAAAATACATCGTTTCATGAAGTGGTGAAATAGAATGTAAAACTATTACGTTTGACGGTATATTTAAATAGTTATGACTTATAAATTATTCACCCCTGTACATTATAGGCCCTGAATGTTTTAAGTACTATGTTCATAAATGTTAGCAAGGAGGCATTTAGAGATTGCTGTTTTTACCATGTGTAACGTCGAAAAACAGCGCCGCATAGTGAGCTAGAATCTTGGTAGTTTCTGATAGCAGACGATGTAAGCTGCCAGCTAGCTTGTGGAAGGTTCCTATGTGTACGCATGGTGAACAGCGCCAGAGCGGCAGGAAAAAGTATCGTCTGCTTTCGAGGCTCCTACCCTGTATGTTCTGTGTGGAAACACAGAAACAGCGCCTCTAGCGGCCACATAGCAGGTCGGGTTAGAATACCCTGAATTTCTATGAGACTTGATTCAGATAAATTGTTTGTTATCTGAATTGGGTTTGTAGAATGAGTGGACTTCTTCAGATCTGATGTAACCATAAGTCTAATTTTTCTTAAGATCATTTTAATATGATTATTTTCTTTCCACCAAACCAGGATATGAACTCATTCTCTTAACAAAATAGACAGTCTAAACCTATTTTCTTTTCTAAATATTTTTTTTTTTTCTCCACTGTATCTGGATAGGTTTCTGTCTGAAAGCAGGTTGAAGTTGATAGGCAACTATCAAGTTTTTATGCATACCAGCTATTATGCTTAGTTGTTGTAAGTTCTTTTTTTCTTGCTTGCCATGCTATTAATACGATTTATTCTAGTATCTCGAATTTAGACATAAAATTCAATGAGTTTTCCTCATCATTAAAATGTATGTGTGTTGATCTTTCATTGCAATACTAATCATTGATTAATTTGTATATATGATATTGATTTACTTTTAGAAAAAAAAAATTAAAAGAGGCATATTTTTTTTTATATTTATTGTAATGTTGTCTGTCTTTTCCGTGGCATCTTTTTAAATTTAATGAATTAAAACATCTGCAAAATTGGTGACTGCTTCTGATCGTGGGAAACGCTGGTAAGTCAAACACCACTCTACCATGTGAACTAATAACTGGTTGCATAACATTAAAAGTAATGTTGAAAGATAAACATTGTTGCATAAGAGACCAAGAGAATGAATTGTCTGACTTTTGATATTTCTACAATCTGAGTTCAAATCCAAACTTAATAAGTACATTTTTAATCAGGCTTGGGATTTTTATTTTAGATAGGCTGAACTGTATAACTAGTTACTATTGGTCAGTAAATGGGTATCTAATTATTTTTAGCAAGGATGGATAAAGGCTGTAATTCTCATTACCCAACAATTGACAGATCTTATAAGTACTATGACCTCTTTCGCTGTTTCTTTTGGAGGGATTTTTGCTTTGCTGTGAGTTATTTAAGTTATTTTGCCTACTTTTTATATTATACAATTCGTAAAATTATGTACAGATAGAATATCATATATCATTATTCAAAAACTTCTAGTATCCATTTCCAAAAGTAGCTTTTAATTATTTACAATAAATATTTGAAAACCAGGAACTCTTCACAAACCTGGAGCTTAATTGTAAGTATAGGGGATTTGAACTCGGATTTTCAAGCATCCCCTTTCTATCCACACTATCTCGTACAACTGATACACATGACCACACACAGGTAGAAAAGATAAATAATCACCAATATACGTATCTCGTGCTAAACCAGCACTCATCAGTTGGACTAGATTATCATCTCTCACACATATATATAATCAGTGCTCAGTTTATATTAAGATAGCAAATCTTTATACTTTAATGAACAGGCTTCAATCTCCTCCAACTTTTCAGCCATCCATATCATTGAAAATCTGATGATGAAAACCCAAATCTCATGCTGATGCCAATATTATTGCCATGACCATGTTGACCTCAAGTCACTGTGACCCCTCATGTATAGGACCTTATTCATTTTAAATACATAGAAGAGGGATGGGCAGGCACAAGCTTGATGTGTAAATATTTGAAAACCAGGAACTCTTCACAAACCTAGAGGTTAATTGTAAGTATAGGGGATTTGAAATCAGATTCTCAAGCACCCACTATCTATCCACACTATGTCATACAACTGATACACATGGCAACACACATGTAGAAAAGATAAATAATCACCAATATATGTATTTTGTGCTAAACCAGCACTCATCAGTTGGTCCAGATTATCATCTCCCACACATATATATAATCAGTGCTCAGTTTATATTAAGATAGCAAATCTTTATACTTTAATGGACAGGCTTCAATCTATTCCAACCTCCAACTTTTTTGACTATATAATATAAATTGTTGTCTAATTTGCAGCAAATTGCCTGGTTTTATTTTTTATCATAGCAGAAATTGTGTTTATAGAGAGAAGGTAAAAAGATGTATTTATATAAGAAATATTATTTAGAAATTAAAGGGTTTATAATTGATGATACATATGCATAGTGAGCTAGTAGAGGGCAGTATGATATGTAATAGTTTTTTTTATTTTTATTTTTAGGTTTGGCTGGTACAATTTATTTTCTATGTGATCTGCAGCATCCACTTTTAGCAGCATTTCCAGCTTATGACCTCAGCCATTGAAAACTTGAAATATTCTTATTATTTATTGTTTTATTTGTTATGAACTTTTTTTTTTTTTATTGGAGAAGTTATTGTTTACCGGCTATTGTTTTTGATATATATATAAAAAGATTTTTTTTAAAAAAAAAGAATTCATTTTGATATATTTATTATATTATTTTCAAATTGTTTTTAATGTCAAAAAAAAATATTGTCAAAAGTCTTCCCTTTTTTCCCAGATTGTACTTATATTTTTAAAATTATTTCTTGCTCCATTTTATCCACTTAATATTATATACACTCGTTTACACAACTCCCATGCTTGTAAACCACATTAGCCTAATTAATACACATTGTGGCAATGTAATTTGACAAGGTTAAATTTTTTGGCTATTGTTAATATATTAGTTGTCTTTATTTAATTACTGTTAATAGTAAGTGATTTAATACATTTTATTTATGTAAATATTAGATGTGATACCGCCTATACCTCACTCAAATCAGTATAAAACTATTCTTTCAATATTAAAGTAAGAATGTGGATATTAGTGATTTTGTGCGGTCTTTTTCAGTTTGAATTTAATTTACATCAGCCAAATTTTGCTCATTACACATATAACGCATGTGCACATAAATTTTTGCACATACATACACTTAATATATGCTGTCATTGTGCTTGTATGCCTGTATAGTTTTTGCAATGTAAAATTGACTTGTGGCTGCCAATATTTGTTTTTTTTTTAACCTAAACTGAATAATAAAAGAGTATTTTAATAGATTTTCCAAAACTAAGTGTTAAAAAGTATTTTGAAATGTTTATTTAAAAAAGCAATGTTCTTTTATTATTTCTCCATTTGTATTTAAAGTAATTATAATCTTTTGTATATATTTATATAAGTGTTGTTTTTTTATTTTAAACATGTTTTGAGACAAGTTTAATTTCTATTATGAGAAGATTATTATTTATCATTTATCGTAAGAACAATTTAAAGTTTGCAATATGTAAAAAGAAAATATTTATAGATTCATTGACAAAATAGTGTTTATTTGAAGATATTGTATTTTTTAAATTTATTTAAAGCTGAATGTATAATAACACAGGCAGGATTTTCAACCTTACGATTAGGAATTTCATCAGAAGGACCCCCGTTATATTTCATTTATAATTTTTTTTTTTTACATTTTATTTTTTGTGAGTAAATTGAATTTTATCTAAACTGGGATTCTTGTTTACAGTTAACCTTGTTGCAGAATATGAAAAAATAAACAGTATAGTATATTAGTTGTTTATATGGCATGAGACACAAGAACCGAGGGTGTTGAATTATGCCAGAAAATCTTTATGTAAAGCTGCATTTATATAGGTAAAGAACTTTCTGTATATATTATCTGTAGGTGTATTTTTAACTAAATGACAAAGTATTATGACTTTGCATTAACATTTGACTATTTTTAATATTACTCAACAATAATGATCAGGAGATTACGTCTCAGTGGGAAGATAAAAGAAGAATGTCAATGAGCTTACAAAGTACCAAAAAAATTCTTATAAGTGATACATCTGCCACAGATCTTTTGAGGAGATGTTACATATCAATAAGCAATAGGCTCATGGATATACTTTTATCTTTTTTTTACTCACATACATACATAAATTTGTATATTTGGAATAGTGAGCTTTAGTTTTATTATGTTATGAAATTGAAATATTGCGTATACTTAAAGATATATTAAAGAGTTACCATAGTCTTATAATCTTAAAAGGTTTATCATGTGCCATAAACATTACACTGGAGACATACAAACTAACATTCCAAACTTCAGTAATATAATGTTCCTGTAATATCCAGAACTCTCAAAATGCATAGAGTGAAGTCATATTGTTTTCAAGTTTATATCTAGGGAAAGGATTTACAAGTAACTGAGGGTAATTCAATTAAAGCTTTTCAGAAAAACATTTAAAATAGATGAATACTTTAAATACATAAATAAATAATTGAAGCAAAATTAAATTATGCATCATCTAAAGGATTTTTAAACTTTTACACATCTTATATTAATAAAAAATTGTCAATCTGGGTATAGTATATTCAAGTTCCTCTCTTAACAGCTGCTCTAGAAATAGTTGATAACACAGTGATGTTATATTATTGCAGTATCAGTTATTTATAGGGTATTGGTGTGGACAGAGCTCATATCATGCTTAAATTGAAGCAATATGTGCAAGTTCAGAAAATGCTAGTCAGTCTATGATGACTGGGTATTACTTCATTTAATTATATATATTGTAATATTAAAATTGCCTCAGGTAAAAGGTCTTATTCAGGCTTCACTTAGATCACCATATGTAATAGTATTAAAATTGCATTAAATATTAGACAACAAATGCAATATTTATCTGTAAAGGGAACATGCAAATGTTAAATATAAAATGTAGAATGCTTAACTAATGTTCAGGCTAGCTAATATAATAATGCATGAATAGAAAAACAAACTCAAGGTTTAGATTAATGTGGAATGAAATGTAAATTAAGCAAGTAAATCCATTAGATTACTAAAATATACTTAAAATTACAAAGGAATTTTAGTTGAATTCAAACTATGTTTTAACTAGGTATTGAATATTTAAACTTTTTTACATTATTAAAATTATTTACTCCATAAATATCTTATTAACATGTAATATTATTTAACTTTTCAAGACTTAAGAGAATTCATTATCAGTTACAATGTATATAAAGATATGAATAAACAATAAATAAATGAGTGTAATAATTTAATTACTGATGATTATGCAAAACCAATAATTAATTTTAACAAAAATGAAAATTTATTACTATAAACAATAATAACAATAAAAGATATATATAAATTAAAAAGCAAATAGAATATTCCTTGCCAAATAGTTTACACTTGAATTGATTATTATTTATTATACTTATAGTATTTTATGGATCATGTGATATATACAAAACACTAAGAAATATAAAAAAATACATTATATTGTGATGGGCCTGGATTTACCGCAAGAGAGGGGGGATGCATCTCACTATGGTGAGACCTGGGGTTTTCTGGTAGGATGATATCAATGATGCGATAAAGTACATAACCTATGATCATATTTACTTCCAATGGGCTAGCTCTGTATTTACATATTAAATTTAGTTACAATTTGGGCTAGTTCATCCATACTCCACCCCTCCTTTGGGTTCTGTTACCCCTCAGTATTCGAACTCTGGGAGAAATCTGCCTTCAACTCTCTTCAGGGATGAACTTATACAGGATAGCAACTGCTGCACCTCTATATAGGTTATGGTTGATTTAATCATTCATCCAAGCATATTTCTACACTATTATATAAGAGTAAGATGTGTGTGTGTATGTATATCCTCTTATTGATTGATAAGTGAATGTAAAATAATTTTGATAAACTAGAGACCAGTTTAATGTAAATATTAATTTGACAATGTTTATTAAATATCAAAACAAAATAAAAAGAAAAATTTAAAACTCTTTTGACAAGATAAAGTAGTATAATTATGTATGTCAAGGATGGATTTCTATCATATCAACAATTAAGCCCTCACCTAATGGTAGAAATACATGACATGGTACTTATTATTTACAAAGCAAATAAATTTTTTTACAAATTTTTATTATTAAATCAGCTGTGAAGCTAACTAGCTAATTTACAATATTATGCAGGTATATCTGTAGTAGCCTTGTCCTAATCAAATTAGTATTGTTCCATCTTCTTTGGGGATTCCCTATCTATATATAGTTCCCTAAGGTTGACAAGCAAGAATATCACAAAAATAGTCATTTATACCGAAAAAATAACGATTATTAGTGAACAACATGAACTCTGTCCTGTAATAAGTGTATATAATTAATATGGAATAATCTCAAAGATCTTACCTTATCCCATATCATGGTGATCAATATCAAGTCGCTATGGAGGGAAGACTGGTCTAAATTTTATTTAACAAAAAAAAAAAAATTATCTAACTTAATGTTCCTTACCCCCCACATTTTACTGCTTTCACTTATAATGAACTCTTCCAAATTATAAACATCCTTCCAGGTGTGGAAATCAAATAAAAATATTTTTTTCTTACAAATATATATATATAACAAGCATTCCTAACAAAATCAGAACTTTGATTAAATTATTTTTATTAATGTTCATGAGATTGGCAATATGTCCTTCATAGATACAGTGTATCTCTTTTGGATCGCTCTCCTTGGTTCATATCCATCACTCGGAATTCCTATGCAATATGCTTGAAATAATATTACATCCATTCTTTGCAGTTGCTCTTCTCAATCCATGCAGGTGTTTAGTGTAGGACAATTGGGACTTCTTTAAGCATTACAAGAGTAAGCAGGTTAATTCATTGCGCTTCCTGGGTTGGGATAGTGACGTTCAGTCCTATGGCACTGTTGATTTAGCCAAAATGCATTGCACAATGATTTATAACAGTCTTAATTTTTCTTTATTTGCGATTTGATATTTAATGGTTTCTACACACAAAAAAATTACTTTGTGATTTTGATTAAGTGCTGGAAAGAATTCTATTCCTTTTCTATTCATGTTTAAATAATAGCACAGTTTCTCCAATAGTAATTTAAAAACAGTTCACTTATTTTATTAAATTGTATGAACTTCTTTTAATTCAAATGTCAGTTTTAATTTTTTATGGTTTTGTGCAAAGAAACATGGATAGTTCAGAGTATTCGAATGAGTAATCCATTTTCCTTTGCATTCAATTTCAGGTTGGCTTTCTATGGTTGATGCATTATTTAAAAATATAATAAAAGACTATGGAAATGAACTGGGTTTGCGTTTATACCAAACTTAGCTTCCGGTGTTTGGTATACAAGCTTTTTCATTTCTTTCGACATTGCTGTAACTGCCTATTGTTGTGCAAGTTATCTTGGTTGTAGTTAATAAAATAAAAAAATTACGTAATAGAATTCTAATTTCATTTTCCACACTTGGTTGCTTAGTGATTAGCTTGACATTGGGTCATCACTATGCTTACTCAGTCTTAATTCATGATGTATAATACATTGATCATTAGTCTATTAGTATATGTATATTTAAATGATTTCTTTAAATGGGCTTTTATTTTTCACTAAGTAATGAAAATCAGTTCATGCGACATTTATCTAACTTGATATTTAATAAAGCAAACATCTGTCACACACATATATATATGCTTAAAAGAGACGATAGCACATATCTAACCACTTGTTGGTTAAGTTTATGTTTTGAACGGGCTTGGTTTGGTGGTGTGGACAAATATAGGCTGGTTTTGATTAGATTGTCAGCTACCCTTACAATATATCAGCATAAATATTGCTAACATGAATACATAAAAATATATGTTGCAAGACTTAATTAGTATGTTTACATTGTTTACTATTTTTATTATCAAAGAAAACAAGCTTATTAAATTTAAATTTCATAAAATATGTTGTAAATGTTTATTAATATCACCCATCAATATTTATGTATGAAAACTTTTTTTTAAAAATATAAATGAATAAACCAATAAACATACTTTTATTTATACAAACAAATTATTATTAATATTTTATTTTTGTTTACTGTTTAATCTTTTTTTCTAGTAATGATACATTTTGTGTATAATAAACAAACATGCATTCTTAAAACAAAGAATTTACATATAAAGAAAATTATAATACCTGATAAACTTTTTTTTTTACTACTCACAAGGAATGCCATCGAATTGCAACTCCAAAAAATAATATATACAACAAAATTTTATGATCCATGTAAACATTTTATAATTATAAATTTATTTAATGCACATTGATTACGTAAGTAATATTTACTAAGGCAATAAACTTAAAGCATGTGCACTTGAAAATGCATAAGCTTGTGGTTAAGACCTGTAGAGGTCCCTACCTTCGCATTTTCAAGTGCACATGCTTTAGGTTTATTGTCTTACTAAATATTACGTAAACATTTTATGTAAAAACAAAAAGTAATTTATAGTTCAAAATCTATATATTTGCCGAAAATTCCACATGTTCTGTTGTATATATAGATATATGTAAGCCATATTTATTCCAAGTTATTAGCGTTCCATGAAAATTATTCATTTGACATCCTGTTTTTTTTTAATAAAGTATTCCACATTCTATAATGTTTAATCCAGCATTATTTATATAATAGTAATAGTAGTTGTTTCTTCAAAATATATTACAGCACTTAACTGATATAATTATCACAAGAAGATTTTTTTAAGCAAATATTAATTCTCAAAAGATAGTCTTTTGAGCAGATGTTTTGTGAATTTAGCCCATAATATTCATTTTAAAACCCTTAGAGACCTGAATGGCCATTTTGAATGTCAAAAAAAAATTACAGGACATATAATTTTAAATGAAATTTCTAATTTATTACAATAAAATATATATATATACATTTTTAGAAAGTGCAAATATGAAAGAATGTAATAAAGCTGATAAAATAATCATTACCAAAAAAATGTAATTAAAAAAGATTTTATATATTTTTAAACATTTATTTTTACATTGGTTCACAAATTCTCAATTTTGAAAGGTATAACTTAAAATTACAATTTCATAGACAGCTTCATCACATGCGTCTCAAAATGCTGAAAAAAAAGATATATGTCTTGCCTGAGGTAATTTTTCTATGCAAAAATTACAAAAACAGTGCGATTGGTAACTTCGATTTTTACTAGCTGTCCCACACATTCTACTTTTGCAACAGTATATGCTAGAAATGTTTGGTTGCCCTTGCATGCAGGTATCTGTTAGAAATATGTTTGGTTTTTAGTGGGAGAAAAAATAACTAATAATTTACAAGATGTGGAGGACTTTAGTAAATTATAATGCAATCTATAGTATAGTATAATATTATTATATATTACTTATATTAGTGAAAAATGGTGTGTGACCTAAAATGTGTATTCTTTTCAAGTAAATAAAATGTACTCAAAAAATAAATATCAAACAAAAATTTCTCCAAGAAAAATCAATAAATATCAAAATAAAATTTATTATGAGCACTGATTATATGTGTGTGTGGGAGATGAAATATGAGAGTGGATGTCTTGGGGTATATGATGAGTGTGGATGTGCATGTTTTTATATTCAAATGTATTGTCTAAAATTCTATCATATATATATATTGTTTTCTATATGTATATATCAAATTCTATCGTATAATTCTTTTTTGCATATATATATAATTCTATTGTATATATATTGTTTTGTATGTGTGTATATATAATAAAGAGTTATAAACTAGTTGAGAAAAATAATTCAAAAAAACGTTTTTATATTATTTCACCTGTATTATATCATATATATTATATCTATATAAATCAGCATTTATTTTTATAGCGTCTGTATACAATTGTAATTACATTCTTATCGGCCTTTCAAGCCAAATTGTGCAAACGCTTTTGCGAGTGTTAAATAATAAATGAATACCCTCTGACCAAACAAGATATAGAATTTATGCAGGAATAAAAGGAATCCTCTTATTCCTACGACTCAAATATTTATATATGAGCAAATCTGAAGTACTGGCACAGAAGGTGTGACTATAGAGCAGTCACTTTAAATTACTATATATAACGTATGAATGAATGATGCCGATGAAATTTACTAGAATTTACTGAACGTCATTCCAACTGAAACTTAATTATATATATAAATCAGCATTTATTTTTATAGCGTCTGTATACAATTGTAATTACATTCATATCGGCCTTTCAAGCCAAATTGTGCAAACGCTTTTGTGAGTGTTAAATAATAAATGAGTACCCTCTGACCAAACAAGATATAGAATTTATGCAGGAATAAAAGGAATCCTCTTATTTCTACAACTCAAATATTTATATATGAGCAAATCTGAAGTACTGGCACAGAAGGTGTGACTATAGAACAGTTCAGATTTGCTCATATATAAATATTTGAGTCGTAGGAATAAGAGGATTCCTTTTATTCCTGCATAAATTCTATATCTTGTTTGATCAGAGGGTATTCATTTATTATTTAACACTCGCAAAAGCGTTTGCACAATTTGGCTTGAAAGGCCGATATGAATGTAATTACAATTGTATACAGACGCTATAAAAATATATGCTGATTTATATATATAATTAAGTTTCAGTTGGAATGATGTTCAGTAAATTCTAGTAAATTTCATCGGCGTCATTCATTCATACGTTATATATAGTAATTTAAAGTGACTGTTCTATAGTCACACCTTCTGTGCCAGTACTTCAGATTTGCTCATATATAAATATTTGAGTCGTAGGAATAAGAGGATTCCTTTTATTCCTGCATAAATTCTATATCTTGTTTGGTCAGAGGGTATTCATTTATTATTTAACACTCGCAAAAGCGGTTGCACAATTTGGCTTGAAAGGCCGATATGAATATTATATCTATATATAAAAAAAAGTAATAAAAAGTAGGTCATAAAACAAATTGAAGTAAAAGATTTTACATTTCAAATGTGCTTTTTATCTAAAAGTTTATCGTTTTTATAAAAAGAGAGTTCTAAAACTAGGTCAGAAAAATATTAAAATAAACGTTTTTATATTATTTCACCTGTATTATATATATATATTACTTTTAATTATATTTAATTATAGAAAACAATAATAAAACGAATTCAAATACAGAATCCTGTCTAAATGTTAGCATCAGTTTCAAATTTGAATCCAATTATGAAGGCATCAAAAGTCATTATTATAGTAAGTAAATGGAACAGTAATCCTTATACCTTTTTGATATAATCCTTTTTTTTTTATTTTTAAGCTTTTAACTTTTTTTTTACAAAAAAATTTGTAATTATTACACTGTAAAACAAGCTCAGTGGACTGTAAATCATATTTATGGTCATTAAATCTAAAAAACAAAAGAAAAAAATTGTATTTTACAGAAACTTTCATAAAAAATCCAAATTTTATCGTAAAAATAAAAGTTATAGCTCATTTTAATCATAACAAAATGGCAGATCGAATGATCTAAGAATCTTAAATGTATTACTTACCGATTCTGCGCAAACTCAGTTGAAAGTAAATTTTTGTTCAGGGGCGCATCGGGCTCAAAGGGTTAAATTATATTATTGATATATAGGCATAAACGTGTGAAATTTAGCTATTGAGATACAAAATGAGTCTAAGATCACGGGCTTAAATAGTTTTCTCCTGATATACTTATGTCATTATTTTATATAATGTTTCTATGGCATTTCATGTTATAAACCATTTTCACTCATTTCTATTTTTTTTCTAGTAAGAATCAAAAAGTTGTTCCCTCTATAATATAAAGTTCCTTTTCTAACACACCAGCATTCACAATGTTAAAATATTTTTTAAACAAATATTACAATGCTTTAAAAATAGTAAAAGAAATATAAGTTTACAAATTAAAACATATTTCAAACTACAAATAAACATTTCTTTATATTTACATACTATAATCAATATTTTAAATACCCATTCTAAATGAATTAAATATTTTAAAATATAATAAATATCTAAAATTTAATGCTTTTGAATTATCTAAAACATAAAACTCATATACATGCATACCATAGTTTTAACAATAATATCCTATTTGTTTATTTTTAAATCTTATTTTTAAAATGTATGCATTGAATAAAATGTCAACAAATTCATCAATATGCTATTTATTTTATTGTCACCATATAAAACATACTTTTATTAATATATTCCTAACAATATATATGTTATCACTTATTGTATTCTAAGAATATAAAAAAATGTTAATCTTAAAATTTTGCCGCAAGATAAAATAAATTTTGAGACATTTGTTAAAAGTATATGCAGGCATTTTATATTACCATGTGTTATTTAAAACAACTTTAATAAAAAGGTAAACTATTTTAATTACTTTTACAATAATCTAGATAATTTTAGAATTAAAATAAATAAGCTAATAAAAAATTATCTAGATAATGTTACCAAGCTTAAATTCAAGCCTGAATGCTACAATAAATATACTACACTTTAATTGATGTGTCAAACATGCAGCCCTAACAATTTTCACGTCTTTGATCTTATGTTTATGACAACATTACTCCACAAGGTTTTAAAAGTGAATATAAATCATTCCCTATCTTGCATGAGAGCAGTAATGAAAATTACATTATAGTGTAACAGGCACATACGACATTACATTATTTATTTTATTATTAAACATGAAAAAATAAAAGTTTGCAAATAAAACTTTTTTAAGAATTAAAAATTGAAAATTAAAATTCTATACTAAACTCATATATATATATATAGAATCGCACAGATGAGAAATTAAAAAAAAGAAACTTTATTAAAAGAAAAAGTATTTTAAAACTAAATTGTCAGTAAAGATTTAAAGATAAAAATATATCTAAGTTTGTACAAAACAAATTAATTAATGTTATTGAAAAAAATGGAAATGATTATTTTAATTAGTCCAAATGAACTAGCCCTTGGGCATTTAAATGTATAAGCAATGGTCAGATAGGAAAACAATAGAAACTAATGGCCAATGAAAAAAATCCATCAGGAAATCGGACCTCAACAGAAGGATCATCATCATCGATGACATAATGTCCATTGGATCCTAAAGTTTCATATAAAAGAAAAGTTTGGAAATAAAATGGATAGTGAATAATTATTATTAAGAGAGGACGGATATGTGTTAAGTTGGAGGAGAAGGGATTGAAAGACACACTTTCAATTCCTTCAGTTTAAAAAAATGAAACATCGTTTCCAATATTGCGGACCACAGGACATCAAGGCCCGGAAGAATATCATCAACCATAAAGGACCAATGGTTAACTGCACACCGATCTCCTTATGACTTCGTGGGAATTAACACCTTCCATTACCAGAAATCAGAGACTACGGACATTTTTCAAAACAGTAAGAAATATATAATTAATGAACATTTGAAAACACTAAGAACTTTAAAATATAAACTTTCCCAGTATTTAAAAAAAAATAGAAATAGATTCCTATCTGACCAAACTAAATTATTTATTAATTAGTTATAATTTTATTTGATGTATTTCTTTTGTAAAATCATTTCCATTTATTTATTTTTTTGTTGTTTTAAGTTTTTATTATTTCTGTTTTTCGTTAAATTATATAAATGTTAAACTTAAGTCAGGCGTGAATGGCTATATAGATTTGTAAAGTTTATATTAGGGGAGGGTAATCTTAGGTTATTTGTTTCGTAGTTAAATTGGGTCAATGGATTGGATATATTGGTGTAATTAGTAGATGTAGTACGAGATTCGCTACGGACAGAATTGCTTTATACACCGCACACTTCCTTTTTGCCTATGGAATGCGATCGTAAGTTGGCAACATGACCACAGTCCTTTCATATGGAGTTTTGTTTATTGCTCTTCCAGTCAGATAGATGTAGTATTCCTATCTGATGAGAGGCAATTTCTTTTAACCTTTTGTGCTGCCGTATTCATGTTACATTGAATGCATCGATATATCAGATGGATTGACGGTTGACTGCAAACTTTTGGCCTAAGGTTAAATGAGGATAGAAGATTTTCTTTTCAAATGTAAATCTATGTAGTCTATTCATACTCGACACTAAATAAAATGCATTAAAATTAAGTTGGGTATAGACACTTGCATGGATTCGTTAGCGGTTACTGATGTCTGTGTTTTTCATATTCGATTAGAATATATGTCATCGATGTCAATGCGGCATCTTATGATGAATGCCAATGGGTTTCATGTATTCCCTCTGCAATTGATGTTATCAATGACTTTGTATTTTGATCAGTTATGTTTATTTTGAAATGTTTTTAACCGTGTAATCTATGTAACCGATCTATACTCAACTTTATAAAACAAACTTTAATAAATCCATCTGTGCGAACTTATAAAAATTAAAATGTAAACTTATAATATTATAAAAATTAAAATATGTGCGTAAATAAATGTTTGTGTGTTAATTTCTGGAAGTGGCTTATTTTATTCCTTTTTTTACTATTGAAATGTATCTTAGACAAGAATATATTATAAAATATAAATCTCTGCTGTTCCACTGAGCTAGTGACAATGGGCTAACGACCGGAATCAAAATATATAAATAAAAAAAATTTAAAAAAATTATTTTTTTTTGGACTTACGAATTTGCCTACTATATAAATTTTCTAGGTTCAAATGCCTAGTGGCGCCCTGTAGTGCAGATTACATTAAGTCTTATTCCAGATCGTTATAATAGAAATATTCAGTTATTGGATCATCTCTAGTCTAATGAGTGATTAATAAAAATTAGTAATGTACTTTCAATAAGTAATTTGTGTTAAAGTTGGGAAAGCTCCATGTTTGACTCATCAATTAAATTGTACTAATTTTCTATCTGTATATATACTGAACAATGATAAAGATTGTGGTCTGGGCCTATTGATGATTCAGCACAAAATATGTATCTTGGGGATCGTGGATCTTTTTCATGTGCTTGATTATATGTTTATGATTACATCCCTCCACAAGATATTATAAATGGATAAATATTCCCTACCGTTCATGAGAGCAGTCTTATGAAAATTACACTACACAAATATTCATTTATTGGATAATCTGTAGTCTAATGAATTACTGATAAAATTATTAATATACTTTCAATAAATGATTTGCATTAAAGTTATGAGGGCTGCATGTTTGACACATCAATTAAACTTTAGTACTTTGTGATCTATTGTAATGGATAAATAGTTCCATACATAACTACTAGAAGTCACCACTAGGTGACAAATTTAGACTTTTCAATAACCAATTGTAACTTAATATTGAAAATTAATATGAGAAAATATCAAAAAAGTTCAGTAATAAAGTTATAATTACAAACAAATATTGGGAAGTTATGAATTATAAAATGAAACTATTCCAACTAATAATAAATTTTAAAAGACAAGTTTATCCAGCATGAGTTTCATTTGGGTATATCAATATTTTATAACAATAATAATAAAAGAAACAATTTATTTAAAAATGAAATAATGTCATTGTAATAGCAATATCTAAATTAATACATAAAATTAACAAACGTATGATCAACAATCTGAGACATTGCCAAAACAAACCAAGATACCCTTATCTCAATATCTAGTATCACAGTAACCTATACACATGAATATAAAATAAAGCAATGAATGAAATGCTATATATAATCATTTCTCTAATATAATATAAGTAATGACATAAAAATAAATATTCTGAAAACTTGATGCATATAAAATATTTAAATAGTTCATAATTGCCATATTTATAAAGATCTAAACATTACACATACTTAAGAAAGTATTCACTATGAAAATGAAATCATTACAGAATAAAACCATAGGAATTTATAACCAACCAATAAATAATACCAAGATAATCACATCAACAATATCTTAGTTGCTAATATATACAGTATCAGTTAATTCTCGTAGATAAAAAATAAATATTACCATTTAAACATTTTTTAAAATTTATAAATATAATTAAATAACATTTCATAACCTATGGTAAAATGTGAAGTCTAAAATAAATCATTTATTGCACGTGTATTAGTTTTGAAAATTATATTTAAAACATTTTGCAAATATTGCTTGCTTATAGCTTTAATAATTATGCACATAAAGATAGATCTAATATTTAAGAATTAACAATTTAAAACAATAGCATGATATGTGAAAAACAATTTATAAATAAAAAATATTTAATCAAGATTTATAAATTGTTTTATAGTGTTAACTTATTTACCATTAATGTTATCCAGTTATGAACTGACATATTTCTTTTGCCACAATGGTGCTTCATTTAAAATATAGAAGATAGGCCTAAATGAAAGTATAAAAAAATCATGATTTTTGATGTAATTGATGATTATAAGAATCTTATTGATGATGAATGAAAACAGGAAGATGATTATCCATTTGTGTCTTGATTCCCAACTTCTTGGGATAAAAAGTATTTATTTAATAGTTCATTTTGGAGAGTTTAAATCCAATGTTTTTCTTTTCAAAATTACTCAGCTGATGACCTTGTTCATGTGATCAAAACAGTTTTCTTGATAAGAAATCCATCTTAGATACATGCCAATAAAACTATGAACAATGCTTCTGTCTATTTAAAAGTACATTTTAAACAATTGTTAATTCTTAAAAATAAATATTTTAAATTGAACTATGGAATTTCTTTTTAAATTCTCTATAATAAAATCTTTTTATCTAAAAAGAGTATACAATGCTTTTAAATATCAATAATAAATACCAACTTAATATTTTAAAATATTAATGATGTTATTTTTAAATTAATAAAATTTCTTTCTATACATTTAATTACTTTATACAGTAATGAAATATATTCCAAAGAAATATACTATTTCACTATATATATTGAACAATGATAAATATATGTGTAAGACATTGTGGTTTGGACAACTGATGAGTGCTGGTTCAGCATGAAATGTGCATCTTGGGGATCATAGATCATTTTCACATGTTTTTGACCATATGTTTATGATTATATCCCTCCACAAGATGCTAAAACATTTCCTATCTTGTGTGAGAGCGGTATAATAAAAATTATACTACAGAAATATTAGTATTAGATGTTTTAGAAATATATGTGGCAGAATGAAAGTTTGAAGATATATATAAACACAAAAAATAGTATTGTAGAACTTAAATACTATACAAGTTATTGATTAGATATAATGAGTTATTTATTTATACAGCATGTTTTAATCTATAACAATTAGGAATAATTTCACTACACATGCATTTAACAAAATATATTCTGCTCATGCTGACACTTATTCAGTGTTAACTATGTCTTTAAAACTGAATAAAAACTAAAATTAAAAATGCTTCTTAAAAAAATTTCAAACACTTGACAACTATGACTTGAAATCTAACCTAGCTACCAATTCTACACTGATTGGCAATCTAGCTACCTTTAGCAATCCTAGTGAGTACTATCTTTTCTTTCACTGTTATTCTATGAGAAGTTGTTGAGGAAATTTCTTTCAATAGAGTAGTAAGAATACTGTTTTCTTTATAAGCTTTTCATTAAATTTGTTTTTAATCTATCAGTTTACATAAAATCTTGTAACTCAATTTTTATTATTTTCTCAATTTCTGATCTATTTGGCACTTGCGTACATATATATTCCTGATAACAAAACATTTTTTTAAAGCTTGCAAACTCTTTTTAGCAAAAAATTAAATTTTTAACATTATTCAAAACATTGATACAATTTTGCTCCAGTTTCAATGTTTAACATTTTTAAAATGTAATTTAAATAAATTAAATGAGACTGGCAATTTGAAGCTTACCAAGAAAAGTTGGTCTTCCAAAAATTTTAATTAATTTACAATGGCTGCAAGCAGTATATAATACTGATATAATACTGTTATTAATTTTTAAATGCTTTAATTTCATATTTTTTTAAATTGAACAGATGTTCCTCTCAGCACCTTCCTAGGTATGTTTTGTTTTTAAAAATTAAATGTTTTAATTTAACTTGTACTTTAAATTTTGTCCTCCTTTTTAGATAGGGTGATATGATATACGGTTTATGAGCACAGACTTTCACACCACCCACCTCTCTCCACTCTATCTAATAACACTGATACACCTAAACACATATATGCTGAAAAGATAAATAATCACCAATATACGTATTTCATGCTAAACCAGCAATCATCAGTTGGTCCAGACTATCATCTTTACACACATATATAGTATAAGTGCTCAGATTAAGATAGACTATCCTCATAGTTTAATGGACAGGCTTCAATCCACTCTACACTCCAACTCTTCAACCGTCCATCCAATTGAAAATCTGATGATGGAATGCTCAAAGGCCACCCTGAGGCCAAGATTATTGTCACACCCATGTTGACCTAAGGTCAATCTGAACCCCACATGTACAGGACATAATCCATTTAATACATATGCAAGGATGGGCAGACATCTCTTATAATGTAATAACTGAAACACAGGCTTGTTATATACCTGTGGCTATATATATATGTAATATAGGGTATATGAGCACAGACTTTCACACCACCCACCTCTCTCTCCACTCTATCTAATAACACTGATACACCTAAACACATATATGCTGAAAAGATAAATAATCACCAATATACGTATTTCATGCTAAACCAGCAATCATCAGTTGGTCCAGACCATCATCTTTACACACATATATAGTATAAGTGCTCAGATATATATTAAGATAGACTATCCTAAACACATATATGCTGAAAAGATAAATAATCATCAGTGTTATTAGATAGAGTGGAGAGAGGTGGGTGGTGTGAAAGTCTGTGCTCATATACCCTATATTACATATATATAGCCACAGGTATATAACAAGCATGTGTTTCAGTTATTACATTATAAGAGATGTTTGCCCATCCTTGCATATGTATTAAATGGATTATGTCCTGTACATGTGGGGTTCAGATTGACCTTAGGTCAACATGGGTGTGACAATAATCTCGGCCTCAGGGTGGCCTTCGAGCATTCCATCATCAGATTTTCAATTGGATGGATGGTTGAAGAGTTGGAGTGTGGAGTGGATTGAAGCCTGTCCATTAAACTATGAGGATAGTCTATCTTAATATATATCTGAGCACTTATACTATATATGTGTGTAAAGATGATAGTCTGGACCAACTGATGATTGCTGGTTTAGCATGAAATACGTATATTGGTGATTATTTATCTTTTCAGCATATATGTGTTTAGGTGTATCAGTGTTATTAGATAGAGTGGAGAGAGAGGTGGGTGGTGTGAAAGTCTGTGCTCATATACCCTATATTACATATATATAGCCACAGGTATATAACAAGCCTGTGTTTCAGATATACGGTTTGTAATCTAAATGACTAAAATGTTTTCATTTTTTAAATTACCACTTTTTTGCTTCTTTTTTAAACAAATGTTATAGAACTTATTATAACTAGAGGCAAAAAACAAATTTATTTTATTATAATAACTGATTATAAAAAAAAATCAATTGAATCCAGCAAAACAAAAATAATTTTATTTTACTTTTACAATTTTATAGATATGTTTTTATTTTTTTTATATGAACATTTTAATATACTAATTAATATTTATAATTTTAAAAACGTCAAATTTGAAATAATATTTTTATAAAATAAAAGTGCTTTTTAGGAGTTGTATGAGCTCCCTTATAGAATTTATATCACTAAATCAAGTTGTAACTCTTGCAGGTTAATTGTAGTATAACCAATAATTAAATTGTTGGATATCAACTTATTTACTACTATATTCATGGAAGCTAACTTAAAAACAAGCAAAAATCAACTGGTACTACAGCAATGACCATTTATAAAACTAAAAGGGAGAAAATAAAAACAGTCTAACTTCATTAATTTTCTTAATGATGTGCTTTGTATGAGAGTCAATTTTCCCTCTACTGAGAGAAATTGGTAACTTAGAAAGTATTGATAAAATTACTTCTATTTTATTTTAAGGTTTTAAAATTAAACTGAGAGCTGCAAGCCTCTCAAGTGCTTGTGACTATCAACAACCAATCAGATCTTAAATACTGAGACAGAATTTAACAAGAAAAGGGTGGTTCCACCCTCTTCTTTACTTGCTATCTATATATCCAAGCCAGTCTAAAGTACTTAGATCTGAAAGCATGAATCTTAAATATCTTCACACTCAACTCACTGAGTTCAAATTACAAACATACAGTGTGAAATCTTTTGATTTACTATGCAGTATGATGTTATAACTTGCAGCAATATATGTAAATAATATTTATTTTATAAAGTGCAGATGGTATTGAAATTAAACTGAGAGCTGCAAACCTCTCAAGCGCTTGTGAGTTGAGTGTGAATATATTTAAGATTCATGCTTTCAGATCTAAGTACTTTAGACTGGCTTGGATATATAGATAGACAAGTAGAGAAGAGAGTGGAACCACCCTTTTCTTGTTAAATTCTCTGTCTCAGTATTTAAGATCTGATTGGTTGTTGATAGTCACAAGTGCTTGAGAGGTTTGCAGCTCTCAGTTTAATTTCAATACCATCTGGGCTTTATAAAATATATATTTAATATTTTAATTTTTTTTAAAAATTATGGATGTCAGGGTTAACTGAAAATTCAGTAACTTGAATCATTTTTCAACTCAGCCTTGATGGATTTCTATTATCCCTTGACAGTCTCTTTACTAACATATCACTACTTATAGTTTTTAGAATATATTGCAATATTGTAAAAATCATTTAAAAAATTTAAACCTTTAAAACATAATTTGATAAATTTATCACATATTGATATTTATTCATTCACACTTTAAACACAAATGCCAAATCATAAAATTTTTATTCATTTTCTGAAATTAAACTGCTTCTAACAGTAAATAATAAAAAACTTATTTTGATTACAATGTAATTTGTTTAATACTTATAAGAGCCAAATGCCATTTTTTAGAATTTTGTTCATTTCTAATCAAAAATGCTAACAAGTAAAGTCAAATTTATCACATGATCACATTTCCTATACTAGCACATTAATTGTTGATAAACAGAGCAAAACTCTCCATACAGTATTGCCACCTGTGCTAAACAGAGTAATCAATGGATGCCAGAAGGCTTGTGCATAAAATCCCTATCTAATGCCTACTCATCCAATATCCCCAGACTAGTTTCTGGCTTGTGGCCTTCGTCAGTGAGGAGCTTTGGATCTGAGAGCACTGCATCTAGATCTTAGGATCTAATGCAACCCTCTCGCAATCACCTTTTATCTCTACTTAACTACAAAACTATGAGAATGAAATTGAAAACACAAAAAATATTTTCAATCTAAGCTCAATATCTTATATAGTCATATGGGTCTGAACTCAGTTCAGCACCCATACATTTTGGTGTCTTTGGCTCTTTTACAACCATAGCCACCACTATCCTATTAGGCAGGATTGGTGTTAAACCATTAAGCATCACATGATTACATTTCCTATACTAGCACATTATTTGATGATAAACAGAGCAAAACTCTCCATACAGTATTGCCACCTGTGCTAAACAGAGTAATCAATGGATGCCAGAAGGCTTGTGCATAAAATCCCTATCTAATGCCTACTCATCCAATATCCCCAGACTAGTTTCTGGCTTGTGGCCTTGGTCAGTGAGGAGCTTTGGATCTGAGAGCACTGCATCTAGATCTTAGGATCTAATGCAATCCTCTCGCAATCACCTTTTATCTCTACTTAACTACAAAACTATGAGAATGAAATTGAAAACACAAAAAATATGTTCAATCTAAGCTCAATATTGTATGCACAAGCCTTCTGGCATCCATTGATTACTCTATTTAGCACAGGTGGCAATACTGTATGGAGAGTTTTGATCTGTTTATCAACAATTAATGTGCTAGTATAGGAAATGTGATCATGTGATGCTTAATGGTTTAACACCAATCCTGCCTTATAGGATAGTGGTGGATATGGTTGTAAAAGAGCCAAAGACACCAAAATGTATGGGTGCTGAACTGAGTTTAGACCCATATGACTATATAAGATATTGAGCTTAGATTGAAAATATTTTTTGTGTTTTCAATTTCATTCTCATAGTTTTGTAGTTAAGTAGAGATAAAAGGTGGTTGCTAGAGGGTTGCATTAGATCCTAAGATCTAGATGCAGTGCTCTCAGATCCATAGCTCCTCACTGACGAAGGCCACAAGCCAGAAACTAGTCTGGGGATATTGGATGAGTAGGCATTAGATAGGTATTTTATGCACAAGCCTTCTGGCATCCATTGATTACTCTGTTTAGCACAGGTGGCAATACTGTATGGAGAGTTTTGCTCTAAAATCAAATTTATTATATTCTAATAAATAATAATAGTTCAATTTTAAAATTAATGTTGAAAGCTCTCAGCCATGGAAAACAAAAACTGACAGTGCTAGGATTAAGGAAATGTTTTTATTTATATAAATATATTAAAATGTAAATTTGCATGAACACTACGTTTTTATGTTCAGTTACATAATATGAAGAATGCTATAAAATTTGAAGAATATTTATTTTCTACTTTGTAGAGCATTAATTTTTTTTGTGACTTACCTATATATGAATATTTCACATTTACCTATTTTCAGTGTAATCACAAAATAATGCAATGCAAAAATACATTCACTCAACCTTTCAACAAAGACAAAATTGAAAAGAGATGAGTAAAAAGGTCAGATATTTCTAGGTAGTTCACTGATAATTGCTCATGATGATGGAAAATAAGTTTGTAGATATAGTAGTGAGTTTTGAATGTTTTCTAAACAGTTATTTCATTCACAGAAACATGTAGGTGAACTTTTTTTCGCATATTTACTATTTATGTCCACCACCTGATTATTTTCCTTGTCATTACCTCATTTCCAAACTTTCTGTAAAATATCACCTTACTATTTGTAAGATTATGTGGCAAATTTAGTAAGCTTTTGTATCATTTTTTTAGTATCTGTAGAGATATGATTATCAATTTTATTATTAGCTCCTATGAGCATCATTTTAACAGCTCCTAGCTTCTGTTTGAGTTATATTTTTAACATTTTATTTTAACCATTGAACCTTTATTCTATATGTATTTCAGTAAGCTTTATTTATTGCAAATGTACATTTATAAATGAAAACTCTTTTTCAAAATAGTATTTCATTATTTTAAATATATATAAAATAATAAGTTAAAATATGTAAACAGAACAATAGCTGTTTTTTAATTGGATGATGAACATATTGTCAATAAAAATATTCATTTGAAGAAATATTTATTATTTGAACTTTATTTCTAAAATTTGAATGAATTATTGTTAAGATATCATAAAGCAAGGAAAATTCTGCCTATAATTATTAAAATATCATAAAAAATAATGGCTATGTTGTTTATGAAACTTTTTTCTTTCAGCCAATCATAACTTTTGTTTTATTATGATAACAGTTTCAGTTTATTTAGTCTTTTAAAAGCAAATATTTTCAAATAAAATCTTACTGTAATAATAAATATTTTTGCTTTAAATATTTGCAAAATATTTTTTTAAAAAAAAACTATGGAAAATATACAATTTTTTTTTCAGACCTAAAATAAAAAACAAAAGATCTCAAAAGCTCTTAATTGTTTTTGAGATCTAACAACAAAGAATCTACCAATCAGAACCATTGGTCGCTCATTTATATTAGGTTCTTTTTTTAATACTAATATTTTTTTTAACTAGTAACTTACTATATATATATTTAGCACTAATTTCTTTAATCAAATGAACACAAACTGGAAAATAAATGCTAAAGATTGTCACAAGGCAATGTAGATAAACTGAAGGCAACTATAATACAATCAAAATAGGTTCCAAAAATGCCACATGTAAGGAGACTGATTAAATATCTGACTATAAATTTAAATTTATACAATTGTCGTAATAATGATATATTTTGTCAGCTAAAGAAGAATAAAATCATTTATAATTCAATGTTTTTTAGTTAAGTTCTTGAAATAATTTTTTTATTTTTGTTAACCCAAAATTATAAACATTAAAATTGTTTAGATTTTATTAATTAAGTCTTTCACTGACAATTTTGTGCTAATTAGAAATAATTTGCACTTTTATTTAGACTGGTGTCAAAAATCAAAAGCTTTATAAAATTTACTTTTTGCAGTTGTTTTTAGAGGCTTGTTAAAAGCAAATATTTTTTTGCTTGTTTTTCAAATTTATTTTACTGAATATGTATTAGGTGTTAAGTTTTTTAAAAAGTAATAAATCAAATATAAATTTCATTCAGAAATTTTATTTCAATTTTTATTTATTTATTTATTTATATTACAATATCTAAACACCAACATGCTCTGGACATTATCATAGTTTGTTTACATTCAGTAAATTTATTTTTGTCACTACTACTTTGGCAAAATGATGAAAATTTGGGATCTTCCTTTGACAGAACAGCATGCAGTGAAATATTTTCAAAGGTACAGGATCCTGCCCTCACAAAAAGTCTGTGTTAATGGACATAATATGACCCTTTGTTTCTTATATCTTTATATTAATAAGTTGACTTAATTAATACAAAAACTAATAAAGTAAAAATATTAAAATTAATTTTTGCAGAACTTTCTCTTTTTTAAAAATTATAATAAATAAAAAAACTATCAATATTAAATACAACCATTTATCATGAATCATTTTGTTTCAAATATTTATTGTATGCCTGAAACTGTAAAATTAAAAAAATGGCTGCCAAGTTTAGAGATTATTTAATTTTAAAATTATATGCCTAATAATAAATGGTTGTGTTCTGATCTATCATGTCAACCGCTTGATGGCATTGATGCTAAGCAAAAACACATTGATATAATGTTCCCGGGCCAGCGATTTCCATAAAATTAAAAAATTCAAACATAATTTTAAAATGTAATCAACTTGGGACATTTTGGGAAAGTAAATTAATCAGAGACTGCCTTTTGTGTGTGTGTATAATAACAAGTACATTACCTTTTTAATAACAAAAAATAGTAAATATAATGGAGACTTATTTGGACAGTATTTAATCAGAGACAAGCTTCTTTGGGTTTTGTTTTTTTTGTGTATCAGAAAAGTTACAGTACTTTTTTAATATTGAATTAATCAGAGTGGCATTTTTTTTATTGTGTGTGTGTATATATATAAAAATTACGTTACTTTTTTAATAATAAATATAGTGGAGAAGTATTTTGACAGTAAAAAATCAGAGACGGG
Organism: Epiperipatus broadwayi; assembly: GCA_028023455.1. Taxonomy (NCBI): domain Eukaryota; kingdom Metazoa; phylum Onychophora; class Udeonychophora; order Euonychophora; family Peripatidae; genus Epiperipatus; species Epiperipatus broadwayi. Next base: position 1,475,599 of record JAQFVV010006247.1, read on the forward strand.
CTTCTTTGTTTTGTTTTTTTTTTGGGAGGGGGGGGGATCGGAAAAGTTACGGTACTTTTATAATAAAAATTGAAATTAAATTTTACACTTTTTGGCCAGTAGTTATTCAGAAACTGCATTGCATTGGGGGGGGGGGGATTAGATTGCAAATAACTCACTAAAGTTAATAATTATAACAAACTATTGAAATGAAATCCAACTCAGATGTCTGGCAACTGCCAATTTTCAGAGTTGGAAGCAGTCATCTTTCTTCTCTCAGATGATTTATCGCGCTACATTACTTTGATTGTGATTTTTGAAATAGTGTTCTGCCGCACCCTAAATTATAATTTGTGAGGGTTACACCGTCCTGATGGAACATTGATGACATTGTTAAAACTGTTATGATGTAGCAGTAGATCAGTTCACATGGAGAAAAACAGTTGGAGTTAAAAAGTTAACTTGTTTAGACATGATGCAATCAACACACATTCACATGATGCTGAAAAGAAAATATACAACCCAGCATTACAATAAAGTGCATAACACAAGTAACTGCAACAGCCAATGATGGCATTTTTTGTGATTTTAGCATAGAAAAAAGCCACAGCAGTAGCCGGCAGCCAAGTAAACTGACTCTTTCTGCGTTTTATCATAGAAAGAAGGCTATATGCTTGGCTGTAATTTATGCACACAGATCAATCCTAAATTTATCTTCAGTAAAAGATGAATAGTGTGACTTCGAAGAATCTAGTATATATTGGATTAGGATGCAATAGAATTTATAAACTTTATTAGTCACATCAAAAAAGTAAATGGTCCCCCAGGATGCAGATTTGGAAGACCAGATATCAACAGCTGGTTCAGATTTTTGCTAACAAATGTATTCATCATCACAGGACTTCATTCAATTTAATTTGCAAATGTGGCATTACTTGAACACACTCACTTTTGACATATCCTCTTATAGACTATAAGTTATTATTTCCCCTCCCTAAATTTTAAGCTCAACTGAAGATTAATATATTGATTATTAAATTCCAGTGGAAATATTATTCATTTAACTCATTTTTTCTACTCATGTATAGATTATTCAATATACAATACAACTTAGCAATTCTAAAGAAGTTTAAACATATAAAGACATATGTAAGATGCATTTCTATTAAAATAGTCTCCAAATCTTTCTCCACATGTCTTTATTATCATACTTTAGTATTTATCCATAGCATGTTTTGACAATTCAATTTACAACTTCTTCAATATATTTATCTAAATCATTCTCCTCAAACTGACTATATTCAAGTAATGTTGCATTTGGGATTGAACTGTAGTATTTTAAGTTCATTCCATCACATGACATAAGCAAAAGATGAAACCTATAAAAATATAAAGTGATGATATTAAAAAATGATAAGAAACTGGCTTCCTTACACTCAACCTTCTTGAAATGGTCAGTTTCTGAAATTACACTGGCTTTATTTGTTTAAAAATGTTGTTCATAAAATGGTATGTCATTGCTTTTGCTTATAGAAAATTGTATTTCATATTTTAAAATAAGCAGCTGATGAATCGAATACTTTTTAAAGTTAAATTAGAATCAGAGCATTAGATATAGATCAAAATACTTTATTGCTATTATTTATTTACTGTTTTGGATTTAGATGATATTATATTACATCAGTCAGTACATTGCCATATATCTGATGCATCCACATTAGCTGATGACTTATTTTTCTAATTGATAATAGGTAGACATCCATTTGCCAATCAATTCTGAATACTTGATATATTGATTATTAACTTATCTGAAAGAAAAATCTAATCTTCTTGCAACCTAAAAAAAGTCCAAATAATCAGGAACAAACCCAGCTCTCAGATTGTGAGTCTGATTTATGGATGCATTAACTACTACAATATAAAGCACTTAAAAAACATAGGTCTTCAAAAATCCCCATCTTTCAAAAAAGTAAAGTATACATTCGTTTTTCCATGACATATATCAATAGATAATTTTTGAGTAAATAGGTTTCCATTGAGAAATATCATCATCATCATTTTCAAACACTTCAAGATTAAGGTTTCTCCAAGTTTAATTCAATTTCTCCAATCCATAGCTACTTCTCTCCATTCCACCAACAAACTTCTTTTATTTCAATGACCTCACTTGTGGTCTCTTTCTAAGTCATTTAATCTCTTCAGATTCAATTTAAGACTTCAATTGTTCATCTCTTATTATTGATTCTTGACACCTGCTTGTACACTCAATTAAATATTTTATTTTTGTTCCCTTCTTGTTATTCCCAATATACATCACATCACTTCATAGTTTGATGAATGATCTTAACTATCCAATTCTCTTATCCATAAGTAAGAACTATTAATACATATTTTTTTTAAAAAAACTTTTTGTTTTCCAAACACATAGGTATATATACATTTTTAATATTACTTTTTATCAAAGACTCTTCCAATTTAATTCTATGATTAATTTCATTTACTACGTTGCCATATGTATTATTAATCTCATCAAAATATTTGTAGATGTTACTTCTAATTAATATTTATCAATATTTATTTTCTTCTGAGAAAGTCTATACAACATTAATCTTTTTTGAATTTATTTTTACATCTTTTTACTTTCATCTTGCAATTCTTTCAACATGTCCTAACACTTTGAAGTATATACTATAATATTTTAGTATTTCACATTTTATAGTTGAACGTTTTATGCATGTTCTATTAATTTATTGTGCGATTACATTTAATATCGATGCAAAATTACTTGTATTTTATTGTAAATGGAATTATTTTTATATGGCACAACTTAAGTAAATGGAATTATTTTTATAAATATAAAATATAATTTAATAAATTTTACTAGCGCAGTGTTATATTTAATAAGTGGAAAATTTTATGACGTCATAATGAATATTTTGTTTTCTTTCTGTTTTCGTGCAAATTACATGAATTTAATATATCAACATTTAGAAAGTCTCTATTGTAACTAGTTAAGTCTAAAACACGGAACGACAAACTAATTAATACATGGAGTGTGCGTCACGCAGCCTACATAATCTTAAGCATTTTGGCAAAACGTTTCGGTCCGAAACAATTCTCTTTAAGGGAACTTTGAATCAAGATACTATTAAAAACAATAGAAGCTCAGTTGATGTTCCAGCCTTAAAGTACGCTTGCATTCCCGAGGAAGTTCACGAAACAACCAGCCAGCCAAACATTGCTTTGGAAAGAGTTAGAGGAAGTCATGACTTGAATTCCTTCTAAACTATACTATACCCATATATATTAAATAACAAAAAGGATAATGTTTAAGCGCGACTCTTTCAAGATAAATTTAATGATTACAATAGAGGAATAAACTGATTTCAAATTTATTTTATTGTAATTCATGTCAATTTTACTTATTTAATTTATTAATATAATCATTTCCAGTAGGATTGGTCTATATTTCTTTACAAATGTGTATTGTATGTGTGTGTATTTTTTATGCAATTATCAAGCAAATGTTGATTTTTAGAACCGTATTCTTTTTTTCTAGGAATCTTATTTCGGTAAACATTACTTTTAGCGGGCGAAGCATTCGCACTCTGGAGGAATAATTTCGAACTACAATGCATAGTTCCCAGCAACACAAATAATAAATCCCTCCCCTCCCCCCAATAGTGTCACTATTGCAAACAGCCTTCAATGAAAATTTCTGCAGATAGGACCAAAATAAGGCATTGCTGGTACCAAATTGCCATTTTAGCTTACATTTCACATGCATTGGCATAATCTGTGTTGCCATCTAACACTATCTGCACCTATATCATATTTCACCAATGAATACGGTTCATCCCAATGCTGACATAGAACATTCTTTAGCAACTGCCTCCTCACTAACTACCTCATTGTCATTTCCAGAGTTTGAAGTTCATCCATCAACTGCCATGAACACTAAGATTCTATACAAATGACCAGAAGATCTAACATTTCACTTACTGGCATGATAAGTGTTACACGATTTATGCCTCCATAGCCTTATTATAATTACTTGTGAAGTAATGTGATCCTCACACAAGTTCTCTGAATGGATTTCAAACACCATATAGCATGTGTACAATTACTTTGTCAAAATACCAATTTCACAACTGCAGATATTGAAAAAAATAAATGCTTGAAATTATTCAGCCAGAGTGCATATGTTTCGACAAGCTAAAGGTAATGTTTATTCTTATTTCTTGGTACACAGTTCAGAATTATCTATTTCATTATTCTCTGGTATTTTTACAACTTTGTTTATATTTTTATCACTGATGTCAAATTCAGTTCGAATTCAATTTTATTTTTATATCTTTTTTTGGGCGGTGGGGGGGGGTAATTTCGATATAGAAAGTAGCAAGATGGTATATCTTTTGTAAAACTTAAGATTCTTTGCTCATGTTCATAATTAATATGGGTGAGTGTTGTTTTTTTTAATCTAAAGGTATAATTTCCATTGTAAATTTAATCCTTTTTTTCCATGATATGTGTTGAGGTTTTATTATGAATAGTCTGGTCATTGTCATGTCTATGATTATAAATAAGAGCTTCTCTGTGGCAGTATTAATCTTATTTGAGACAGTGTTGGTTTCAGTTGTTGTATTGGGAGAAGTTTTGGAAACAGTATTATCTGACTCAAAGGTTGTTTGTATATCAGTTAAGTTGATACAATCATCATTATTATTATCTGCCTCACAGAGTGCCAAATCAATAAGTGGTGGAGTAAGGTTGAGGATGAGTAAGTGTATAGGATAGATAGTATTTGGATAGATAAATTCTTAACTATTTATGAATGTAATTTTGGAAACATTTGCTGTTGACTATTTTTGTTGACTTGGGGATTTAGGGTATTATTATTATTATTTTTCAAAGGACTTTATTCAATAATTTAAGAAATGGTTACTCAATTTTTTTTCTTTTTACACATTATTCTTGATTATTATAAAACTGACAGAAGTTCAAAAGTTCACATAAATACAGTTAATTGTTTTAAAATGTGACCAAAGTTCAAATGTTCCCTATCATATAATGTTTTTCCAGTGGTGGCAAGTGATATCCTTTTCATTTGTCATTTCTTAATTTTTTTTTATGATTTTTTATAAGCTTGAAGATAACTGCAATAAAGACCAGGTATCAATGAATGTTGTGTGATTAATTTTTTTATCACTTTCACATATACTATCCAATTTATTTTTTGAATGTGTTAGGATGCCTTCTTGGGTTATTATTGTACATGAATTTACATATTGTACCCCATAAGGCATAGAGGATGAATATACTAATCCTTATTTCAGAAGAATGAGTCAAATAGGCAATTCATATTTATTTTTTTATTTTTGAATAGTGTGTTTATTATTGAACAGATGTTATTTAGTCCTAGTCATGAGAAAAAAAGATGATCCTGTGTTTCTGAGTCTCTGTGGCAGAAGTTACATAAATTGTCTACATTTTGGCAGTTCCTTCTATATTTTAAAAAATGTTGTGTGGGTAGTGAGTCACGATTAATTTTTAGTAGAAAATCAAAATATTTTGGTTTGAGTGACCAGAATTTGAATTTATGGCATAGTTGTTTAATCATGATATTAAGTATAGTTTTAACCTCATTTTGTAAAGGATGTAAAAGCATATGAATTTCCCCAGTACTTAAATTAATTTTAAGGTAGTTTAAAATTCAATTTTTTTATAAACAGTATTGGTGCAAGTAATGTCTGCAGGTATCCTTGTATAGTAGATGGTTTATCTGTAGGGGTGATTTTGCAGGCTATTTGTAGATATGGGAATTTCTGTGCACATGCAGAGATTATGTTAATTGTTTTTTGGATTCTGAATGTATGAATTGAATGAAGACCCAGACCATTTTGTGAGAGTGAATTTTTTAGCTTTCTTATAGATATTGAGATTACTTTTTCTCCCCACAAGAGTTCCCTGCAAAGTGAGTCTATTTGATTAGTGAAGGCTTTAGTGTAAAGTATTGTTGGAGTGTAATATGTGATTTTTGTCATGATCAACATATTAAAAAGTGCTATCGTTGTGTACCGTGAAAGGTAAGCTTTTGTTAGTGAATTGACTATAATTTCTACTTTATTTGTAAGACTTCTTTGTATAAGTGATCTCACTGGTGAATGATGCAGATAAAAATGGAATCCAAGAAGTGGGTTAGGTTTACCTTTAAAATGTTTTGTTATACTGCTGCCAGTGAAAATTTGCCAGGCACATTTTCCCTAGCCCACTTTCTTTCACCTTCAGAGGCACGGGCTCTGTGACACTTCCATCATTGCAGAAAAGTCTAGGGCAACTTTCCCGTCAGCTTTTCTTAAAGGGCCTTATGACAGCAATAACAACAGCGCACGATGAGTGGAGAAAAGCTGACGACACGCGCTCTTTTTTGCGCACTGTATACTGTTTTTACCAAGTTTAAATGTAGAATATTTTATTAACTGAAATAACTTTTGTAATTAAATTAACTACATATATGAAACTGTTATTTTACCTAATTCGTATGGAAATTAAACTTGGATATCTTATTAATGTAACATAAATATATTTTTAAAAGGTTTCATTTTAAAACGTTATTGTGAGATTTTGAAAAAACATTGGTAAAATCATAAGATTGATCAATGTTTTCCAGTTTAATGAATGTAATGCTATATATATATATAATCCATTATTTTTTTGTAATTCAATTGTTACTAATTTTCTTTTTTGCTGAGACAAGTAATATCTGGTAATTAATGAATGCACTCACAGAAAAGGAATTTTTTTTTTTTTAATTTAGATTTCAATATTAGCGTGTTTGCAATATTAAAAGCATGCTAGGCAGTAATAAAGCTAAATATGAAAAAAAAAGTACATTTTCTGTGCGCGTATTCATTAATTACCAGATATAATCCATTACTGCCATATAAACCCCATTGGGTAAATTGGCGACTGAAATGAATGAACAATATAAAACTTCCTAAAATGAAATTTTACGGTGAACATGAGAATAACTTCGTGGAAATGGTAGACCTAATTTACATTATAATGATTATCTCAAAGTCATTCTAAAGAAGTGTAATGTTGATTGTTTTCATTGGAAATATATGATAGAAAAGAACAGTGCCTGAAAAAATTAAAAGACATCTTCAAAAATAATAATCAAATAAATAGTTTATGAATCAGCATGTTCTATATGTGGATTTATATGTAGTTCAGAGATTAATGTATATAATCATCACAAAATTATTCTGTATTGTAATATTTTTATTTGCCTTTTAATCTTTTTCTCTTGGGGTTGGAATGGCCCACATTTGTTCCAACTGATTGTTACTAATGATTATGATTCCTAGTCTCTTGAAAATTTCCTATTTGTTAAGAGCAATTGCCTTTATTCTTCATAGAAGTGATCGTGATTTAACATGTTAAATATCTACAAACGTTGTTTGTTGACTCCAACAAATCGTAGTAACGGTATGTAAGATCAATTAATAAAAAAATTATTGATCGTTCTTCATTTCTAATCATCTAAGGCTTAATAAAATTTATAACTTTCAATGTTTAAAATGTGTTATTAACCGTGATAAAACATAATATTTAAGCCCTGTTACATACATCTAAGTATTGTCTTTCAAGAAAAAAAAAAATCCGGAAGCTATAAAAGTCGAAGCTTTTAAAAAAGGAAAATGACAAACGACTTTATAGCACATTCAACCCATTTTATTATAACAATATCTTCTTTTTTTTAATATAACACAAATACGCAGAAAGTCGTTTAACCAAAGTGACTGAATGAATGAACTTTCTGGTCTTATAAGTAAATATGTTTGTTCTGTTTTCTTTTCTCACTTTTGTAGCCTCCGGAAAGTTCTGTCACGTTTTTTTAAATATATATTTAAGGTCAGAAATTATTTAATTTTACACAATCAATATTCTTACTGCCTATACATATATATGTGTGGGTGTGTATTTAACGTCTGTATATGTGGATAAATGATTGCTATTATATACAAAAGCTTATATAAAACAACTTACTTTAACAAAGTCGTTTGTATGTATGATTTACATACTTATATATATATGTATGCTTTTTTAAAAGTGTATACTTGTCAGTGACTTCAGAAAGGAATCTTTGATGTTAACGGAACCGATGCTCTTTGATTATTCCTTGATGACTTAAAGGAATCGAGCAGGCAAATTCCTAATGTTCGCTCTACATTTTTCTTGTCCTTGCAACTGTTTCTATTGTGAAATTGTTCATATGGTAAACGAATATGAATAAGTTACCATGTGGGGACTTTATTGGCTTTTTGTCCCCGAATTTAAAATCAAAAAATTTCATAGACTATTTTCTCGGTTACCCGATAGTTCTTAGCTAAAATATTCATTGAGTTTTCTTGAAAGCAGTATGAATGTGTATGAATGAATTTTTTTATATATAGATATTTACAACCAAAACAAACAAAACGAAATTATGACTCTTATTCCCAGGAGGATGTAAACTTATCAGCCGAGTCTGACTTTCGTAATCAAAGGCAGAAGATGTTAAGAAATTCTTGGATTGTGGCTGAGACTTCCATTCAAGGATGACCTTCTATTTAGTCATTTATAATTTCAGATCACTTCCAAGTATAGGAAGATTACAGAAAACTGACTAATGTTAAGTGTGTCATTGTAAGCCTTGTGAAATTAGAATAAAAGATTGAAAATTAATTTGAAAAGTAGACATGTAATTTACTACAAAAGAACAAATATTAGAAAAACAAGTGGAGTGAGATTTATTATAAATATAAAATAAAAGAACAACATTGAAGAGATTGGTAAGGTATTAGACAGAGAATAAAGATATTTAAATTAATGGAAGATAACAAATATAGATAACTAGAGTATATGCTTTTAGATAAGTTTTATATAGATGTAAATGGTTTTTGATCAACTAAACAACAATTTGAAATTGACATGGACCAACAATTTGAAATTGACAATGGGAAACATTAATGCTAGAATTAGAAAATGATTAAAAAATGATGTCTGTAAATTTGGCTATGGTAACAGAAATGAAAGAAAACACAGGCTTGTGGAACTTTCAAAAAAATGCTAAGTGAAATGGAACTGAATATCAAAATGAAGGTAGAACATAATTCGATTATATTTTAACAAATGCTCTTAGTAAATTAAACACAGAAAGAGTCTATTGAGTAGTGAGATTGCAATCTTTGTAAATGAAAAACTAGAGATAAAACTATTAAAAAGGTAGTATTAACAGTTAATATTACTAAGGTTCCAGAAACATTTCCAATGAATTTAAATTAGAACTTACTAGTTGTTTTTAAATATTGACAAATGTTGAAAATAGCTCAGACATAACTGAAATCAATATGACATCTGATACTATTCAAGAACTGAAATAAAAGCTGCTGATATATTAAAAAAATACCTAGCATTTTACTAGTAAATTTTAACTAGGATAGAAATATCAAAAAACAGCTACAAAAAAGGATTATAAAAAGATTTAAAATTCATCTATTAAGAAGAATTGATTATCTAAAGTTCTGGAAAAGTTATAAAAAGAGTTAATAATGTTATAAAAATATAATTGTGAATTGGCAAAAAAATCTATAGAAGACAATAAAAGTTTCAAAAGTATAAATCAAAATCTTGGCATTGGAAGAAAAATAGTAATGTGATGTGATGTACCATGACTTCTCCTTAAATGGAGTCAGGAATCTCTCAGCAACTATGCCCAAAGAAACCTGTTAGCCACTTTACCCTCCCCTTCCATTCCCCACCCTAAACTTTCCCATAATCTGCTCCATCCCCTTTCCACAACATAATCTTTGTCAACTTTATGGCCTTTATATCTAAATCCCACTTATCTTTTCCCAAACCCAGCATAAAAACCAATAACCCACTTTCTGTATAATCACTTTGTTCATATTTATTCTCCCATAACTTCTTTATTTGTATCCTTTCTGCTTTCAAGCATTTACATTCTATCAACAGATGTCTAAAATTTTCTATATCTTCCTTACACAATTTGCAAACTAAATCACCCATATTAACAAACCCTCCATACAGTATTGCCATCTAGTGCAAGCCTTTATAACCAATGGATGCAAGAAAGTTTGTGCCTAAAATCTCTATTTAGTGCCTACTCATCCAATATCCCCAGATTAGTTCTGGCTTGTGAATTTCTTCAATGAGGAACCTAGGAAATGGTGATCACATGAGGTTTTAGTGTTTCAGTAATAAGAAAATATGAAATTAGTATGTGGAAGAGATATTTAAAGGAACAATTATAAACGATAAACAAAATAACGACTACACTTGAAATACTCTCTGAATTGCCAAGGATTTTAAATAAAAAAGATGCGATATGCAATTAAATTTATGATGAAGAGAACATTTTCAGAAAATGGCTAATTATTGATGTTTTTTAAAAAAATAGAAAAATTGTTGATAGAATTACAATTCAATAAGAAGTTGTGCCAGAGATGATTAGAAAAAAGATAATTTAGAACATTAAAAATTACAGATTTGTCAGTTTTCAATCAGTTCTAAAAAAGACTATAAATGAATTTAAAAGTAGTTTTAGCACAATAAATAACATTTACATATTAAATGAAATTATAGAAAGAACCAATGTGTATAAATTGCAATTATCTTTGGATTTGTAGATTATAAAAAAACGTTTGATGCTTTATGTATACCCACAGTAAGTAAAGTTTTAGGCTATAAAAATAGAAATTAAGATAGTATCTTAGTCTAAAGAATATTTATCAAGATACAACATCAATGATTAAATTATACGGTGTTATTAAGAACATTAACATTGATAAAGATATAGAAAACAATGATTGTGTATCTTCAAAACTTTTTGCAACACTTTTACACAAAATATTTTGTATATTAAAATAAGAAAATAAAGAAATAAAAATACATTCAAAACTAGTGCTTGATTATCTGGATTTTGCAAATGAAGGGCTTGTTTTTGCAAATAATATACCAGGGCTCCATATAATATTGCACGAGTTATTTCATGTAAGTAACAAAATAAAATTAAATATTAAAAAGACAAAGTTTAATAGATTTTCTCAGAAAAAGAAAAATATTGATGACAACTACAAATTTGTTTATTAGAGCGGCAACACAGTAGATGAAATTAATCATAGAATGAAACTTGCGTGGAGTACTTGTGAAAGGTAGAAATTTATCACAAGAATAATACAGAAACTTTAGACTCAAGTATGGAGAGATGTATGTTAGGAATAATAAAGGAGGTATAGAAAATGAAATATTTGGTGTGAAAATAAATAAATATTACTGACATCATTGAAAGAGTTACGTGACTGAAATAGGAATGGGCTGGACATATTTCTTGAAAAGATGATAATAGATGGACAATTGAAATCTTAAACTAGATCTCAAATGTTTGTTAAAACTGTAGAAAGAGTCCATATATGAGATGATGGCAGAAGTAAGAAAGTTTGTTCATATGATATAGAAAAGGCAGATTACGTATCAGAGAAATTGGATTAAAGTTGGAGAAATGCTAATTTTTCTGGAAATAAATAATGATTGAAAATGATAGCAATGACCTGATAGAAATAAAAATAATTGAACAGCCTGTTGCTTAGGATATTGTGAGATGTCTGATACCAGAAATGACAAATTAAGCTTCCATCTAATAACCTTTCACTCTTGTATGCATTCTTGTGTGTTCATACATTTAAACACATTATGTTAATATAGTTTTGAATATGAAAAATAATATCTTTTTCTGCTTCCGTTATGAATTTAAAAGTAAACCCAACAATCAAATGCCTATTTGTGAGGAATCAGGAAAAACAAATAAGAGGTCCAGTATTTTTTAACTGAGTAAAATATTCAGTGTGATTTGTTGAATGAAACTATTGTATTAATCCTGTATCTATATTTTCTTCTGGGAAACAATGCTTTCCATTTAGTAGATGAGATGCAATTAAAGTAATATCAAAACATTTTGAGAATTTATTCACAGTAATAACATGTTTACATTATTTAAAGAAATTCACTCCTATTATAGCTGATGTGGGCACAAAGGCATAGTTGTTTCCTATAACAACCAGAGATTGGAGTAATGCTATGACTTCTTCTAAACAACCTAGCACTTTATACCACACTGGCTTGCCTTATAAAACATTTGGTATTATTTACAGTTTCCTTCTCTGAACTTAAGCATACCTAACTGCTCTCATCCAATATTTAAGTGATGGGTGTTACTGTCAGAGTAATTCTAGATCATTAATTCCTGTTGACAATGTGACTCGGTAACACTTATACTTGAATTCATCTCTCTTAAATGGATTTTGATTACATAACCAGCTTCACTACACTATTGGATGCAATAGCACTTACTAGATTAGATATGTGATTGAATTAATTTGGACATATTCATTTTTGAGGGTAACTTCAAGAACAGTCCACATTATTTTCCTATTGCATATTTATACAGTATTTACATGTATCTTTATCTCTCTCTCTCTCTCTCTCTCTCTCTCTCTCTCTCTCTCTCTCTCTCTCTCTCTCTCTCTCTCTCTTTAGTTAAGTGCTATACATACTGAAAGCATAAATATGTCTAATCTCATGATTTTTTCTTCCCAATTTAAATTTCTTCTATTGCATTACTCTCCAACACAGCTTAGAATATGCTTTATATCTAACATAATTTTTTTTCACTAAGGCTTTTTTGGGTGTGTTCCAATCTAAGTTCATCTCTTTGCTATGCATTCATTAACCTGTATTTATTCAGCAGGTGTTGTATTTTATTTTCGGAAAGTTCACTCACAGCTAACCCAGTTAAACATCTATTATTGATTGGTATATGATTATTTAGCTACTATTAAATACAATGTAACAAGAATGGAAAACTGTTTACATTCTCATCTGGTAGCCTGGATTAATATTACCTTTTACTTCAATGTTTTTCCACGAGGTACTATTAAAGAAGTTTTTGCATTATAATGGGATATTAAAACTTGTTATAACATTTACCTACCTAAGTTTATTGTCAACATTTTTTTTTTCTGTATCTACACATAAATATCCTAAAAAGTTTTTTTTATTTTTATTAATGGACCCCATTTTAGGTTTATAAAGGAAATAAGGGGTTTTTTTTTGCCAAGTCCAATTTCATTTAGCAATTCATCTAAATGAATACGGTGCAGAGCAGTAAATATTGAACAATATGCTAATTTTACACTCCTTAATCAACCGCTTCGAAAAACAGTTAATCAATCTTACAAATGGGTTTTGATTTTATGTATATATTTTAATGGTTATAGAATATAATTTAAAGAAAGATTTTTTATTCTCAAAAGATAAGTATTTCAAATATATATATAGGTAATTTCCGTTTATTGATCTCAGATGTATATAGATGTATTATATGTAAACGAATTTCTAACAAGAGTAAAATGTAATACAATCCAGATGTAAATACCGACAATTTTAAGCACAGCTTAGTTTCAGTTTAAATGGCAAAATTCGTTTTTTATTCAATTTAATGCTCATAAATAAGTGAAGAATTACGAGTCACATATTTATAGTATAATTAAAAACAGTATTTTCCTAACATTAGAATTAAATTAACAGACCGACAAAATTTGTATTTAATTACATTGCATATATGTTTGTAACTCTTAGTATTAACATTGAAAATACATCAGTAGGTTTTATATGTGGTCATATTTGCGACTCACAAATTGGATTTTATAGTCATCGGCAAGTCTCGTTTCTAGAGTAGTTTCTCTCTCTCTCTCTCTCTTGGGAGATGGGGTCGGGGTTAAAATGACTATGCCTGTTTACGTGGCCGTTTATTATTATTTTAAAATGCATACCCCCCCTCTCCCGCAGAACATTACGAAATTTAATTTCGGGGTTTTTTCATATTGTATTGGCTAGGTAAATATATAATAATCTGCTATTTATATTGTTAAGTTTTGAGGAGTTTTAGTATATGTTTAATGCATTCTGTATTTATTGTATTAAATTATCCTCTGTCGTTTGCATATGTCTTATATTAAAAAAAATTATGCTTCATCTGAACTTTACCAAATAGTTATCATAAAACAGGGCTAAGATTCCATTAAGAAGATTTATTTCACTTTGATTTTTTAAGTGTCAATCTTTCTGCACTCACAACTTTGACACTAACTATTTTAGACAAATATATTAATGATTGTTATTAATCATTTATTAAACTACAGATTATTTCTAATCCCACTATGGCTTTACCTCTTATTTAAAGATTAGTGTATGCAAATTATATATAAATACATAGAATAACTTAATTTTATCTCTTTTTCATATGCAACATCTTTTTAGATATGATTAAAACTTTGCTTCAAGAAACATTTGGAAAAGATAAATGACTCTCAAAATATATTAATGTGAATAAGCTTTTATCACTTGATCCAGGGCATCATCTCTTACATATATCTTCATTATGTAAACATTAAAAGCAAAAAGCTAAACTAGTCAATATAAAACAGGCAAAACTCTCCATACAGTATTGTCACTCAGTGCAAGCCAGAATAATCAATAGATTGCACTGAGTGGCAATACTGTATGGAGAGTGAAATTGTGGGTAATGTTTAGTTTAAATATGTTATTTTGTATTTTTTTACATTTGAGAAGTCTACTTATAGCAGTGAAACCATTGGTAGTGTTTTAGAGTTTATTTTTTTGAGTAGTCTGGTTGAATTGTGAATTTGGGGTAATTTTGATTATCTTCATTATGTGTACAGTATTTATCAATATCAAATTATTATAATTTGATGTAAATCAAATAAATTGGGATTTAAAGTTTATATCTGGATTAGAAATCATCTCTAATTTAATAAATGATTAATAAGAATCATTATTTATTTGAAATGGTTGACAAATGAAGAAGTCCCATATATGAAATGGATCTGGGTTAAGTGATGTTTGCTAGTTTAGCATTAAGTTCACATTTTCAGAGTCATTTGTCTATTCAGATATCCTTATTCTTATGTTTCAAGAACATGTAGGGGATTGGAGATTTTAAATATATCTTCAAAAATATTATTACACATGTAAGGAAAGATAAGAAGTTCACTTGATCATTTGTTTATATAATGTCTAGTACATTAATATT
The DNA here is from genome assembly GCA_028023455.1 of Epiperipatus broadwayi. Classification (NCBI taxonomy): domain Eukaryota; kingdom Metazoa; phylum Onychophora; class Udeonychophora; order Euonychophora; family Peripatidae; genus Epiperipatus; species Epiperipatus broadwayi. The sequence continues at coordinate 1,490,753 of JAQFVV010006247.1, forward strand.
TAAGGGTTAAAGATATATCTGGGCTAGAAATAATATCTAGTTTAATAAATGATTTAGTAATAATCATTAATATATTTATCTGAAGTGGATGGCATAAAAACTAAAAGCAGGAAGTTTGACACATATAAATTCAATTGTAATAATTTTGATGGATAAATACTGAACAAATGACATATGCAAAAGATTCGAATCTGGGCAAACTGATGAGTGCTAGTTCAATATAAAATGCACATTTTTTGATGATTTGACTTTTTCAGAACATCTTTATTTATATAGTCAACAAAAAATCAAAGTCATATATCACATGACTAATTTTTAAGATTGTAAATAAAAAAATAAAGAGCTCTGCTAATTTTCTCTAACAAGCTTCATTGATAAATGCCAGCTAAACAAAGCATTTACAAATCTCTATCTTGAAAACCACTTCCTAATTTCATGCTTAGGGCACTCATCATTGAGGTTCTAGGATAGTTTCAGACACTAAATCTAAAAATACCAAGCCAAAGCCAGCATTTATCTAAAAGTTAAAAATTGAGTTATGTGATATATGGCTTTGATTTTTTGTTGATTATTTATAGTTTTTGCTTTAAAGTCTTAAGCAATGTCATATTGGTAAGGCTATTAATATATGGTTTGGCTGAAGATCTCTCAGCTCTATATAAATTTAAGTTAGATAGCAAATTTACATGTCTAAAAATTTTAGATTTTCTACTTAATAGTTAACTTTTAGATAAATGCTGGCTTTGGCTTGGTATTTTTAGATCTAGTGTCTGAAACTATCCTAGGGCCTCACTGAGGAGTACCAAAGCATGAAACCATTGGTTTAAGGTTAGGGAGTGGTTTTCAAAATAGAGATTTTTAAATGCTTTGTTTAGCTGGCATTTATCAATAAAGCTCGTTAGAGCAAATTAGCAGAGCTCTTTATTTATATGTTTCAAGAATATATTGTGAGTGGAGGTTTTGAGTGTATTTTAAAAGATTTATTTTTTGTATTCCCCATAGATTAACAAATTATTTGTTTGATAAAGTTTATCCCTAAACTTCGTTAACAAATGTATATATTGTATTTTAATAATTTAATAGCTTATTAAAATCTATGATATAACTCCAAGCTTGAAACATTAAAATAAATCATGAAAAGAGACTGGACTTGCATGACAGATTATCACTGATGATAGAGAAGTTTTTAATGCACACATGTCTGATATACATCTGTATATATATTGGCTGCAGAAAAAAAAATTGTTAACTGAAAGGAGACCTTTGATTCCTCTTGGAGGGCTTAAAGGAACTGAACAGGGCAAATTCCTAATGTCCACTCCATATATTCTTGTCATTGCAGTTGTTATTACTATCTGATTATTTGTATAGTATGCAAACATGGATGGGCTATTCATCAACATGCATTAGCCAGGGTAGTGAATTTATTGACTTTTTACCTCTGGGTTTAAAATCAAAAAACACCATGATATATCTTCTAAATTGCTTGACAGCTCTTAAATAAAATATCAATTGAGTGTGCTTGAAGACAGAGTGAATACATGTGGGAATGAATTTTCTTTTTCTAATAAATATTTATGATCATGACATACCAAAATAAATCAGATTCCTTATTCCCAAGAATCTGTAATGACACAAGGCAAGGCAATGTTTAGTGGCCAAAGCAGAGCATGCTAAGATTCCTTTATTTGTGGACCCAGGCTGCCATTTCATGATGACCTTTTATTTAGATACTTACAATTGCAGATTATTTTCAAGAGAAGGAAAATTGCAAAAATTGGAAGAAGTTGGAAGAAGAGCAGTTTCATATTAAATGGGACATTATTGATCTTTGTGAAGTTAGAAAAAAACGTGAGGAGATAATTGATTTTAAAACTGAACATCTACAAAGGCATAAATATTGGAATTACAAGTGGAATAGAATTTATTACAAATAAAAAGTAGAAGAATACGATTATGATGATTGACAGTGTATTGGACATAACAGCCATATTAAGTATTCAATTTAATAGCAGATACCAAATGCACATAAAGTCAAGTATATGCCCCAATAAGTTCTCATAGTGATAAAGTAGTATAGGTTTTTATATGGATATATAAAAAGCTTTTGATCAGATCAAACATTTTAAAATTGCTGTGAAAAATTTTAAAAGCTAGAATTGGTAAACAATTGAAAGATGAAAGTGTTATAAATAAATTTGGTTATAGTGATAGAAACGAAAGACATAGAAGTGTGGAGTTTGTAGAAAAAGAAAAACTTTCTTTTTTTGAGAAATGGGCATGGAAACAACCAAATGAAGCTACAGTAGAATTGGATTACATTTTGACTAACAGAAAATATGTATTTCAAGATTGCAATGCCTTAATAAATTCAACACAGTAAGTGATCATCGATTAGTGAGATATAAGATTTATATTAATGCAAAACTAGAAAGACAAAAATTATTAAGGAAAATAATATTTATAATTGATATTCCTGATCTTCAGAAATATTCCATTGAATTTAAATTAGAACTCGCAAATCGTTTTCAAATGTTAACAGATTACAACATGATTTAGATTTGAGTGAAATCAATAGGAAAATAACCGATACATTTTAAAAACTGCAACAAAAATAGCTGGTACAAAAAAGCAACAATTGACCAGCAAAATTTCTACTGAAACGACAATTTATGATGAAAAGAAGGAATATGAAACTATATAAAAATGATGCATTAAGACGGATTGAATATATTGAATTTAATAAAATAGTGTCAAAAAGAGTTGATAATAATATAAGAAATATAATTGTGAACTAGTAAGGAGAGTAATAGAAAAAAAAACAAGAATGTAAAACAACAGTTTGGTATTGGTAGGAAACATATTTATATGAAAAACACATGAAACTATTTTACTAAAAAGAGTGATAATATACAATGTGTAGAAGAGTTTTATCAAGAATTATATACCAATAAAGAACAAAAAAAATACCTCCTACAGTTACCCAGGATTTTAAATGAAGAAGTGAGATATGCAATTAAATTTATGAAGAAAAAATAAACCCTAGGTAATGATTGAATTATAATCGATATCTTAAAAAAAAAAAAAAACCAGGTAAGGATATTAATTTTTTTTTTTACCAAAGTTATATATCAAATATCTAAATGATAAAGATTCATATCAGATGATTGGAAGAATGCAATACTAATATTTTAAAACGGTCAGTTTTATACAAAACTTTTACCAAAATAATTACAACTCGTTGCACAGTGAACTTTAGATTTTAACCAAATAAAAGAACTAACTGGATTTAAAAATGGTTTTAGTATAATAGAACATTTTCAAGCATTGAGAAAAATTATAGAAAGGACCAATGGATATGAGTTACTATTATGTTTTCGATATGTAGACAAAGACATTGATTCTATGAGTATTTCTTCAGTGATTAAAGCAGTGGATTATCAAGCTTTTAACCCAAGATATCATATTCTGAAGAATGCTTATAAAAATGCAACAGCAACAATTAGATTACATATTGATAGTAAAAAGGTTAACATTAAGAGAAGTGTAGAATAAGATAACTCCATATCTCCAAAACCTTTTACAGCAGTTTTACAAGAATTACTTTGAGGATTCAAATGGGAAGCTAAGGGGAGAAAAGTAAATGGAGATTATTTAAGTAAACTAGATTTTGCAAATGATGTATCTGTTTTTGGAAATAATGCTTTAGAGCTTCAGGAAATGAAAATTATCAGACAAAAGTAATAAAGTAGGATTAAAGGTAAATGTTAAAAAGATTAAAGTAATGTTCAATGGATTTTTTCAAAAAAAGAAAATAAAGAGTAATAATGATGAGTAGAAGAAGTTAACAGTTACAAATACCTTGGTCACATTATTATCACAGATGGCAACATAATGGATGAAATTAATCATAGAATTAAATTTGAATTGCTTTTGGTAGAAATGTCTTAATATTAAAAGGAAATATTCCCATGTGTTTGACAGGGTGGAAGGTTTTTAATAAATGTATATTACTAATTCTTATTTATGGATATGAGACTTGGACACTTAGCAAAAGAGCAATACAGAGATTTCAGACCACTCAAAGAAGTATGGAGAAATGCATGTTGGGAGTAACAAGAAGGGATCGAAAAACTAAATACATGGTTGAGAGAACAATTAGATATTACTGACATCATTGAAAGAATTAAAAGACTGATGTGAAAGTGGGCTGGTCATATTTCTAGAAGAGATGGTGACATATGGACAGATGAAATCTTAAACTGGATTCCAAACGATTGTAAAAACTTAGAAAGTAACCACATGTGAGATGGATGAATGAAATAAGAAAAATTTGATGAAGAGATGCTAGAGATTAGAGAAGATAGCTTGAGTCTGGAGAGATTTTCATTATGCAGTGGATTGATAGAAGTTGAAAATGATAGAGATGATATATAAGAATACATAAATGTTCTTTTCATGTAATGACTAGCAGTGGTGTTTTTAGGTAACTATTGATTACTGCTATTAGTCTTTAAGCTAAACAATTTTTTCTAGTAGTCCTCAAAAGTTTTATGTTTTGGCTTTACTTAGATATAAAAGATCTTTTTTCTAGCCAAAGGTAGTATATGAATTTAACCTCAAACTTATAAGTTCTTGCACAAGTTTCTCTCTTGTTTATTTGTTTGTTTGTATTTTACTTTGATAAATTAATGTAATTAATTAAATAAATTAAATTATTATTATTGTCCATCAATTCCTTTCTAAATACTTCCACATTATAGTATTTTTTATATTATTAATACTATCAATTTTATCACCAGCTATTTTAAAGATAATTTCTTGGTTTATTATTATTATCATTACCATTACTATTGATGTTATTATTAAATGTTGTCCATATGAACTTTATACACAATATTTCTACAGAATGACTTTTCTCATTTTTCAAGGTTTTCAGAAGACATCTTTCTTTGTTTTACACATAGATACCATTTACCTTACAACTAATTTGAGTTAAACATTCTATATCATAGAGTAGAACTTCTTTTTATATCCCATGATATAGTTCGCAGTAAACCGATTTACTGATGCTTTAAAATCTCTAGTTTAATAAATGATTAGTAATAATCATTACGTGTTTATCAAAAAGTTGATAACGTAAAAGTCGGGACTAGAGTAAATTGACGCCTGAAAATAAAAATGAGACAATTTGCTTCATGTAATAAAGATATATATGAGATATGATGACCTAGCCCAACTGATGAGTGCTGGTTCAGCACGAAATGCATCTTGGGGTTATTTGTCTTTTATTGTATCTTTATTTATATGAAATTATTTATGAAATAAAAAAGCATGGAGAAATATGGAAGTTGTCTAATCTTATTAATTTTATATTAAAATTTTCTTTTCAATGCATATTTCTATTTAATTTTGAAAACCATAACCTTGGAGTTCTGTTTTTTTCTTATTTTTTTAATGGTTCCTATGAAATATATTCTAAACAATATAATAAGTGAAACACAGGCTTATTATATACCTGTGTCTATATATGTAATATATAGGGTATATGAGCACAGACTTTCACACGACCCACCACTTTCCAATCTCTGCTCTTTTCTTAAATTCCAACATAAAATGGCCCAGAATTTTAAATTTTTAACGTGTATTCAATTATTGTAAACCTCATTCTAAAATAATGAGTATTATTTTCATCACATACACACACAATATATATATATCCAAGTAAAATTTAGATATTTTTTAGGTTATTAAGAAGGCTTAGAATTTTGTTACAGATAAGAGACTCATCACTAACATAAAGGTTATTGAATATCTAACTATTTTTAGTTTAAACTTAATAGTAAGGAAGAAAAACTTATTTACAACCCAGTACTTTTTTTTCCTCACTGATCCTCTTTAGTAATTTAATTAAAGGCTAATTTATATACACATGCATGCATATTCACACACATACTATTTTGTTTCAGTTGAAAATTTATTGGTGTTCTGCTGCAATACTAGCTATTTTTGTCAGTAGAAATAACTTAGCATTTATGAATTTGAAACTTGAACACTTAACAAAAGAGCAACACAAAGATTTCATATCATCCAACAAAATGAGATAGATGTATGGTAGGAATAATAAAGAGAGAATGAAAGCTAAGTATACAAGTGGGAGAACAAATAAATATTACTGCACCATTGGAAAAATTAAGAGACTGAACTGAACCTGTGCTAGAGATACTAGGTTATAGGTTTAAATTGTATACTAAAAGATTCAAAAAGACCTAGAAAGAGATCATAGGTGAGATGGATATATAAAATAAGAAAGTTTCCTGGTGTGATGTGTATAAGCTATAGATAAGAGGAACTGGATTAAAATGCAGATACCTTTGTCCTGAAATGGATGATAATGATAATATATATAGAGATGTGAATTAAAATATAGTAGATAGATACGTTAAAAATTGCTGACATCTTTGTTACTGCTTTTTTTGTTGTTGTTGTTTTAAACTTGATGTTTATAAATATATAATGTTATTGCTCGTTTAACCTATAGTTAACCAATTTTATATTGCTATTTTTCCAGACCACTTAAGTTTAAATGAGGCGTATATTATCAAATAAAGTAATAAATTATCAGAAAATATCCAACATTAAAAAAAAAAAAACGGCAAACACTTATAGTTTTACTTTTGAAAATTTCAATATTCGTCACCTTTTTTTTTTTTTTATTGGTTGATTGTTTTCTATAAAGTCACATTTTTTTAATAACTATTTTTTTTTATTTTTTTTATTTTTTTGTTAGTACGGCTAGTATATATACACTTATTTGCTATAAAAGCAAAGTGCAACGGTTTTTTTTTTTTTTTTAGATTACCTTTACATAAATAATGAGATTTAATAGTTTACTGGTAAGTAAGCATCAATTTAACAGTAGAAATTAAAAATGTTATTCCGTATGAATCAAATAACGAATAGATAAAATTTTCCAATTGAAATATTAATCCATATTTTAACAGACGAATTCTAGCACATAGTTTTAATTAAAGTTTGGTACTATTTAATTATTAAACTAACATAGGATTAGTCGTATGGCAGCAGAACGTAGCAAGTATATTTTTCAATCTTTTTTTAAATAAGCATATATACAAGTAAGTACGTGTATAAGTAACTTAGTTTTTCACTAGCTCATTGGAAATAAAGGCATTTTATGTACCCCACTTTCACCTCAAATAAGAACAATGGCAGAGAAGACATTACCCATTATCGAGAGATGAGGGCTTGAACAGGTTTCCATTTTTATTTTACGTTTTGGCTAATAATACCTAGGCCTTCATTTTCCACCACAACGGATAGTTACCTGAGGTAGCTATTGGATATCAACCAATATGAAAAACTATGCCTGATTAAAACCTGAAAACAATTTCCAACTCTTAGCTAGCCTGGAATACTGCAAGATCGGCTGCACCAGATGTAACGTCTGCGTAATTCCACCAGGTTAGGAAATGGGAAAAAAGTTGGGTTCGGACTTTGGGTCTTCGGATAGGATGCTGGTGATAACGCGATGATAGATGCAATGCTTTTACATACTTGAAATAATTAAAGCAAAACATTTCTAGTGTTATAATATTATAAACTTTATATAAATATAGATGCATGTCGGGAGTAACAATCAGAAGGAATCGAAAGTGAAATTACTTGAGTGAGAAAATAAACAGATATCATTAACATTGAGGTTGGCTGGATATATTTCTAGAAGAGATGGCAATATAGACAATTGAATGGAGCCTTAAACTGAATCTTTTGAAATTATGAAAGACGTAGAAAGAAAACACATATGGTATAGATAGCGAAATAACGAAGTTTGTAACTATGATGGAGAGAATAGAGTCTGTGGATCGAAGAAACTGTATTAAATATAGAGAGATTTTCATTTTATAGTGAATTGATAATGATTTAAAACAGTGATGATATAATCTTGAGATAGCAAGTATTCTGGTTAAAATTTTTATACTTACACAAATCATTATCAAGAAAGACTGTTGTAAAAATAGTCTTTTTTTAATATTAGAGTTGTTAGAATATGTACCAAGTAATGAAATGTATTTATCTAAAACTAAAATTTACGGGAACTTTATAGAGATGTATTAAAACGATGTAATGTAGTGGCTATCATGTATATGGATGTTTAAAAAGAGACAAACAAACATGTCCGATGTATTTCAACTCGTTCTTTTGCCGTGTTTATTTTTTTAAATTATGAAAAGTGATATAGAATTGTGTAAATACTTTACAGTTGTGCATGCAAGGAAAACACATTATTAAAAATAAGAGCATAAAATTAAAAAATAATTTTATAAATATACTTATTTATTTGATACAGAAGTGTAGGAGTAAATTGATTGCACACTAGTGATGATAATGCATATATTAATGCATGTTAAGTTTCTCTGACTGAAATTAAATGGAGTAACTAGGCAAGAGACTATTACAACTTTGCGACAACGCTTGATCACTATCGGTAAGTGTAATATTATTTATCAGTCTTTTATCACAATTTGTTCCAGCCTCTTAAGTCGAGCCTGTAGAATCAATTTTGGGATCTAAAGCTAGCTTTAAAAACGACATCTATAAAAATTAAATTACTGAAAACTCAATTATTGTGCTCAATTGAACAAGCTATTTAATTAATGGATGGGATTAAAAAAATAGGCATTAAATAAAAATAAATATATTTATTAAAAACTTATATATTGTAAAATATTATGTCTCATTTTTGTATCTATTTAAATATGATGCTTAAAGCAGTTCTATCATCTTACTTATATGGCTGTTATGTTCTCGGGTATATTATGAGCATGAATGCACTCTTAATGCGCGTGCGTGTGTATAAAAAATTGATTCAGATTCACACGTACAAACATGGAGTTTTATAATTAGATGTGAATATCTTTTTAACAAACATTAAATAGTCATTACTTTCAACTATTGACGATCCACTGTAGCCTAAAGGGATTTCAAAGTTTAATTCAGTTTTCCGTCCACAGCCTTTTTCTCTCCATATATCAACAAACTTTTTTATTTTATCCATCTATCTTACATAGGTCTTTTCCCAGATCTTTTGCAATCTGTTGGGGATCCCATGTAAAACGTAAACTGTTCTTTTATTAACATCTCTTCTGCCTTTTATGATTTTCAATGATAACCAATAATACTTGCTTGTTTTCTTACCAATGCAATTCTTTTTTGATGCTTTTTGTTACTTCTATATACTTTTTTCCATACTTCATTGAGTGATTTGAAATCTTACTATCTTTTTTCTATTATAACAGATTTATATTTTCATTTTAATTAAGGCATTTGTAATTGTTAATTTCTTCTTATTCATAATTATAAATCTTTATTTTATTGTTCTATAAAAATCCATGAATATTACTTTAGTCATTTTATTATTTATCTTCAATCCTGTTTTCTTATCTTCATCTGATCACAATTGCAAATTTTTTTTAAATATCTGAAACATTATTTGAAGAAAAAAAAAAAAAACACTTCTTATATCCATGTATTTTTACTCCTTTATCATTTTAATTCACAAAATACTTCTTGTAAATCTTCTTGAAAAATAATTTGGAAATATGAAATAAATAATCTATTGGCCACTATTTTTAATATTAATCTTTTTAATATCATCATGGAAACTAATTGTAACTGTTACATTTTGATCAACATTTTTCAGGGTAAGATAATATCCCGAATCCACATCTTTTTGATTCCAAGTTTTAATTATCATGAAAATTAGTGTAAAATCAAATGCCATTGCATAATCTATAAATCCAAAGCATTATGGTAATTCGTTTTCATGAATAAATTATCTCAGTATTTAATTATCCAATGTGCTAAAAGCACTTGTAAATCCAGCTTATTCTTTTGCTTGGTTAGAATCCAATGTTCGCTGTAGGACGGCTGAAGAGTTGTGGGATGGAGTGGATTATAGTGTATGCATTAAAATACGAAGATTGGCTATCTTAATATAAGTTAATATAAGCTGAACATTGATTGTATATATGTGTGGAGATGATAATCTGGACCAACTGATGAGGACTGGTTTAACACGAAATACGTGTTTTGGTGATTATTTATCTTTTCGACATGTATGTAATCAAGTGTGTCAGCAGTATGAGATAGCATGGATAGTTGAGGGTCGTATGAAAGTCTGAGTTCAAAACCCCTATATATTATATATTGGAGTGCAGGTATGAAAAAGCCTGTACTGTAAAAAAAATTTCATATATTAAAAATTATCTTGGTAATGATTTTGTATAAAATTGATAGAAGATTGTTAAGTCTGTAATTTCTAATATCTTTTGTATTGCTTTTCTTAAATATCAATATTACTATTGCATACTTTCAATCTTACGATACATTTTTATTATTTAGACAAATGGTATATAGTTCTTCCAACAATTATTCTAGTTTTTCATCTGCTACTTCTAAAATATTAATAATAATTTCATTATTTCCTGGAAATTTTCCTTCTTCATAGATTTAATTGTGCGTCTTGCATCTTTATTTAAAATATTTAACAATTCAGAAGAGATAGTAATTACAGAAAATACTTTATAATTATAAATTTTATTAAACGCACATTATTATATTAAGTAATATTTACTAAGGCTGTAACCTTAGGAATAAGCGTCTGAAAAATTCGAAGGTAGGGACCTCTACAGGTCTTAAACACAAGCTTACGCTATGAAGAAAAGAGGGAATCCTCTTTACTTCAACCTACTTTTATATATGAATAGGTGAAGCTGAAGTGGTTAGATCTAAGAGTGTGAAGCTATTCAATACTTCACTAATTAAGTTTACAATTCTTATAATACATTAATAATCGCGAAATCTTATGATTTACTACAACTTTATAATTACAACTTTAAATTATCATAATAGATTTCTTACTATAAGATATTTCCATTGACTCGTAGTAAATCGTAAGATTTCGCGAGTATTAATGTATTATAAGAATTGTGGACTTAATTAGTGAAGTATTGAATAGCTTCACACTCTTAGATCTAACCACTTCAGCTTCACCTATTCATATATAAAAATAGGTTGAAGTAAAGAGAATTACCTCTTTTCTTCATAGCGTAAGCTTGTGTTTAAGACCTGTAGAGGTCCCTACCTTCGAATTTTTCAGACGCTTATTCCTAAGGTTACAGCCTTAGTAAATATTAGAAAATACTTTGTTAACTTGTATGTTTATGTTGGACTATTTCCATCATCTAATATTCATATTGAATGTCTTTAAAAAAATTTAACTTTATTTAAATATTCCAAATACATTCAACTATTAGTAATAGCATATCATATGAATGTATTTGGAATATTTAAATAAAGTTACATTTTTTTAAAGACATTCAATAGGCATATTACATTATGGAAATAGTCCAATATAAAAATACAATTAAAACACCATCATCATAAACCTTCAGCAAAACACTTTGTTAACTTTTCTATAACTATATAATTCTTACACACATTTCATAATGTTATTTTTTTTTATTTAGATATAATTTTATCTTGTCTTCCTATTGCTGAAATAATTTTATTTCCAGTAGCAACATGTTTTATTAAAATCTTTATAGCTTTTCTTATGCGTAATTATTATTATTTTTATGACATTTTACAAAACTTTAAATGTTCAATTTATTTTAATGGATCATTTTTTAAAAATTAAATATTCCTTTTATATATATACATTGTCTTGTTTCTATTAAAAATTTACTGATAAATTAGTTTTTTTTTTTTTTTTAAGTGTCATAGCATCGGCCGGGACGCGAACCCGCAACCCGGGCAACTGCCTGCTAGTGCAAGGCAGTCGTGCTGACCTTTCGACCACCAATGCAAGACTAGTTAGTTTTTTGTATTAATTTTCTTGCAGTTCTCAATAGAATATCGGTCATTTTCTTATTGATATCGTTAAAGTTTGAATAATTTTCGAAATTTGTTAATACTTAAAAATGCAAATTCTAATTTAAATTCATTGAAAAGTTCTGAAGATTAGGAATATCAAATGTTAATATTACCCTTTTTAATGGTTTTCATATTTATAGTTTGTCTTAACACATCTTATATATCGATGATCACTCCCTCACGTAAATTTATTAAGAACATTGCAATCTTTAAATATATATTATTCTGTTAGTCAAAATATAATCCAATCCTGCTATATTATTATTTGAATGCTTCCATGTCCATTTCTGTTTAATATTTTTTTTTCACAAAAAAATTCCTAACATAGATTTTCTTTTTCTATAATTCCTCACTTCTATGTCTCCTCATTATAATCATTATAATCAAATTTATCCATAACACTTCCATCCTTTAATCGTTTAAAAATTCTAGCATTAAAATCTCCCATAATAGACTTACGATGTTGTTTGTTCTGATCAAAAGCATTTAGTACACCCATATAAAAATCCTTTACTTTTTATCACAAAGAGAACGTATTGCGACATAAATCTCAATTATCTACATTTATTATTTTCCATTAAATTGAATTAATCTTGTGTCTGACTCATATATCTGAAATCTCCACTATGTTGTTCCACTTTTTATTTTAAATGATTCCAAATACCACTTGTGCTCTTATGTCTTTATGTTAAACTACATATGCACTTTTTAAATCACTTCTCTCTACACTTATATATATATATAATGATAAATAATATTTTAATAATGAATAACTATAACGACATGTGAGTCTACACTTATAGTTTAAAATGTCTTTAAAAATTAAATAACATTTATTTAGACATATCTTGTATAAAATGTTTTCATTTATGAATAATTTTAGAAAGTAATTAAAAACTTTCTCTGAATTCATGCAGGCATAATACACATATATTGCCTGTCATGTGACTTGCTTTTTCCAGACAAACGTAATTTTTAAACTTACTGACTAAAACAAAACTAAATGAATATTTAATTACAACAATATTACACATTTAAAAAATATGAAATGCAATAATAAAATTTAGAATAGTAAATTTTGACATTTTAATAACAATAATTAAAATTGAAACATTTGATACACCATAAAATATGAAGAACTTTAAAAAATAATTATTACATAATTTTAACTATTTTAAAGATAAATTTAATAATTTATTCAACTATATTAAACATTATATTAAAAATTGTTTTTTTCAAAGGTTTATTTAGAGTTTGCTATTAACTGAAAGGAGACCCTTTGATTCCTCTTGGAGGCCTTAAAGGAACCGAGCAGGGCAAATTCCTAATGTCCACTCCATACGTTCTTGTCGTTGCAGCTGTTATTACTATATGTTTATTCATATAGTATACGAACATGGATGGGCTGCTCACCAACACGCATTAGCCAGCGTGGTGAGTTTATTGGCTTTTTACCTCTGAGTTTAAGATCAAGAAACACCATGGTCTTTCTTCTCAGTGCCTGATAAGGCAGAATGAATGTTTGTGTAAATGATAAAGATTTTTCCCAATTATACAATTATGACAGACAAAAATAAAGCATGGCCCTTAATCCCAGGAGGCTGTAAAGTCACCAACCAAGGCAGCGGTTGGTGGACGAAGGCGGAGGGTGCTAAGAATATCCTGGAGGCGGACCCAGGCTGCCATTTGATGACGACTTTTTATTTAGGTACTTACAACTGCAGATCACTTTCAAGTGAAGGAAGATTGCAAGAATTAGAAGAAGAACTCTCTTATATTAAATGGGATATTATTGGACTTTGTGAAGTTAGAAGAAAAGGTGAAGAGACAATTGATTTAAAAAGTGGACATATGCTCTATTATAAAGGCACAAATATTGGAAATACAAGTTGAGTAGGATTCATTATAAATAAAAAGTGGAAGAACAATATTGTGGAGATTGATGGTGTATCAGACAGAGTGGCAAGATTAGTTATACAACTTAATAGCAGATACCAAATGCAGATAATTCAGGTTTATGCCCCAACAAGTTCTCACAGTGATGAAGTAGTAGAAGATTTTTATATGGATGTACAAAAGGCTTTTGATCAGAGTAAACAACATTTTAAAATTGTTATGGGAGATTTTAATGCTAGAATTGGTAAACAAATGAAAGATGAAAGTGTTGTAGGTAATTTTGGTTATGGTAATAGAAATGAGAGAGGACATAGACTTGTGGAGTTTGCAGAGAAGGAAAAACTTTATATTATGAATTCTTTTTTTGAGAAAAATGTTAGAAGGAAATGGACATGGAAGCATCCAAATGAAGGTACAGCAGAATTGGATTATATTTTGACTAACAGGAAATACATATTTCAAGATTGTAATGTTCTTAATAAATTTAACACAGGAAGTGATCATCGATTAGTAAGGGGTAAGATACATGTTAATGTAAAACTGGAGAGACAAAAATTATTAAGAAAAACTATATTTACAGTTGATATTCCTAATCTTCAGAAACATTCTAATGAATTTAAATTAGAACTTACAAATCGGTTTCAAGTATTAGTAGATTTTGAACATGATTCAGATTTGAATGAAATTAATATGAAAATAACTGATACACTTTTAAAAACTGCAATAAAGATAGCTGGTAGAAAAAAGCAGCAATTGACTAATAAAATTTCTACTGAGACTAGAGAACTTATGAAGAAAAGAAGGAATATGAAGATATGCAAGAATGATGCATTAAAAAGAATTGAATATCTCGAATTTTGTAAAATGGTGCGGAAAAGAGTTGAAAATGATATAAGAAAGTATAACTGTGAACTAGCAAGAAAAGCTGTAGAAGAAAATAAAAGTCTTAAGAATGTAAAACAACATTTTGGTATTGGTAGGAAATTTATATCTGCAATAAGGAAAAAAAGATGGAATTATTACTAAAAAGAGGGATGACATTATGAAATTGGTAGAAGATTTTTATCAAGAATTATATAGTAATAAAGAACAAGTACCTCCTATATCTATTACATCTTCCGAATTGCCCAGAATTTTAAATGAAGAAGTGAGAAATGCAATTAAATGTATGAAAAAAGGAAAGGCTCCAGGTAATGATGGAATTATAATTGATATATTAAAAGAAGCAGGTGAAGAAACAGAAAAAATATTAGCAAAGTTATATACCAAATGTCTAAATGATAAAGATGTACCGGATGATTGGAAGAATGCAGTAATAATATTAATATTTAAAAAAGGTGATAAAGAAGATATTAGAAATTACAGACCTATCAGCCTTTTATCAGTTTTATATAAAATTTTTACCAAGATAATTACAACTCGTCTACAGAGAACCTTGGATTTTCACCAACCAAGAGAACAAGCTGGATTTAAAAGTGGTTTTAGTACAGTAGATCATATTCAAGTATTGAGAGAAGTTATAGAAAGGACAAATGAATATGAGTTGTCATTATGTTTTGGATTTGTAGATTATGAAAAGGCATTTGATTCTATAAACATTTCTTCAGTGATTAAAGCATTGGATCATCAAGGTATAGATCCAGGATATTGTCATATTTTAAAGAATATTTATAAAAATGCAACAGCAACAATTAGATTACATAATGATACTGGGAAAGTCAACATTGAGAAAGGTGTAAGACAAGGTGACTCCATATCTCCAAAACTTTTTACAGCAGTGCTGCAAGAAGTATTTTGTGGATTAAAATGGGAAACTAAAGGAGTGAAAGTAAATGGAGATTATTTAAGTCATTTAGATTTCGCAGATGATGTAGTTGTTTTTGCAAATAATGCTTCCGAGCTGCAGGAAATGTTGCAAGAGTTATCAGATGAAAGTAGGAAAGTAGGACTAAAGATAAATGTTAAAAAGACTAAAGTAATGTTTAATCGATTTGCTCAAAATATGAAAATAAAGATTGATTATGATGAATTAGAAGAAGTTAAGAGTTACAAATACCTTGGTCAGATTATTAATACAGATGGAAACATAATAGAGGAAATTAATCATAGAATTAAACTTGGTTGGAGTGCTTTTGGTAGAAATAACTTGATATTAAAAGGAAATATGCCTATGTGTTTGAAAAGAAAGGTTTTTAACAAATGTGTTTTACCAGTTCTTACTTATGGATCTGAGACTTGGACACTTAATAGAAGATCAATACAGAGACTTCAGACCACTCAAAGAAGTATGGAGAGATGTATGTTGGGAGT
Organism: Epiperipatus broadwayi; assembly: GCA_028023455.1. NCBI lineage: Eukaryota > Metazoa > Onychophora > Udeonychophora > Euonychophora > Peripatidae > Epiperipatus > Epiperipatus broadwayi. The sequence continues at coordinate 1,506,914 of JAQFVV010006247.1, forward strand.
AACAAGAAGAGATCGAAAACACAATGTATGGGTAAGAGAACAAACAGGTGTTACTGACCTCATTGAAAAAATTAAAAGATTGAAGTGGAGTTGGGCTGGACATATTGCTAGAAGAGATGATAATAGATGGACAATTGAAATTTTAAACTGGATTCCAAGAGATTGTAAAAGACCCAGAAGGAGACCACATGTAAGATGGATGGATGAAATAAGAAAATGTGTAGGCGTGATGTGGAGAAGAGAAGCTAAAGATCGGAGAAGATGGATTAAACTTGGAGAGACCTTCATCCTGCAGTGGATTGATAATGGTTGATAATGATGATGATGATGATGAACACCATTTATTTTAGCCATACAACATAAAATTATTCTTTCTTTCTACAATTAGAACATTTAAAACAGCTTTAAAATATTTTGTTAACTTCCTATGTATTTATTTTAATAAGTTTTAACTCTATTTAGATGTTATTATTACAATTATAATATCTATACTTCTCCAAATTAAATTTTTTTAAAGAAATTGGCTTTTCAACATATCTGACCTTAACAAAAGGGTACAATATATATATATATATATATATATATATATATATATATATATATATATATATATATATATATATATATATATATATATATATATATATATTAATGATTGTATTGAAGAAATATAGTTAATCAAGGATATTCCAAATATATAAATGCTCCACTCATCTCAATTTTTATTTTATCATAATTATCTATTGATATAAATGTTTTAGACCATCCTCTCTTACTATATATGTATTCCACAAGTGTTTTTTCATCAGAGAAAATGGATCTCCACATCCATATTAATAGCTTTATATTTGTATAGTTCTTAAATATAATCTGTTTGATTTTAAAGCTTGAATTAGTAGCAATCAAGCACACACACCTGTGCTCTGTTAAATTTTTTAATAGGTACACCAACACAATTTTTATACAAGATGAAAAACTTTTATGCACTCTTATAGAATAATAATCTATAGCCAGAGAGAAATTTGTGAATGTAATAATCTTAGAAGTATTTAATGAATCTCTTATTTCATTTTATTAGCATTCACTTCTTTTAATTTGCATTCTGTTATATCATCACTATATATTCTTAATATGATTTGACACCACTCTGTCTCAAAGTAATGAATATCACAATCAAGGAAAAGTGTAATAGTCAATGACAATGGTTGGCAGCATTCATGGCTACAGTATTGTCATTGATTACATGATGCAATATTTCTGGTCATAGGGAAGAATAATACCATATTGCATAAGGATGGATAGTGATTATATAACAGATTATAAAATAGAGAGTAGCACTATTCACATTAATTATTATACAGATATGACTTTCTCTATTTTTCTTTCACTCTCTGCACCCCCCCCCCACACACACGCACACACACACACATATATATATATATATATAAATGAAATAACCTAATGGATATGTAATTAAGAAAAGAAACCATTCTGCCTGTGGATAAAAATCATTCTACATGTTGATAAATAGTCAACAGTTCAATAAACCCACTTTTCATGGTGGTTTCAATATTTGTAATTTAGTTGAAATATGGCATTAATAATTATTAGAATAATAAGCAATTAAACAAGAATGGGGATAGAATCTATTTTTAATAACCTTGCTTTAAGAATCAAATAAAAATTAACCAATGTAAACATAAAATTTGCACAGTCTACAGCATATATAACTAAGAGGAGAGAACAATAATCCATCAGGTTATGAATAAATAACACTCCATGTTAATAAAGTGAAAGAAAGATATAGTTGATTATTTATCTAATAATTATTGTTATTGCCATATTACTTCTGGTTGATATATTAATTTCATTCAGAATTTTTACCAATGTTGGCAAAGATAAGATTATAAACATCAAAATCTCCAAGAATAAATGGATTCATTTTATTCTTGACTCTTTGTTAGTATGCAGAGTTCTATTTATCCATAGACTGAGAGAATATATTTTTCTCTTAAGTACATATATAGTATATGTATCCAAGCTAGATGTAATTAAAGGGGATTTGAACCCAGACTTTCATGCTCCCTTTGGTCATCCAATCCATCTTCTACACTCAATACACATGACCACATACATGTGAAAAAGGTAAATGAATTTCAATACATATATTTTTTGCTAAACCAGCACTCATCAGTTGGCCTGAATCACCAGCTAATGCTATCTTAATATAAACCAAACACTGATTATATATATATATGGCAGATAATGATTCAGACCAACTGATGGGTGCTGGTTTAATACAAAATATGTATATTAGAGATCATTTATTATTTTCACATGTATGGGTAATGTGTATTTTTTGTATAAAATAAATTGGATGACTGAAGGAAGCTTGGAAGTCTGGGTTCAAATCTTTTCTAATTATAATGGTTACATATAAACCCATTTAGTATTGAGAATTATTACATTTATTATTTAAGTAATACTTTGGATGAAATTTGAAAATTATAATTGCAATTTATAATGTCATACGACTATTTATTAGTCAGCATTCAGAACAAATTATATTTACTTGTTTAAGGAGGTTTCAATAATTTCAATCTCTGTGGTCAAGTTGCAATCTTTAGTGTCTATATAAATATATGGGACTATTAATAGAGGTGGGATTCCACTTCTATTGCTAAAAAGAGGTTGCCTTGACAACAGTTTGAAATTCTTGATTATTATCTATATTGTGATTGTCTAAGTGTTGACTGATTTCTAATGGTTAATTATATATATATAGGTCATTGGTATTTTTTTATGTTTACATTTTACCAAGATTCACTCATATGCAAATTCACAGGTATGTTTTATAATTTTTTAAATGTCATAAAAATATTAAATGTATATTTAAAGATGTATCTTTTTAAATAATTTTTAAAAGTTTAATAATTTTAGATATGTTTAAACAAAACATTATTGTATACACTGTTTTTTAGAAAAAATATTGACCTACTCATGTATAATATGCATATATTAAACTAAAAATTTAACTATTACATTAATCAAAGAGTTACCTGGTATATGTGTGCATGGATGGAATTTGCTTCAAAAGAAATGCCACACAAGTAATTACTTATAAAAATGCTTTAAAACGTGAAAATGATTGAGATGAATCAATAAATATATTACTTTAGTATAAATAAGTATTTTAACTATTCTATTTTGAATAAGTAACTTAAATATAAGAAATTGTTTTACATAGATGAAATACACTTTTCACTATGATTTTAATATAAAACGAATGTAATTATAAATTTAGTTAAACGCATATTGATTACTTAAGTAATATTTACTAAGGCTGAGACCTGTAGAGGTCTCTACTATCGCATTTTTATGCGCACATTCTTGAGGTTACAGCCTTAGTAAATATTACTTATAAAACTAATGGTAAATTTTAGTGTTTCTTTAATAAAAAAAAATGTACGTTGTAAATGTGAAACAAAGATATTTTCATTAATCTAATAAAAGTTAATTATTGTTGTTTAATTTATATCAAAATAGAGAATCAGAAACAAATTTAAAATGAAGCATTTTTGCACCTAATTCAAAACAGTAACTTGATGTTTTATTTTGTAAAAAAAGAAAATATTTTTGCATTTTGAATGGATTATCAACACTTTTATTAGTTAAAGAAAATTAATTTTTTTAATCTTGTTTTTCTGAGACATACTGTCTGTTAATTTTTTATAAATACGAGATTCATTTAAATTCAAGCGCCCCGAATAATCAATGACAAAACTTTTGCTAATAGGACTCCATTCCATTTGATCCTTGCAGCTGTAAGAAAAGGCATGCTTATAGAATACTTAAGTAAACCATCAGAGTCACTATTAATGCCTAAAAAGTACTTAGATCATTATTGTTTTATTGGAGTTTCAACATGTAGTTCATTGATATAAGGCAAGAAATTACAGTCAAACAACATTAATAAAAACAATCAGTACTTAAATTATTTATATATGTAATAGATGTGTGTATATATATATATATATATACACACACACTAAAGAAAAAATCAAATTGGTGTTTTTCTGAAGGTTTGTGATTATGCTGTTTTAGTTGTATTTATTATTTGAACTATTTTCTATCATTTAATATAAGTATTGGATGTCTTTAGAAAAATGTAACTTTATTTAAATATTCCAAATATATTCAACTATTAGTAATAGTACATCAAACAGGTTAGTATATGCACAATGTTCTACGAGCTATTATTCTCTCCTCTTTTTTATGTTTTTCTGGCCTGACCAGGGACAGTACTGGCATGGGAATCAAACCTGGACCCTTAGATTCTTGAATATTGAATTTTTAAGTAACACTCTAACCAACTGAGCCATACTTCCAAAGGCAACAGTGAGTAGAAATTATATATATTTATCTATAATGTTCCTTCTGACCTCCACTTTTTTAAAGAGAAATATTGCATAGTAGTTTCCATACATTATGTATGGTCACACTAGGTTGACTTATGGAATTGTTTGCCAGTGTCATGCAAGCAGCTTCTTTAAATTTTCTTCTTTGTACTTTTTCTTCTCTATCCAATACTTTTGTGTTTTCCCCAATTGATCATATGTTCATTAGTATATATATATATGGTCTGCTACCTTGGTCACATCTGTTTTCTCTCTTCTATTCATCAGCTTGTGTTCTTGCAAGCATTTTTCAATGGGACAACTGGTCTCACCAATATATTTATTTCACATTCACATGGTGTTTCATAGATACAGTTTTTTTTCAGCATTTCAAGTTTTGGCTTTGTAGATGTTAGAATTCCTCTTAGTGTTGTATGGTTCTTGAAGGCTGTTCTGATGTTATACTGATTGCAGATTTTCCTTAATTTGTCTACTTTTTTGGTATGTATGGGTACACTACAAAAACAATTATTATTTTTTTATTGATAGTTCTTTTTGTTGTCTATTCTAGGTTTTCTTAATACAGCTAATTAGATAACCATTTTATAAGTGTTTGTGATATATAGATCTTTTCTTTTTCCAAATTTCTGGTTTCTAAACATACTTAGTTTGCTCAGTTCCATAGTGATAGTATAACTCCATGTTTTGTGTTTCCAGTGTGATTGGATGTATAGGCTAGGTATTTTCCTGTATGTGTGGGTTTTTAGTAAATGGTAGTTTTGATTTTGCCACGAGGAAGTCTTATTATAAGAAGATCCAAGAATGCCACTTTTTGTTCTTATTCAGAATCTATTGTAAATTTAATCAAAGGGGATATGTTCTTAATGTGTTTTCACAAAGTTTGTAATAGTGCTTCACTATGTTCCCATACAACAAATGTATCATCCACATAGTAAGCCAAACTTTAAGTGGATATGGAATAGTTTTATGGCTGTGTTTTCATGTTTTTTTATGTAAATATTTCTAATCAGAGATGACAATGGTGATCTCATAGCCATTACTTGATTTTGTTGGAATCCAGTTTAAGATTTCAATTGTCCATCTATTATCATCTCTTCTAGCAATATGTCCAGCCAAACTCCACTTCAGTTTCTTAATTTTTTCAATGAGGTCAGTAACACCTGTTTGTTCTCTTACCCATATATTGCATTTTCAATCTCTTCTTGTTAGTCCCAACATACATCTCTCCAAGCTTCTTTGGGTAGTCTGACGTCTCTGTATTGCTTTTCTATTAAGTTCATACTTATGGATTTGAGACTTGGACACTTAATATTCTCAATAGATACAGATATATATTTGTAAATTAATTTTTGTTAAAATTTTAATTGATTCTGTCAATTAAGAGAAACATTAAAGTCTATGAGTGTTCATTATCATATTTATTGTCAACTTGTCTAAAAATTAAATACTGTTGTTAATTAAATATTTTAGTCATTTAAATAAGCTGTTATTTATTTTCTTCAATCAAGACCCTATCTAAAGATATGAATTATGCTATATCAATATGCACTAGTTTAATTATACACTATTTAAAAAAATATAATAAACAAATAAGATAAATATTCAAATTCACAAATTTAATTCATTTTACAATATATAAGCAATCACTTTTTAATCTCAAAACATTATATTGTGATCCCTTTTTAAAAAAAAAAAAAAAAAAAAAAAACATTGAAATTTGTAAACTCATTAAATTTTATATATGGCAGCAGCACTTTCTGCATCTTGGAATGTACATGATCATGTTTAGTCATAAAATTTGTTCAGTTTATGTTGAAAGCACATGCATGTTATTTTTCCATTGTTATCCTTTTTAAATTTGATGCACATGATAAAATGTTTTCTAAGTGTAATGTTAAAAGTTTTATAAAATTTAAAAATATTCATAAAGTCAATATAGATTTAAAAACATCTCAACAACTAGAGATGACATAATCTGTTGAAACCAAGACTGCTATTATGTTTTAATAGAAATATAAGTTATTGAAAATAAAGCATATAACCTATAGCGTATTTAATTGTGATGAAAGTTGGATATTTTGCTGTTCAATGTATAGTAAGTTTTATTCTTGCATCTAGATGTTATTGAATATGAATGAGTGAACATAGACTCAGTAAAATATATTAAAATGTGCTTTCTCAATTTATTATTAAATTTTTTAATATTATAATCTTAATTTATATGTACATATTATATGCATAAACATTAAAAGCACAAAGCTGAACTAGTGAATAAATAATCAAAATCACCTCAAATTCGCAACTCAACCATACTAATCAAAAAAATATAAACTCTAAATCACTACCCATGGTTTCATTGCTACAAGCAGACTTCTCAAGTGTAAAGAAACACAAAATAACATATTTTACCACTTACTTCCAATCCACCCTTAATATTAAAAGAACTTTTAAATAATTTAATTGCTTCAATATTCCTCAACAAGCTTGGGGGGGGGGTCCTGACAGAGATATTTTAAGTGCTGGCTCTGGCTAAGCATTTATCACAAAGTTTGTTGAGGAATTGGCAACCTTTTTTGTTTATAACTTACAAGCTTAAGAGATAGGGTCATGTAATCTATGACTCTTATTTTGACTATTTATTGCTTCAATATTATAAATTTTTAATAATAAAGATTCTTTAATTCTTTTTTGAGAGAAATGAAATAAAAAGAAGAATTAAAGACTCTTTATTATTAAAAGTTTATAATTCTGAAGGAATTAACTTATTTAAAAGTTCTTTTAATATTAAGGGTGGATGGAAAGTAAGTGGAATTGTGGGCAATGTGTAATTTAAATATGTTGTTATTTTATAGTTCTTTACACTTGAGAAGACTGCTTGTATCAGTAAAACCACTGGTAGTGATGTAGAGTTTATATTTTTTGGCTAGTCTGGTTGATTTGTAAATTTGGGGTAATTTTGATTATATATATAATCGCATGAAATGAAACTAAATTTCACACATGCACTAATAGGTTAATGCATAAATTTACATGAACTCATCCATCAGTAAGAGTTTTCAAAGCATAAGTGAATCACTTATACTTAGAGTTTATTCTTATACAAGGCAATCTGTAACTAAACAAATAATTTAACAATATATATATATAAACTAAAATTGTGCAAACAATTTGTCAATTAAAATATCAAACACATAATAAGATCATGTCCTGATTTAAGCATGGCCAGTAAGAAGTGGCTTATATAAGTGTAGGCTTTAAGCATAAGTAATTTATTATGCTTTTAAAACTCTGATGGGTAAGTGCATATACATTTATACACTAAACCATCAGCACATACATCACGTTTAGCTTCCTTTCATGAGATTGCATACATATTCATCACTAAATTATTTGTTTATATATATAAAAGCATCATCTGTATTACGTATATTTTCACATTAGTTCAATTTTGACAATATGCATTCTATAGTAATAAGAGTTTACAAATAAAATGAGAGCTATTATATGCTATGTATGATGGATATGAAATGGAGATTAAACAAAATATAGTGGATATCACAGACCCACTGTAAAGAAATGCATTGCCAATGGATGTGATCTATAACTCTTTCTTTTGACTTTATTTCTACTTCTACTTTGCACTTTGATGCCCAGCATAAGGCACAACTAGCAGTCAGTTCAAAAATTAAGTTTCACATTCCATTGCATATTTGGTTTCCCACATGATGTTCTAATATTATTTACACCTAAGTAAACTAAGCCAGAGAGCTTTTTTTATTATTGGATATCACAGGAAACATCTCACGTATAGAGTGGAAAATTGAGAATAAATCAGGAAATTATTTAAAAAAGATAAAATAATGAATGGATTTAGAAAATTAATTTCTATAAATTTGAGATCAAGACTAACTGAATATTCTAACATTTTTAATAAGAGGGACTCACCAATAAATACGTTAATTGGATTCAAATTAGAAATGCTTTTTGAATTTTAAAAAGGGCAAACTCTTAGCAGTTTGGAAAAAAAGATGATGATTTATGGGTATAATAAGCTGATTATGACTAAGCAGAAGTGCGAATTATAAAGTGAATGAGAGACTCAATTATTTATTAGTTTTTTTATTTCCTGGAGGTTTATTTTTAACCCTTATCACTATGGAAAGGTTATGAAGTAGCCATCACTTCACTTTGACGATGGAAAATTATATTTTTGAGTACTTTTCCCCAGACAATTATTAACAAAAATATCTATAAGGGTATTGTCTTTAGAGTAGATTGTGGGTTCTCTATCTTGAAGGATATGTAGGTAGAATAACCAAGTCAAAAAACCTAGTATGTGTGTAAAAATACATACTAATCTGTTCTATCAAAATAAATGAATTCTGACTTCACTGTAAGTTTAAAAGCTGGAAGAAATATAATATCAAAAAACCTAATCAACCATAATAACTCTGAAATTATAGTGAACATCACATGATCACTATTTCTTATGCTAGCTCATAACTGTTACTAAAACAGACAAAACTCTCCATACACTATTGCCATTCAGTGCAAGCCAGAGTAATCAATGGATGCCAGAAGGCTTGTGCATAAAATTCTTATGCACTCATCCAATATCCCCAGACTAGTTTCTGGCTTGTGGCTTTCGTCAATGAAGAACCTTGGATCTGAGAGCACTGCACCTAAATCTTAGGATCTAATGCAACTCTCCAGCAGTCACCTTTTATCTACAAAACTATGAGAATAAAATTGAAAACATAATATTTTCAATCTAAACTGGAGGTTGCATTAGATCCTAAGATCTATATGCAGTGCTCTCAGATCCAAGGCTCCTCACTGACGAACGCCACAAGCCAAAAACTAGTCTAGGTATATTGAATGATTAGGCCCTAGATAGGGATTTTATGTACAAGACTTCTGGAATCCATTAATTACTCTGGCTTGCACTGAGTGGCACTATTGTATGAAGAATTTTGGCTGTTTTAAATTATAGTGAATTATTATAGTGAATTAAACAAGCAATAAAAAATCGTCCACCTCGAGAGATTCGACCTGCAAATGTAATCCAAATCACCAACAGCTATCAAATGGGTTCATTTAGGTGGATCAGTGCAATTAAAAAAATAAATTAATAAAAAATATTTTAACCTTAAAATAAATGTTTTACTTATCTAAAGCTCTCAATGATTGAGTGATTTAGAATGTGTTTTTAAAAAAACGATTTTTGATGTACTGTACTTCTCAATATCAAAAAATATTTTTTATTGAAAGATGATAAAATGGTTAATAGAATTCTACACATACACTTCTGCTTGAAAGATAAGCACTGATTGATTGACAATTTTATAATTGGGTGCCTGCATTTTATATTCATTGTGTTGGTTTGGTGCAACTGGTAAAGCATCTGATTGGAATCATGAAGTCCCAAATTCATTCTGTCACTCATAGGTCTGGCACTTGAATTTTTTATGTATCCTCATGCAGATGGTAGAGCATTTGACTTGTAATCTGGAGATCCCTGAATCGATTCTGGCATTCACAGTTCTAATACTCAAACTTTTTATGACCTCCCAAGTAATAAAGCCATTAGCTTATTTTTCCTCACATTATTGTTATTAAACTTTAATATTAATTATTTTAGATTTTAAGTTCATATTGATTTCTTTGTTCTTTTGTCATTTTGTATTCTATCTTGAGTCATACATTTATCAGTTATATATGGGCCTGGTATGTAACAATTTCCTGAATCCAAACTCTTATACTGATCCAGAATCTGAGGTTAGGATTACAGAAAATAGGGTTTTACAGGATTAAAGTAAAGTAGCATCAATCCTTTTAGATTATAAAATATGGTCAATCTAAAATGAACGGTCTGAAAAACAAAATAAGCTGAGATCTTGAAGTAAAACTTTTTTAAAAGTGATTCAAATCATCATCATCATCATCAACCATTATCAATCCACTGCAGGATGAAGGTCTCTCCAAATTCAATCCATCTTTTCCTATCTTTACCTTCTTTTCTCCACATCATGCCTGCACACTTTCTTATTTCATCCATAAATCTCACATGTGATCTCTTTCTGGGACTTTTACAATCTCTTGGAATCCAGTTTAAAATTTTAATTGTCCATCTATTATCATCTCTTCTAGAAATATATCCAGCCCAATTTCACTTCAGTCTTTTAATTTCTTCAATGAGGTCAGTAACACCTGTTTGTTCTCTTACCCATACATTGCGTTTTCGATCTCTTCTTGTTACTCCCAACATGCATCTATCCATACTTCTTTGAGTGGTCAGTGATACATTATTTTGAGAATAACGAAGGCACTTTAGATTCATCTTTGATATTTTAATATAAAAAAAAATTATAAGGAAATAAAATAAATCATATGTTACACTGCATTGTAAAGTGTCATTTAAGCTGTATATGGTGCATTATATGTTAAGATGCATTGTAAAGTGGAATTATTTCAGTTATAGGAGAAAGAGTACTGAGTTTTAAAGCTCTGATGATGACTGCTAGACAGTTGAAACTGTAAGAAAATAAAATAAATCATTTGTTAAACTGCATTGTAAAGTATATCATTTAAGGTGTATATGGTGTATTATATTATTTTAATAAAAAGTGTAATCAACATCAATTAACCATGATGTCTATTAATTACAATAGATGTATAACCAAAAGGTAGAACAGCTTTTCCAAAAACTCTCTTCAGAGTGAATGATTCTCTCAGAGTCCTCTGAAGAACAGCAAATGAAACAATATTATTTACCCACTCTTACCCAACTTGCCGGATGCTGTGTGGTGAAGATTTAAAGTTTTGATTTCTTTTTTAATTAAAAAGTAATATAAGTCATAGATTCATCAATATATTGACGATTGCTCAATTGATAATTCTAAGCATCTTTGCAATGCCCAATAATTTTCAAGTCTCACATCGTCATAGTGCCATGATTTGTATAAACGAATAAATTAACCACTACAACATGAAGTACTCCACATACAGATATATATATATATGACCCTCAAAAATTATTTCCATTATATATATGGATGATAAAGTTAAAGGACTTGTAAAAACTATTAAATGTCTTCGTATTTACATGCTTAACTTCTTCCATCATCCAAAGTAAATATCATATTTCAGTACATTTTCTCATCTTATGCCTACCTAATGTTTCATTACGATTTGTTAGTTTTAAAAATTCCTTTTCCAAAATTTTTCAAAGATTTCTCCTCAAGGTTTTTAGTCCTTTGGTATACAAGACACAGTTCTTTTTCAGGAATTCTAAGCACTTTGCATAGTTTATTAAGTACACAAAAATCGAAAGAATTTGTTTATTGGTAAACATTGATGTGAAAAGTTTATTCACAAATATACCATGTGAAAACGCATTATCTATTGCAAGAAAAAGATTAAATTGTGATATTTTACGATTTGATAGTGTCATGGAAGTATCGACATTCTATATAACAACAACATACTTTTATTATAACATGGAATTCTTCAAACAAAATCAAGGAATGACTATGAACTCTCTATGTCACCTCTGATTAGCAATATTTATATTTAAGTATTTGAAAACACATTCATAAATACTACTCTATAACTGCTTAAAGTGTGGCTTTGCTATGTTGATGATACATTCGTTGTATGACCACATGGGAAAGCACCAATACTACCATTCTGGACATACATCTATAATGTATTTCCTTCAATTAAATTCTCAATAGAATCAGAATAGGAACAAATATTGACATTTTTAGATGTTCTTGTATGAAAACTCCCTCATGATAAATCAAAACTACAGTTTATAGAAAATCCAAGCACAAAGGAAAATACTTTGTCAAGCGTTGGTAGCCGAGTGGTCAGCACAGCTGCCTTACAAGCAGTTGTCCCAGGTTTGTGGGTTCACTTCCTGGCTGATGCTTTGACACATGAAAAAAAAAGAAAAATACTTAACTTATATATCTAATTACACCAGAAACATAAAAGATGAAACTATATTATCACTATAAAATAGAGCAAAATAAGTTTGTTCAGAAGCCAGTGATTTGAAAAAAGAAAAGATCTACATAAAATAAAGTCTCATAAAAAATGATTATCCATCATCAGCTCTCATTAAAAAAAACCTTAGACAACAAAAAGAAACATAACATATCAGGAACAGCAGACAAATTAAGGAGAATCTACAATCAATATAACATTAGAGCAGCTTTCCAGAGTTATACCATACAATGAGAAATTCTAACATCTACAAAGCCTAAATTTTAAATGCTGAAAAACAAAACTGCATATATGAAATGACATGGAAATGTAGAAGAATTTATATTGGAAGACCTGTCACCCCATTGAAAAACGATTGAAAGAGCAAAAACAGACATATCTAAAATAGCAGACCATGTATGTATTAATGAACATATGTTTGATTGGATTGGATAAAGAGAAAAAATGTAAAAAAAAAAAATTCAATGTAGCTGCTCATATGGTAATAGAAATTAACTCCACAAATCAATCTAGGATAATAATACATAATGTCTGGAAGGTATTATTTAACTTTGCTATTAGGAAAAAGTGAAGCTGCAGGACATTTCAAAGAAATATATGAAAATTTCTATTGATTGTTGTCTTTGGAAGAATGACTCAGTTGGTTAGAATATAACTTTAAAATCCAGTGTTCAAAAAACCTAAAGGTCTAAGTTTGATTCTCATTCTAATGCAATCACTGGTCAGGCCAGCAATACCCAAAGCAGAGAGTAAAATAATACCACTTAAACTTTGTGTCATACAATAACATGTAAGCTATTACTAGTTGTTGAATGTAATTGTAAAATTTAAATAAAGTTTAGAAAATTTTCTAAAGACATTCAGTATTTAATATTAGATGTTTGAAATAAACTAACATATAAATATAATAACTAAATTATTATTGCAAACCCTCAGGCAAACATTAGAGGCTCCATCTGAATGGAATCTCTATAAATTCCTATATAGTATTTGATAATAAATAACTACCCATAGATAAATAACTAAGTATACACGGATTGTATATGTTTTTGTAATTTAAACTAATCATTATTCAGATGATATAGGTAAAATTCAATAATAATACTGTTAATTATATTTGTGGAACACAGATAGTATATATATAAAATGTAAATTGTTATTAAATAACTTTTTCAGAATAAAATCTTTAGAAGGCTTGTCAAACACTGTGCATTACAAATTTAAAGCTTGTCTTTCCTTTTGTTTTTAGACTAAAAAATATAAGATATTATCAACTGACCAATATCTGAATGTATTTTGAGTAATAATCCTAAGCCTTCTTGAAATGCACAACACATTTGTGTGGTAGGTTAGCTCATGTTTAAACCAACTACTGCCATGAAGTTCTTAATACATATACATTCGCGCGCGCGCGCACACACACACACACATATATATATATATAGGTGTGTGTAAAGTAGTAAGTTACGCGTTAAATTCATTTGATGATTCAACTTAATTAAAGTTATTTCTACTTAAACTATCTGTACTGTAATTTTTACTACAGAAATATTATTCATTAAGTAGATAATCTCTAGTCTAACGAATGACTAATAAAAATTATTAATATACTTTCATCAAGAGATTTATGTGAAAGTTGCGATTGACACATCAATTAAACTAGAGTAGTTGCCTACCTATATATACTGAGCAATAACAAAGATATGTGTAGAGATTATGATCTGGACCAACTGATGAGTGCTGGTTTAGCACGAAATGTGCATCTTGAGAATCATATATCTTTTTCACATTTCCTTGATCATATATTTATAAGTGCACGCCTCCACAACTTGTTAAAAGTGGATAAAAACCAATTCCTGTTTTGCGTGAGAATGGTGTAGTGAAAATTACACTACAAAAATATAATTCAGTAAGTGGGTATATACTCGAATGTATAATTAATAAAAATATTAATATACTTTTACTTAAATTTCTGTTTTAATGTTGTTTATTATTTCCCGTTATTATAACTGAAAACACATACTATGCATACATTAAGTGATATACTCTAATGTATAATTAATAAAAATATTAATATACTTTTACATAAATTTCTTTTTTAATGTTGTTTATTATTTCCCGTTATTATAACTGAAAAGATATACTATGCATACATTAAGTGATGTGATATATATATATGTTTTTGTAATCTAAAATCATGACCAATACAATTGGTTATTCGTTCTTCCAAAAAGCAATAGCAACAAAATAATAAAAACAAAACAATTATTTCTGAATTTATTCATATAATTAAAACAATAACAGAAACTTGTAGTTTTAATCTTCATCTTCCTCTTCCTCCTCCTCTGTTCTTACTTCCGTTTCCGAATAATCATCCTCTATTTTGCTTGATTCAACTAATTCCGATTCTGTCGCAGTATCTTCCTCGTCTTCAGTTTTAGTCACATCTATTTCAATAATTTTTACTTTATCATCTTCAATGTCTATTATGTTGATTTCGTTACTTTTGTTCAATCCACTTGGAACTTTTTCAAGTGATACTTGTTTAGCGGATAGCAGTGAGCTTCTCTCACTAGCTGATCTTTCCATTGACATTTTTGCACTCATGGGTCTTTCATCAGTAACTGAAGTCTTTCCACTAGGGACTTTTTCTGCAGACACAACTGAACCCTTTGCACTGGGAATTTTATCACCAGACGTGACTGAAGCCTTTTCACTTGGAACTTTTTCTGCTGAAGATTTCATACTGGGAAGTCTTTCAGTAGATCTGTCTGAAGCATGTTCACTAGCAAGTGTTTCAGCAGATAAAATTGAAGGTTTCTTATTAGTAACATTTTCGGCAGATACAACTGAGGCCTTCGCACTGGGAATTTTTTCACCAGATGTTACTGAAGCCTTTTCACTTGGAATTTTTTCACCAGATGTAACTGAAACCTTTTCACTTGGAATTTCTTCAATTTCTAAAGGCTTTTCATCGGGTGCCTCTTCGGGTGCCTCTTCACCGGCAGTTGACTCTTGTTTTTGGGATACAAGTGATATTTTTTCACTTGGTATCTTTTGACCAGAAACAACTGATGCTTTGGCACCTGGAGGCTCCTCAAATTCGTTTTTAGAAGAAATATCTGATGATTGGTCATTTGGAATCTTCTCTGCTGACATTTTTTCCTGTGTTGCACTTTTTTTGCTCTGAATATCTTCATCTGATGATTCCTCTCTGAGTTTCATTTCTCTTTCTTCTAATAAAGTTTCAAAATATGTTGCTGCATAAGAGAGAATGTTTGGTGGCCTCATTCTCAATATTTCTCTGGTAAAATTTTCTAAAACTTCCCTGAATCCTTCAGGAAGACTCAGTCCTTCTGGAGCAAAATGTCTACTAGCCATTTTACAGACAAACGAGATTTAAAATAAGTTTTAAGAATATATAAGTAACTCTCTAATGTAATTCGGATACTTTTAAATATTAATAATGATTTTTGCTATTCTAAAGCTGATAAAGCAGATTACAAACTGAGGAAAGCACGCGAAGAACAAAGAACGTGAAAAATAAATTCAAATTATTTTAAATGTAAAAGCTGCGTATTAAAACGACAATTTATATATATATACAGACTTTTATGAGCTAGAAAAATATTTATATATGTAGAAAAATAATGAAGATATATTAGCAGGCATTATAAAAAATGAAAATAAAAAAAAATGGAAGGAATTAGATAGCAGTTAAAGAATTCTTAATAATATTCATTATAGATATAGGTCCTCCAGTATCGTGATGTAAAAAAGCTTTGAAGAGATAATTATTATTTCCCATGCTAATTGCATTAAAATTGCGAGAGTTTGTGCTTTTTTTATTTAGTTTTACTCTCCAATAAGAATAATCAGATATCCTTTTACGAATCATAATTGAATCGCTAATTGATCCAACATAAGCTAGTTTTTGGAAAAATCCTTCGTTTAGTTGATAATTCTCAATTGCCTGATAAACATTCAAAGTTTTATTTTGGATTTGAAACCTCAAGGTATAAATATTGCAGGTCAATACACTAACAATTATATATAAGTCTTATGAGTATTTAAACATTAGAACAAAAAATAAATTATAATTTGCAATGAGTAATAAAACTTGACTCTGGTAAAATAATTATATTAAATACGACTTATTGTCGTTAAATTACTTTTTGAAAGAAAAAATAACGATTATGTTAACGATAAAATATTTGCTTTTAAAAATATAAATTTGATTTCAAATTTCATTAGTATTTACAAAAATATAATTTTTTTAAACAAATATTCAGTTATTGTTGGAAGATTACTATCTTTTATTACTAAAAATTTAGGTATAAATATTTCCTGGAATAAAAATCATTAAGGGTACAAAAAATTGGAATTTTTTTCAAAGACTTGGGTCTTATTCCCAGTGCAATGAAGATAATATGCCCGATTATTCATCTAAACAATAAGGAAACATCTCGTAATTGCAATTTAATCTAATCCTACCCCATTCTATTGAGGAGAAATCTTGGATCGAAGTCTAACTCATTTTTTTTTTCATTTATTTAATGTTAGATCAAAATTAATTTTCGTTGGAACTTCTTGGGATCGTGGTATAAATAATTAACGGGCATCTTTCGTAGCACTAGCATACTGGGCTGGTAAATGTTGTGCCCCCGTTTGAAGAAAAATTATCTCCTAAACTTTTGGGTATTCAATTAAATATTATCATGAGAAATATTACTGAGTACTCAACTGTACTCCTTTACCGTGACTTTCTGTTTTTTTTATCTATCCCTCTCTAGATATTCTAAAAGAAGTTGCCTCTCAAAACAAGTATAAAAAGCTGTTACTGATTGATTGGTCATTAATTCAAGATATAGTTTTATCACCTAAGACTCGTTACTGATTGATTGGTCATTAATTCAAGATATAGTTTTATCACCTAAGACTCGTTTCCAATGAAAATCCTTTTATTCTATGTTTAACCAAATGTCATAATTCAGCATTATAGAATAAAAAATAGAATTCTTATGAAATTTCAAATAAATATCTTTTTTCAGATTTATTCATATACCATATTCACAAAGACTCATAGTCGTTGCTCTATCTGCTTCACAAATGGAACTTATCAGTCACTGATCCATGTAGATGCATTCAAACACAAACTATAAATCACATAGTTAATGTTGGTGAAGTCTACGATTATAGAACAGAATTGAAAATCTTAACAAAGTTACTACTGGATCTATCTCCAAATTAGAATCTGAACATGTTTCTTTGCTATAGTTTTTCACAGCTGAGCAAATTTCAAATCGAGATGTCAAATTTCTATATCAACTTTTGCACATGTGTGTATATGTCATTATTATCATTTTTAAACATGAAGTGTTGTTAGATAAAATCCAAGTTTAATCCAGTTTATTCAATACATAGATTTTTGTTCCACCTCATTCTAGAAAGTTTCTTATATTCTTCATATTGCATGCGATCTATTCCTAGCTCACTGCAGAAATGTGGTGCAGTTAATAGAGCATCCGATTTGAGATAGGAGATCCCAGGATCGATTCTGGTACTTGCAGGTCTAACCTCAACTTCTGAGCAATAAAACACATTTATTTTTTTTCTTCCTAGCTTTTTTTATAGTTATAAGGACTATAGTTTAAGACAGCAGTTGTTTATCTATTGCCTTGCCATTTTCACTACTAGCAAGTCTATTTTAGACTTAATTCTTTCGATAAGACACCAGTGATGTCCGTGTAATTGTCCATTTATCTCTTTTATATTCATTCTTTCCTGATTAATTTTAATAATAATTTTTTCATACTCTATAATATAGTCTGCGGTTGCTATATTGCTTTTAGATTAAGCGTCCACGTTTTAGATCCTTAAATGAGAACTGTGTAAAATGCATTTATTAACTTATAGACATATTTCTTTTATTATTAAGTTATGTTGATCAAAGGCTTCAAGCAAGTTTAATTGTGTGATTAATATTAACTCTTATGTCTTCATCGGTATATTTCTGAGTATTTATAGTTGCTTACTTTTCTGTATTGTCTATTATTAATATTATTACAATTATTTTGAAAAATCATTGAAAATAACATTATTAGGGTTTTTTTATCTTTTTTTTTTTTTTTCATGTGTCAAATGCGTTGATCGGGAAGCGAACCCGGGCCAGCTGTTTGGAAAGCAGCTATGCTAACCAGACCACCAACGCTTGACTATCTTTTTCTTTCACTTTAGTAGCTCTTGGAATATTTCCTGATACTTTGAAGCGATGTTTGCAAAAACAACCACATCATCGTCAAAGTCTAAACGGACTTAAATGATCTCCATTTATTTTTATATGATTAAATTTCCATTTTAATGTACAAAATACTTCTTGCAAAAACTTTTGTATAAAGTTTTGGAGAAACCGAATTATCCTGCTATATACTTATAAATAATAATTTATTGGTGTCATAGCTAAGCTGATCATTACAAATGCATTTTATTTTTTTAATTTTTAGAATTGAACTCTCTCGGATTATGTTCATATAATCCAATGTTTTAATTTTTACATAAAACTACATTATCAAATGATTTTTTTAATAATCTACAAAACTAATGCATAATAGTAATTCATACTTATTGTTTATTTTTATAATTTTATACTGCAACGCAACTAATTAATCTGCTGCAAGCACTTTTATCTTAGCTTGGTACATAAGTTGGCTTGAGTTCAATGTTTTTCCTATTTTCTTTATAATGTGAAATTCCATAATTTCCAATATTTTGTATCTATATTAAATGTAATATTGTTCTATTATTTTGATCATCTGTTTATGTTTATCATATAAATATAAGTTATATACACGTTCTAATAATTTCTCTATTTCTTCACCTTTTTAAAAATAGTTGAAGACAATTCCAAAAGTTTAAGATTTTTTTTAGAAATAAAGTCACCTTTACTTTTTATTATTGAAATAATTTTTCTTTTAATATCAGGTTATTGCTTTATTATATTTCTGAGAGTTTTATGATTTTTTATAGCTTTCCTTGTCAATTTTAAATACTCTATGTGTTTATCTCAATATAAATACTTTTCGTGACATTTTACTCAATTCCAGATATTCACTTTTTCCTGAATGATCGTTCAAAATATTTTCAAATTCTTCATTTCTTTTGTACATTTTCTGATCTCAAGATGAAAACTTTATTGGATATTACTATTTTTAGCTTCTGTTACCTTTGTAATTCTTTGTTGATATTTTTAAAATTTGAACTATCTTCAAATTCTGTTAAAATTGTAAGATTAAGTTTTAGTTAAAATTCACAAGAATATGTCTAACTGGTTGTATTAACTGTTGATATTGACTTTCTTAATAAATATAGTTTTCTATTTTGCATTGTATACGATTTTAACGCAATAATAGAGATGCTTTCGGAGTTAAATTTATTAAACTTATTATAATTTTGAAGTACATATTTTCTCATAGTTAAAATATAATCCAATTTTTCAGTATCTTTATTTAGATGTTTCCTTGTCTTTTTAATTTTTGGATTTTGGAAGAAAAAAAAAGAAATTTATAAAATGCAGTATTTAGTTTTTTTGCAAATTTTACCATTTTATGTCATTCTTCTCTGTCCCCATATTCAAATTCAGTTCTAGCATTTATCTTTCAAACGTTTACCAATTCTACTCTTAAAATGTTTTCTTAATTGTTTTATAATTTTGTTTGCTGTAATCAAAATCAGTCTATACATTTTTGTAAAAAGAAATTCAGAATAAAAATGCATTGAGGCATAATCTTGAATTGTCTCATTTAGTTATTATCTTCCATAATAGTTATTATTTTATTCTGTCTGACATGTCCCCAAATCTCCACAATGTTATTTTTTCTAATTTATAGTGAATCTCACTCTTTTGTGTTTCAATTTTGTACCTTTATAGTAAAGAGCATGTCCACTTTTAAAACCAATTGTCTCTCCATTTTTTTTGCTAATTTGTTGATGTCTGATTCGATTTATACAAATTTTATTCCATACCATTGTTTTTTCCTTAAAGCAACGTATAAATAACCAAATGAAAGATTATCTTTCATTGGTTGTCTGATCCATAGTCTGGTGATTCATGGCATTTCTCAGTTTCAATTGCCAATCACTGTTTTGATTTATAACTTTATAGCCTTCGGGTTAAGAGAGAGCCAATTTATTTTTGTCTTCTATAAGAGTACTTATAAAAAAAGAAAATTAGCTTTACCAAATCTATCTGCCTATCATTAAAACCCAATTAATATTTCATTTACTGTTGGACATTCAAATAAATTACCAAAATAGTTTTTAGTTTTTAATCTCAAAGATAAAGGCAAGTAAACTCGCCATGTTAGTTATCATTCGTAAATGAACAATCGGCCATTTCCGTTAATTCATCATCGTACAAACATATAGCTCTAATAATAGTAACAATATGAACTTATGCAAAAAAAACTAGAAGCTTTGCCTTTACTATTCATACAGTAACAATATTAAAAATAATTTAAGTCTGTTTTCCGACTTTGTGTATACCGTTTTCTTCCCAAAGGTAGGATGGATTAAGTAGGAAACATAATTTTTTTTTATCATCTTATAGTAATTTACTCAAACAGCTAATTATTCTCAAAGTCAATCAGATTTTTTTAATACATGTGTTAATTTTATTTAATTTTATTTTTACTAATAAAATGTTTTATTATTAATATGTCTGTGCTTTTAAAATAATCTGTAACCCAATTTAGTTTTCTTTATTATAAGATTTGAAATACAGGTATTCTTATACCTGGAACTTAATTGTAAATATAGAGGATTTGAACTCAGACTTTCAAGCAACCTTCAACTATCCACACTATCTCATACTACACATCAGTAGTACGAGATAGTGTGGATAGTTGAAGGTTGCTTGAAAATCTGAGTTCAAATTCCCTACATTTTTTTTATTAAGTATAAGATGATTTAAAAAATAACGAAAGGTTAAAATTATTGCTTAAGAGTTTATAAACAGTTCGCCATGCTCGGAGGGAGGGGGGAGCACAATTATTATTGAAAAATATAGTTTTTTTTTAAAAAATAATACATTCTTTATATAATATTCCAAATCTTTTGAAAATTTTATCAGCGCATCTCTATCTTCATCTTCATTACTCTGCAATTTAGACTATATTATTTCACTATAGGTATATTTCACAACGATCTTCACTCGACAGATGAGTTAGAGGCACAAACACATGTCTCTCTCCAACCGTAACAATTCTACAGTATTCCATTATATACCTCCTTGACAATAAATTGATTAATTTCTATCCACTTTTACTGGTTTGAAGAAGAGTGAATATTCATAATATCGTAGAGATATTTCCAGTGTTTTAAAATTTAGTTAAGACAACTATCCTCTCAAACTTCGCTATAATAATAGAATCAATAATTCAAACATGTAGATCTCTTTCGCTTCTCTCTCTCTCTTACTATACATGCATTATGTGTGAACAACTTGTGCTTAATCTCTGAGCTATAAGTAAGTACTAAATATCCAGATCTGCTAATCTATGTTGACCATTCAATATTTTTTTCACTATACCATTCTAGGATATCAGAATGAATAATTATCGCACTGAAGTAAAGTTTGTGGGCATCTCAAATAAACGTGCAAACAAAAGTGATTTGATATAAGCCTGATGAGATAATATAAAATAAACCTAAAAGATTAACTGGTCAACTGCAAGTAAAAGTTTTTCTTAACAACTCCTCACCATAAAACGGTGAGGAAAAAGGCAGCTTTCGCTAAATTGTCAAAGTTCCAGGTGCTTAAGAAAAACTATATATTAAAACATTGATTAATATCGGTTCATTAGCTAAATTAGCTGTGAATTGGTTACAATCAAATAAAAATTTGAAGTCAGATTTTGGGCATAATAAGTGTGCATGCTGATTACATCACAAAGCTCTTAAAGTTGCCAGGAATACTATATTCGATTTTAACTTCTGATGAATACAATCCAATAATAAAGCCTAAACACGTAATAAAACATAATAATTTTTGAATAAAGACCAAAATTTCGAACTTACAATAACATTGCGTTTATAATGTTGAATAATCATAAATAATTAAATTAGGAATTCTTAACCAGGGCTTCATGAATCCCACATTTCAACATATGTAATTAATTTCTTTTGTAAATTTCTTTTATGGATTTAAAAATTATTATTGGAGGGATGTATTAGTGTGGAAATAAAATATTTATTAAATAATAGATATAATTAGAGGGAATTTGAACCCAGACTTTCAAATCCTCTCTAACTACATCTAGATTAAATGTATATATAAATATACTTGTATTTAAATATTAAATAATAGATAGTATAGTATCGATTTAATATGATTTCCATTTTTATTTTCTGGGTGCAATTGTATTATGTCCGACTAAATTTGTACATATATTTGTAGTCATTTAGATTTCGCAGATGATGTAGTTGTTTTTGCAAATAATGCTTCCGAGCTGCAGGAAATGTTGCAGGAGTTATCAGATGAAAGTAGGAAAGTAGGACTAAAGATAAATGTTAAAAAGACTAAAGTAATGTTTAATCGATTTGCTCAAAATATGAAAATAAAGATTGATTATGATGAATTAGAAGAAGTTAAGAGTTACAAATACCTTGGTCAGATTAATAATACAGATGGAAACATAATAGAGGAAATTAATCATAGAATTAAACTTGGTTGGAGTGCTTTTGGTAGAAATAAATTGATATTAAAAGGAAATATGTCTATGTGTTTGAAAAGAAAGGTTGTTAACAAATGTGTTTTACCAGTTCTTACTTATGGATCTGAGACTTGGACACTTAATAGAAGATCAATACAGAGACTTCAGACCACTCAAAGAAGTATGGAGAGATGTATGTTGGGAGTAACAAGAAGAGGTCGAAAACGCAATGTATGGGTAAGAGAACAAACAGGTGTTACTGACCTCATTGAAAAAATTAAAAGATTGAAGTGGAGTTGGGCTGGACATATTGCTAGAAGAGATGATAATAGATGGACAATTGAAATTTTAAACTGGATTCCAAGAGATTGTAAAAGACCCAGAAGGAGACCACATGTAAGATGGATGGATGAAATAAGAAAATGTGTAGGGGTGATGTGGAGTAGAGAAGCTAAAGATCGGAGAAGATGGATTAAACTTGGAGAGACCTTCATCCTGCAGTGGATTGATAATGGTTGATAATGATGATGATTTGTAGTTTTTAACACAATCATTATGCGTGTATGCATGCGTATATGGTGGTCGCACAGAAAATAAAATTATTTTCTAAAAAATTAAATTAAGGCCATATGCAGATTAATAAAAGTATGCTAATTTGCAAAAATATGTAAATTTTATGCAGATTAATAAAAGTATGTTAATTTGCAAAAATATGTAAATTTGAAGTGATCATGCAAATTAAGTGAAGCTAATATAAATACAAATATTAGACGTGTACATATGTGGCAAGAGCAACGCATTACCGCGAAGTACAGTATTTGGGCAGTAGTTGTGTAGTAATGTAAAGAGCAGTGCAAAGCAAAAAATAGTGCAATGAAGTGTACAGTTTAGTATAGTGATAAGAGAATGGAATAAGACTATTAATAATTTTTATTAGTCATTCATAAGACTAGAGATTATCCAACAATGAATAATATTACTGTAGTATAAGTTTCACTATGCTACTCTTACGCAAGGTAGGGACAGGTTTCTGTCCGCTTTTAACACCTTGTGGAGGGATGTAATCATAAACATATAACCAAAGACATGTAAAAAAAAAAAGGCATAATAATCCTCAAGGTGTACATTTGTCGGAATTCTTCATACGTCATTGGTCATATGTTTATGACTACATCCCTCCACAAGGTGTTAAAAGGGATAGAAACCAGTCCCTATTTTGCATGACAGTGATCCTAGTGAAACTTAAACTATAGAAATATTATTCATTAAAGTATGAAGACTCTCTAACTTCATCTACAAGCGTGTTTATTGTAAAACAAAAAGCAAGCAAACTAGGTGAAATACTAAAGGTATAGAGAGTAATTAAACTCTAGTTATTTAAGTTTATTTTTTGACTTGTGTACCCTGCCCTGTTTGGAGTAGTTGGTAGAGCGCTCAAACTTCTTATGAACTCCAAACAATAAAGCAATTAGTGTTTTTTCTTTGATCCGGTTATTTATCCCTTAATAAATTACTGATGCTTATAGAGATGGTTAATGTCAATATTGCCCCTGTATATAGCAAATGGATAAATGAATGAAAAAAGACTACTGGGGATGGCAGATATTATATTATGCTGCTTGTGGAAAAACTTTAATATTTAGATGTTTGCCGAAAATGAACAGAATGGAACCATTCAGCTATCAGGTACCGAAATTGTGGGAAAGTTATAAAACATAATTTGAAAATAATCCAAAGTCATAATGTTTATGGATATTATAAAACTATTTGTAGCTACATTCTGAGTAGAGGTATGTGGTTTTAACCTACTGGCAAAGGAGTGCATGCAATAAAAAAGGTTAAGAATCCCTGACTAGCCAAAAAGTTAGGTCTTTAAAGCAGTATACACCATGCAAGAAGTTATTCCAGTTAATATACATTTTAAAAACAAAAATTATAGCACCAGAATAATTATTCTGCAGATGAAAATTTTTGCCACATCTTAAAATGTAGTACCAATTCAATCACACACACAACACTATATGGTAAGATTCTGACGTTTTTTATTGTTTAAAGAAAAGATTCAGCGCGACTGCCTTGCATTTGCGGGCAGATGCCCGGGTTGCGGGTTCGCGTCCCGGCCGATGCTATGACACTTTAAAAAAAAAAAATTTTACTTTCTTAAGTTAATGTTAGAACATACTCATTTTCAGATTACTTTCTGACTTTTATCTTTATCAGTGAGAACTGGGATTTAAAATTGGCATTCATTTACTTATGTGTCTAGCAGAAATTATTTATTTCTCCATGCTATTCAAGTTAGTAGCTGAAATTGAAAAAAATATATACTACTGATTTTAAACTCAAATTACCTAACTCACTACATAGTTCTATCCTTTGGCTAGGAAGGTTGCTGATGAAGGCAAAATCTATAATCTAGCTAAGGGATGAGGATATTAAAACACTATATTATCTTATATTCATTTAATAAGATTGATGATGATGACAAAATTCACAATCCAGTTAAGGAATGAGGATATTAAAACACTATATTATCTGATATCCATTGAATAGAGTTACTGATGAAGGCAAAGTCCACAATCCAGTTAAGGGATGAGGATATTAAAACACTATATTATCTGGTATCTATTGAATAAGGTTGCTGATCCACAAACCAGTTAAGGAATGAGGATATTAAAACACTATATTATCTGGTTTCCATTGAATAAGGTGAAGAAAACTGCTCTCAGAAAAAAATACTTTTGCAATTGATTCAATTGCTTAGGAAAATCAAATAATGAACGTTAATAATTTTATCTCGAAGGCCCAAACTACTACTACTCCCAAACTAGGATTGCATTATAAATCATAGCTCATCGGTAAGTTAGTCCTACACTAACTGATCATCAAAAAAATGTCATGAATTATATATATATGAGTTTTTAATTTTTAGACAAGTAAAACGTCTTTTTATACATTTTAGTACATTAATATTTTTTTATTAGTCATTCAATAGACTGGTAATTGTCCATTTAATGAATATTATTTGTATAGAGTGTAATGTTTACTATAGCACTCTCGTGCAAAGTAGGGACTGGTTTCTATCCACTTTCAATACCTTGTGGAGGGATGTAATCATAAACATATGGTCAAAAACGCGTGAAAATTATACTGCTAAAATATTATTCATTAAATGGATAATCTCTAGACTAATAAATGACTAATAAAAATTAATAATAAAATTAATAATATACTTCTAACAAATGCCTTGTGTCAAAGTTGTGAGTGCAGTAAATTTGACATTTGCGCATTAAACTATAATAATTTCCTATTTATATATATAAGTAGTAATGATCAAGATATATATGAAAGAATGTGATCTCTAGCAACTGATGAGTGCTGGTTCAGCATGAACTGTGACGTATATCTTTTTTTATGACTTTAGTCATATGATTATACCCCTCCACGAGGTGTTAAAAATGGGTAGAAACCAGTCTCTACCTTGAATGAGAGTGGTGTAGTGAAAATTGCAGAAATATTATTCATTATATAGATATTTTAGTTACTGAATAATATGAAAATAATCAAATGCTTCATGACTCGGGGTTATAGTAATTTGAGCCTAGAACTGACAAAACTGGAGACATGATTCCGAACTTGAACTTCAGAGTTCGCCATTGGGCAAGCAAAACAATTTTTTAAATTTCTTACGAGAAACAAGCTGGGACAGCAATTTTCCCCCAATTTTTTCTTATTTTAAGTTTAAACTTTTATGCTTCTCAACGTGGAACTGCTGTCAAAATATTTCTGTTCTTTTGACTTGAAGTTTATCCTCGACTACCAACACCTCAAAAAAATATTTTGAAAAAAATCAGTTAATAAATATGCATAAATCATTTGCTTAATGAAGTCTTGCAATGATTTAATGTCAGACTTTGGAACACAAGGTTTTCAATTCGAATCTAGTCCTGACACTTCTGGCGATCGAGCTGGTTATGAATTCCCGAGCAATACGCCATTCAATTGAAAAAATCTTAATAAAACTGTTCTTTATAACCGTTGTGATATATTATTTAATAAAAATAATTTGCAATCAACTTTGTACTATACATATAAAAGAAGATTGTTATACATGTTGTGACGTGATGAGATATGGCTATTCCTTTATCTAAGTAAGGAATCTCTAGGACAATATGTCTAAGAAAAATCTGTTAGCCCCTTACCTTCCCTTTCAATCCCCCACTCTATTTTCCCCGAAATTCTTCTCTATCCTATTCTATCCCATTTCCACAACATCATCTTTGTCCATTTCATGACCTTTGTAATTAGTTCTCTCTTATCTTTTCCCAACACCAGCATAAAGACTAATAAATCACTTTCTGGATAATTATTGGATCCATAATTATTCTCTCACTATTTAATTATTTTATACCCTTTCTGATTGTAAGTATTTACATTCTATTAGCAAATGCCTAATATTTTTCTTGCCTTCCTTACATAATCTGCTGACTAAATCACCCACATTTTTCCATTTATGTGTATATTTTCTTCTTGCTAGCGATCCTGTTAGAGAATTAAATAGTAAATTACTTTCCCTGCTATTATCATAAATTAACTCATATTCAATATTCTGTTTACTTCTATATATATATAAGTTTTTTTATTCAACCCAATAGTTCTCCAGCTGTCCAGTTCCTATTTTTTTATTAATACAACTATTCTTCTAGCCTCGTCTTTGCCACTATAACACTCAACAATCCTCCTAACCCAATCACCCCATCCTTTATACAAATATATGGACACAAAGTACTCTGCACATCATAATACTTTTTTACTCATCTTGTTATCTTTTCTTTATTTATAACCCAATTAAATACTATTTTGTCTATTCTCTTACTACCCATAAATTGCAATCTACCAACATTTTCATTTTACTTTTTGCATCCCTCATATAAAAACTTAACCACCCCATTCTTCTTCAATTGCCTCCTTTGCCAGCCACACATCTGTATCTAATGTATGTCTTCCTACTTCTCTTTGTACTTTTTTAAAAATAATCTAACACCTCTTTGCTAACACACAACTCATCATTACAATAGATTAAGCCCTGTTACTGCCACTCCCATTCAATTCTTGCTACATCATATTTATTATATGAAAACACTATTAATTTTTTTTATCAACTGCTTTCTTTTCTTTGCTTCGTTTCAGTTTTTTTCCTCATTCATTTCCATTTATTATCCAAGATAATTCCCAAATAGTTGTATCTATTCATCACCCTTAATTTTATATCCCCACCAAAAAATTCTTTCTCTTTCTCCAGCAGTTACCATCATTCTTTTGGATTTTTCTTCACTAAATTTGATCCTCATCTTTTTACCTATCCCTGCACAAGTGTCTTCAGCACAACTTCCACATCTTTCCTACTTTCTGTCATAAAAAATATTACCAGCAAATAAAAGACCTGATAATGTAAACACTACCTTACCACCTACTAATGATATCTGTATGCCTGTTTCCAGTATTTCTATTGCCCTTTCCATTTCTCTCAAATATAACAAAAACAAAATAGGTGTCATAGGGCATTTGCCTTAATCCCATTTCATTTTTAACTCTGATTCTACATTTCCTAATTGATAGTATAATAGTTATTTTCATACTATCTCTTAATAAGATCCACTAAAGCTCCATTCATTTCCAAATTTACTAAACTTACCCACAATATATATCTATTCACTCTATCATATGCCTTCTCTAAATCTATAAAGACCATATATAATTGCCTACCTCTATTCTTACTCATTTCTATAAGTTGTGTGACAACAAATTATGTCCTATATATCTAATCATTCTAAAATCTTTTTGCATTTCTTCAACTATATTATTTTCTTCCCTCCATTTTGCCACTCTTCCAGTCACCATATATGCAAAAACTTTACACAGTACTAGACATTACCCCTATTGGTCTATAATGATTTATCTTGCTATAGTTTTATCTTTTGCTTTAAATAATAGCCTCACTCTTGTATTATTCCAGCTATCTGGGAATTTTGTCTTCAGGGTCATCTTATTAAAGCATGATAGTAGATTTAATTTTGGCTTATTTCCCAAATTCATCACTATCTCAGCTATCCATCCATCTAAACTTCTTGCATTCCCATTTTTCAACTTTTTCTCTGCCTTATTCAATTCATTTTCTGTAAAACTAATATTTCCTTTACAATGTGCTTTTATGATTATCATTCTGTTCTTCACATCTAACATCTTTTCTATATCCATTCCATACTCATTTAAGATTGACTCTAATTCTTCTCTAAAACGACACTTTTTCCTC
This sequence comes from Epiperipatus broadwayi, assembly GCA_028023455.1. Taxonomy (NCBI): domain Eukaryota; kingdom Metazoa; phylum Onychophora; class Udeonychophora; order Euonychophora; family Peripatidae; genus Epiperipatus; species Epiperipatus broadwayi. Next base: position 1,536,364 of record JAQFVV010006247.1, read on the forward strand.
ATCATTTACTAATGCTATTTCTCTCTCTCCTCTACATTATTTCTTTTAATATATTTTCAATTTTTTTTATTCCTATCTCTTCCACTTTTATTAATACCTTCCAATAATTTACTATTTAATTTCATTCTCTATATATAATTATTTATTTTAGCCAACTTCTTTTTATTTAAATAGTTTTCCCATTTAATATTATGTGCCAGTCAAAATCGTGTATTCATTCAACAAGACCAATAATCCAAGCAAAAGTACCTTGAATCCAACCTTGCACAAGATACATGTCAGGTACAAGGATGAATCCTAACCTATTTGCCTAAACTATTGCCTCTCTGACTAATGGATAACGTTTGTGATGACACTAGCAGTGCTTGGTTTTATTCCGTCCTAGCTGGAGGTCATGGTTCACATAGAGACTCAAAATAATAATGGGTTTATATGAAAAATCAATGATTTAATGGATTCTGATGATTGCAGAACGGTACAGATATGATTTGATCGATTACTAATGGTTTGAACCGTAATAATGATAATTCTCTATGGCAACATTATAAAGAAGTGAATTTAAATCAAGGAAATATTAGATTAATTAACCTTAGAGATTGGGAGTGATGACAAACTAAGCTTATTTAAAATAACAACATTATAGAATTTATTAAGGAATTTAGTACAAAATAAGTTAAGTCTTTGTTTATACAACTTGGTTATTTTTTTAAATTCGTTTTGATCGGCTTTGACAAACAATGTAAAAGTTTGTTGGTCGGCCAAAAACCAATCAGCAATAAAATAAGATATTACAAATAAATCTGTTTTATATATATATTACAAAATATGAAAGATGGGCATTTAAAACACTATTACATTTAAAATCATTTGGATATAATGAGTGTGGGAAGCAAAATAGTTCTTAAATAAATAATTGACAATTATACAGTCAGATTTAAAATAATTACAAAATTTGTTTGTGAAGGACGTGCTATCATGGCAGAGAGCATTTCAGGTTTGCTAAATAAAATGATGAAGAAGGCAGTATGCTATTATAGATTACAACAAAAATAAATGAGGTGGCTTTGCTAAAAGAAATTCCTGATATGTACAGGTAGATAAGAGAAATGTTGGCCCTCTAGCCAAAGAATGTCTCTGAATAATAATAAAATATTTTTGATGTGCATACACATCTTAATGGCAATGCTCAAAAAGATCCCTTGGTATGAACTATGTCTACTTTGAGGGAGTGTAAAAGGTTGGACTGGTCAGATTCTGAAGGTCCTAAGAGGTTGGTAGCAAAGCAAAAATAGCAATAATAAAATGATTGTAACTATAAATACACAATGCCTTAGACGTATATAGATAGATAATGTATCATTAACAAAATAATAAATCCTGATTAAAATCATTGGCTCCCTGATATAATGTAAAGTCCCAGAAACGTTAGGTCATTAATGAATGAAACATAAATATAATATATATATATATAAAGAATTAACTAAAATATAAATTGTTTACCACACTTCACAAATATTTCATTTATTAATAAGTTCTTAAATAATTTCAAAGATTACAAAATAAGACTGTTTTAATTAACATAGACGGGCATTAAATATCAAACTAATAAATTGTAAATCATAATTTTAATATTTTCTGACAAATAAAATATATGTATGAAATATATATACTGATAAAATTCTATGATAAATTTTACTTAATTGATTCACTAAAATTATTTATTCTTTCAGAAATAATTACAGGGCTATTTTAAATTGGAGGTAATAGTAAGATACTTTTAAAATAATTTCAATCATTCAAATAAATATATATATGAGGTACAAAACTAAATGAGTTTTCTATTAATTAATTTACGGAAGGAAGTCTTCTTGTAATGATTTTTAAATTAAAAAAAAAATAACAGGGGGAGGATTTAAAGTTAATAGCTCATTGAATTTTGTAGTTGGCCATTTCAGTAAGTCAAATAATCTAAACAAACCGACAAAAATTAATTTAATTTGCTGCATCAAAATAATGTAAAATTTTATAAGAATTGATATTTTAAATTGAATAAAATTAAAAGACACATTTTAAACCAAGCCGTATAAACATTACACAGATATATAAAATATATAAATTAATATTGATTTAAACAAGTGAAATAAAATCTGTGGCTTGCAGCAAATTGGAGATTATAATAATATAATATTGGAAGATGTTTCACGGCTTGACAGAGGCAGTTACAATCAGAGTATTAGCAGGTTTACTTGACACAGACAGGCTCTGGCTAGATGTTGACAGCACTGGATGGCATTGATGAGCTGGTGAGACAGAGCTCAGGGAAGCACGGTCGATCTTTTAGCCAGCCATTCTTTTAGGCACGATGTCTTGTATATAGATTAATCGCTTCTCTTCAGTAAACTCAACAATAATCCTTCTTATCAAATTTTCCACTATTTATGTGATCTGGCCTTATCTATAGGATTGAATCTACAGTGACAACTGCCAATTGCAATCACTCTAAATGTTTCTCTGAGGTTGGTGCCTGCTTTGCTAAAGGAAATTATAATTCTGCATGAACATGCCCCAAGGGTTGATTTGCTAATTAAAAAACAACAACAAGCATATTAAGTTTATCAGTCATTGTATTGACAAAATCTATTTAATTAAGGTTTAGACTAACAAAAATGTAGATTTTATTCAGAAAAATTTTAGGAATTTGGTACAATGACTTTTAATAAACATATTTGACATAAACTTAAGTAGAAATTTACAAAATATTTCTTAAAATATTACATTGTTTAAATAATTGATTCTCAAGTGTACATTGATTAAAAGATAAATATAAAATGTTACCAACTGATTTATTGAAGAAAATGAACTTTAATAAAGAATTTGAAATATTTGTAACATTTTATAGATATCTAGGATTCAATTCAATTTGATAAAATAAACACAATATACATTTTTACAAATATAAAATAAATAAACTAATATAAAAAGATTAGTTTTAATTATAAAATAAGATTAATCAAAAGATTATAATAATTATAAATATACTACCACCTAATGCGAGATGGATGTCAGTTAATAAGGATTGGGTTCAAACCCAGACTAGTGCTGATGACATTGGCACTAGGTGAAGGTGAAGCAGAAATATGTATTATATTTCCAGCTTCAATTAACATCTTGTTCACTCTCTTTATTCTTAATGGCACATTTATATTCTCTGTATGCTTTTTGCTTTTCTTTTATACTTCTACTAGTTCTCACTTTTCTATTACTTTAACTATTCTGAATACTTTCATCTAAAACCCTATTTGTCACTTTTTTTCTTCACCATACCAATCCCTATATTTATTCCCTACAAACTCTTCTATAACTTCTACTTTTATTTTATATTATTCTAATGTATTCTTATAATCTACTCTCTATCCATATCTTTCATTATCCTTTCTACTTTTATCATTTTTCATCACATTAGTAAACATTTCTATTATAAAAAAATTATGATTACTACTACATACTCTCTCTTCATTCTTAAAAACTTTAAATTTTCCATACTTAATTTATTCCCTCTTTATCTACTAATTTATAATCTATTGTGTGAAATATATTATTTCTAGATCATGTATATTGCCCCTCATAAATATATGATATATTTCCAATATTCAAATTCGCTCTCTGACAAAAAATTTTCAGAAGCTGCTCATTCTTATCCCCTATAATCTAATTTTCTTCCCCCTTTTTTTTGAAACTCTATATATCCCTAAATAAGCATTCATATATGCTATTGTTCCACTCCATCATAGTTTTATTATCTCCAGTGGCCATATACCCTATAACCACCATTCATTCTTGTCTTCTTAACTTTATCTCAAACCACAAATGTTATTGGCACTTTATATTTTAAATATTTTTTTACATTACTCCTATATCACCACCCCTTTTTTCTTTTCCTTTCCTATTTATACCCTGCATATCAAATTTTCCAGTGTAAGTTCTTCTTCATCTCTTAGATGTGTTTCACTACTGATAATACCCTTGTCCTTCATTTTTAACTGCTTTGTTTATTTCCAATACTTTTCTGGTCTCCTACCATCTTGCATATTCAAATAACTAATTTTTATAATGTCTTTTTTTCTTTCTGCCCTTTTAAAATTTTTTGACTCTTTCTTCTCTACTGTATTTGCAATTAGTTTGTTTCTCATTAGTTTTACTGATTCATTCCTTCCCCACATCTACATTTACATCTAGATAAGCTACTTTTGTTTATTTTTTACTTACCATCCATCTTTAATCTTTTTGCTAATATCATAATTTGAAACCCTCTCCCTTCCCCTTCATAAGTTTCCCAAAATATAATATTTTTCATAAATCAATCTTCCTAATGTTTCATTTCTTTGTTTTGCTAAATGCAATCCATCTTTAGTGTATAACTCCCTCTTACTATTAAAAAAAATCCCACACATCCATAAACATACCATTATTTCTATCGCATAGTTTTTCCACTCTCTCATTTATAGAACATGCTCTATCTAACATACTTTTATAGTAATCCAGCTATTTTTATTTTTCCTTTAACTTTATTCAAATTACTAATCAATTCTTTGTACTCATCCATTACTCTTTCCGATAGCTCTGACAAATTATTTCTCCCACCATAACATAACCATCTCTACTCTCCTGTTTATTTACCTTATATGTAATATCCCTAATTCTAGATCCAGACAAACTTACATATCTGTTTCTATTCTCCCTTACAATTACATCTCCACATCCTCTATTTAGAGAGTCCCCTATCAAGACTGTCTTACAGTTTACTTTCCCTATTTCATCTATAACATTTTCTTCAACCTTCTCAACTTCCTTACCTATTTCTTCCTTATTATTTTTATTTATTAATTCTTTGATCTACTCACACTTCATATCTGAAGCTTTTAATTTTACTTCTACATCCTTTGTTTCTTTCTCTATCTTTTTTATTTTTTGGCTAACTATCCACATTGTTAAGAATAAGAGCATTTAAGGGCCCCTTATTAAACATGATGATAATTTCCAAATTCCAAATTGTGAACTGTGACAAAATAACATGTTATTTATTTTTAAGATGTATCACATATACTATTTTTTTTGTATATATTTTTAAGACAGAACTGTTTCTTCCACCGTTAATACTGGGACTCCAATCAAATCAAGCAAATAATATAATCCAGGTATTCTGATTTATAAATGTTTTGCATATAAGTGTGAGTTTAAATATATCAAAATATATAGACTATATGAAATTTTATTTTAGCTTCTAGGATTAATAATGACAAGCTTAGTAAATAGTAAGTATAATTTTATCTATCAATCTATCTGTCTATCTACCTATCTATTTATCTATTTATCTATCTATTCATTTACCTACACACACAATGACCTATCCACCCAACCATCTGTCCTTCCATGTAACATCCATCTACTTCTTCACCTATCTATCCTTTTATTTATCCTTTCATCTATTAATATATTCATCCATCCATCTATCTATCTATTTATCTACCAGCTTTATCTTTTATATATATATATACCCTCTCTCTCTATATATATATCTATTTTAAATAACTTTGTTTTTAACTTTCTCTAACATACTAAATAGTATTGCATATATATAATATTTAAATACAAGCATATTATCGATACTAAACTTAATGTAATTAAAAGAGATCTGAATTCAGACTTTCAAACTTCCTACAACTATCCACTTCGATCTTATACAACTGATACACATGACCACATATATATGAAAAAGATAAATGATCTCCACTATACATATTTCATGCTGAACCAGCAATCATCAGTTGGTCCAGATCACCAACTTTCACAGCATATGTACAATCAATGCTTAGTATGGATAACTGAAAAGTTGGAGGGTAAAGAAGATTCAAGCATGTCCATTGAAGTTTGAAGATTTGTTATCTTAATATAATTGAGCACTGATTGTATATATGTATGGAAGTTGATGATCTGGACCAATTGATAGTAAGTGCTAGTTTAACACAAATACATATATTGGAGATCATTTATTTTTTTCACGTGTATATGATAATGTGTATTGGTTGAATAAGATGAAGTGGATAGCTGTAGGGAGCTTTAAAGCTGAGTTCAAGTTTCATCTAAATATATAGATATAACCCTTAGAAATCACTCAAGAGTAGACAATCCCAATATAGATAACAATCTCAAACTGTTGTCAAGGCAACCTCTTTTTAACAATAAAAGTGGATTTATTATATAAAATGATAATTGTGGTATTTTTGTCAATTTGAAACATGATCTATACAATGTACTCTATGTTCTAAATGCAACTTATAAATCTTTAGTTTACCAGCAGCCAATGATAGCAAAAAAATCTTTAGTGCCTTTTAGTTTGGCTGGTTATCAACTTGGGAATAAGAGCCAATTTAAATATTTCGGTAGCTTTTTAAGTAAAAAGGACCACTTAGATAGTGAGGTGCAGCATAGATTCCAGTATTCAATACTGCTTTTAAGGAGTTAAAAGATATGAATGTCTTATTGCAATTATGTTAATGAAACTAATTAATCGTATATAGAATTGTTATTTTACCTAATTTATTACATGTTGATTCCCCTGTTGACATAACATAAAACCAATTCAAAACTTTTATTAAAGAGTGCCCCATAATATTCTAAAAATATGATGGTAAGTTTTCAACTCATGAATACATTTTCAGCATACTGATATTGAAGTACTATCTATTATTAAATGATCTCATCCTCATTGGATTGGGCATTGGGTGGTAAATAAATACTGCAAGACAAAGTAAATCATCCCTTCAGGCTGTGAATTAAAAGAACTCTAAATTTTGGGAGAAACAGATTTTATATATAAAGAGTATAATAAAGAGAAATAATATTGGTAGCTTTCACTGGAAAAATATGACTGTGAATATAAAACTATTAGGAATGAACGACAATTCGAAAAGATTTTAAAGTCTTTGGTAAGAAAACTTACAAAAGAAGTTAAAAATAGCATTGCAAAATATCAAGTAAATAACATGTTCTGTATGTGGATGAATTTGAGAGTCGTAGATTGATTCATAAATTGTTTTGTCTGTTAAATTTGTCCCTAATGGTATTAACATTATTATTACTTTGCCTTTTTAAATTTTTTTAAATTTTGGAATTAAAATAACCATACTCATTTACAAATGGCTACCGCTGACTTCTTTATAAGACAGTAAGACAAGGTAACAGATACTTATACTTATTTAGATATCTTCCAGGATGTTCTATTATGATGTTTTCCAATAGACTTTGTATTCTTTATCAATATATATGATAATCTATAAGAATTTAGGCATCAAAGGCTTTTAAACATAATCCACCAAATGAATTATTGAATTGGTCGATTCCTGTTTCTTCAAATTGTTTAACCCAAAAACTATAGTATAATCACCAAAAATATAATAAGGTACTACCGATAAATTAAATATAAAAATATACAATGGATCAGTTACTACTGCAGTCAGCTATTGAAATATAGAATATATTTTGATTAATAATTGATTGGATTTATTGTTTAAAAATTCACAAGACATTCCAGCATTGATTAATAATTGATTGGATTTATTGTTTAAAAATTCACAAGACATTCCAGCACTAAAAGTGACCAATTCTGTGCAATCCATGGAACTTAAATTCCAGAGCCCGTCCTTCTATTATTACTGCACCTAAATAAAGTTCATCATAATCTACTGCTTAGTCTTTATAAGACACACATTTTTTTCATATTTCAATATGATTTATGATGGGTATGTTAACTATCCTATTTCCAAATCAGATAAACATTTAATATGAATTGATAAATGGTTTTGTTGGAAATTCTTAGCTAAATGATTATAATTTGTTTATTATGTAAGTAATATATATATATATATATATATATATATATATATATATATATTACTTACATAATAAACCTTAATATATATATATATATATATATATATATTAAGGCTACAACCTTAAGACTATGCACTTAAAATTGACAGTAGGGACTTCTACAAATCTAAACACAAAGCTGATAATCTCGTGTTTAGACTCATAGAAGTCCCTACTGTTGCATTTTAGGGGCATAGTCTTAAGGTTATAGCCTTAATATATATATTAAAACAGGCATCCATTGATTACTCTAGCTTGATGTGTGTGGTAATACATATAGTGAGCTTTGCCTGTTTTAAAACAGTTATACGCAAGCATAAGAAGTGGTGGTCATGTGATGTTTATTGGCTTAAAACCAATCCTGCCTAATAGAATAGTGGTGGCTATGGTTATTAAAGAACAAAAGACACCAAAATGTGTGGGTTCTGAACTGAGTTCAGACCCATATGACTATATAAGCTGATGAGCTTGGCTTGAAAACATTAAGGCGTTTTCAGTTTAAGACTCATAGTTTTGTAGTTAAATGGAGATAAAAGATGGCTGCTGGAGGGTTGCATTAGATCCTAAGATCTAGGTGCAGTGCTCTCAGATCCAAGGCTCCTCACTGACAAAGGTCACAAGCCCAGAAACTAGTCTGGGGATATTGGATGAGTAGGCACTAGATGGAGATTTTATGCACAAGCCTTCTGGCATCCATTGATTACTCTAGCTTGTTGTGCGTGGCAATAGTATAGTGTTTTGCCTGTTTTAAAACAGTTATACACAGGCATAAGAAGTGGTGGTCATGTGATGTTTATTGCTTAAAATATACATATTACTAAATGATTATAGAAAACTATTAATTGTCACCAAACTGTTCACAAACCTGATGAAAAATTTCTGCTGCTTCAATACTATTTTATTAGATCTGTTAGAGTAAAATTTGCTATTTAAAAATTGTTTTACTTGTTAATGAAATTTATCAAAATTCTGATTTAAGGCCCCAAAACTGATGAAAAAATATCATGAAAAACTGTGACTATATTATATACTATGTAATAAGATCTTATAGAAATGACAAAATTATTTTAGTACTATATGCTTTTAATAAACGTATGATAGAAATGTATAAAATTTGATACCTTTAAATGAAATTATAATTAATATTTACTAAAAGGTCAGAAAGTTATGGTCTGTAAACTATAGTTTTGTTAGACATTATGCCTAAAATCTTGATAGGTCAATAGCATCCGCATAGAATGACAAACTACCTAATATTTCATGCGTTTTATTGGGCATGTAACAAAATTGGATTAAATTTGCTAACTTTGAAATAAGTTATAATCAGTATTTATTAATAGATATTAAAGGAAAATGATATCAGTTTAATCTTCTATTTTAATCTCTCTGATAATGTAAAAAGAAAAATATTCCTATTTTTCTGACAAGTCATTTTAGCCGTTATTTAGAATTATAAAGAAGATATTAAATTTTACAAATGTGAGTATTAAAACCTTATTTCTTTCATATTTAGCATTTTCAAATGAAATCCGTCGGTTTCAGATTATGAAAAATCAGTCTAGGACATATCGAATAAGTGAGCATTTAACTGAAACATAAATGGATCGTAAATTTTACTAAGTTCAATGTTTGATTATTGCCCTTCAGTGCTTTAAGCTGCAACCATTGTTTTATATTGATTTTGTAATATCAATGCACGCACTAACACATATGTATATTATTTATTAATGTATAATAATATAAACATTATGTGAAAGGTGGGCAGGTTTTTCAAAGTGTATATGGCCTCTAATCATCAGAATGAATTAAACCAGTCCCACATATTCAGTTATTTTAATTGGACTATCAATGAGTCTGCAGGATATTCTCTATTTTGGATGTATAAGACCAAGTCACCATTTACTCAAGAACACATTGATACTGAAGTGAATCAAGCAGAAGCAATATGCCAGTTAAAGTGGGAGTAAAAACAAGAAGCATACCTTCTCTAATGTATTTCAAGAAGGAAATAAAGTGATGTTATGAGTCACATTAGTTAGAATTTATATAATGGTGTTTACCAAATTGTCAAGCAAAATAATTCAAATGCTTTTACCTTAGCAAATGAAAAAGGTGAGAAGGTTATTTATAATGCTCATTTATTAAGACCCTTTAAGAAAAAGAGTGATCATTATTGAAGATTATTCCGATGACTTTTAAAAAGATTAATGTTGAGAAAATATTGGAAAGAGTGTAGGAGTTATGAAATGCTTGTTGTTGGCTGTAGTTATTTAAATATTGCGGTTTGTTGTGTCTAATCTATTTGTCTATTTAGGAATTGGTGAATTGTGCTGGATTACTGACAATGTTACTTTCATTCTCCAAAACCACTAAGTAAAGAATAATTGTAAAAAGATGGAGTGGCTGACCTTAATATCAGTAGAAAATTCCAGGGTTTAGTAAGATTGCTAGTGAAAAAATCATTTATTTAATAGTCTCATGTCAATTGAAAGTTCCTGACAAATTTGTGCTATAGAAAACCCATGGAGTCCCTGGTTGGCAACGATATATGAAAGCATGATTAGCAGTATGTTACTTCATGTAATCCTGAAATTGAAATTTGTATGGATTGATTGGATATCCATATTAGCATGATTTACATCAACTGGCTTGTGGCTATTAAGACTAGTCATATCACTTGCATTTTTTCTACTTAAACATAATGATGATATCTGACTATTTAAAAAAGTAAAATAAAACCAACTCAGCTTGAAAGACCATGAAAAGTTGTTTAAGCATGAGAAAATGGCCATTTAGACATAAAATTGATTCAT